>JAOBAM010000017.1:13665197-13676260 GCA_025212355.1 Notarius kessleri
GACGCCTGCCGTGGACCAAACGAACTAAATTCAACACGGCTAAAAACCGAACAGGCCGATAAGTATAATATTTAATTACGATTAGTTGCCAATACGAGTCACGATATATAAGGTTACTAAAACCGAAAAAAAATGACTTCGGTTCTCCTTTAAAAGTAGCATCCGCATAAAGTGTCTATACATATCGATCAAAGAACTGACTGACATGTGTTAGCCGATCAAACTTGGGGAAGAGTGCTCTCTTGGGGAATGCGCTCAGACTTCCTGTGCTCGTTGTGTCTGTATGGTCGTGCGGTCACGTCCATCGCGCATGTTCCTGCTTACGATTGGCCGAGGCAGGTCACGCGCTCACTGCTGAGATTTTATTAACGCTCAAAATATTGCACAATTTCAAGTACAAATTTAGAAAATAAACAGATTAAACAACATTTATACATTTCACCCAAGAGATACTTTTTATTTCAAAGTGAAACAATCCATTGTAAAGAGTTGATGCCGTACCACGGGTGAGAATAAAACAGCTGGTAAGCTCGCCCTGCACTTCTCCTTTCAGCAGCCCTCTGGCCAGGTAAGACAATAGAAACAATGCAGCGAGAGAAAATACACGTAGGAGAAGGCCAAAAATAAATAATTCGGAGAGTCTTTTCACATGCCTTTAGCTATATGATTTATATTTCTATATTGTTCCCCTTCAGCATGCACATACATTTTTAATGAGGGGAATGGAGGATATAGATCATGGAATGATAGCTGCCCCCTGATATTCTTGTCTAACTGCTTCATATATAAATCACTGTACACTACAAAATGGGAAGGTGGATGACGGCGTTTATAGGGTGCTGCAAATAAATAAATAAATAAGAATGGGTAAGGGGCAAGAGGAACGCTGGGAAATTACACTGACCGTTATGAGGCGAAGTGTTTGAATCTGACGCGGTCTCAAAACTGATATGGTCGCTATTATTAATCTATACGATCACTCAGCGATTCTTGGCGTAAATGAAAAAAAAAAAAATCGTCATCAAAACAAAAAACAAGCAAGCAAAGGAGTTTACGCAAATTATTATTATTATTATTATTATTAATCAGATAACCAAATAATCTTTGAAAACGTCCTTTGAATTTTCAAATCGGCGAGTTCCACATACAACTAACAAAGCGTTCACCCAGATGATGTGGCGTCTCGCTAATTGACAGTGCTTTTACAATACGTATGAAATGATTTACGACCAGACATAAATCACAAATTGTCAAATCTTTTTCGCAGTGAATTCGACTTGATCACAGTCCAGCTGGAAACCCGTAAAGCGATTTTGTTGCGAGGCCCTCGGCTCTTGATACAACCTGCGCGGCTTTACTCTTGCTCCCCGTACCGTAGTCGAACTGGTGTGAAGGAATGCAGGTCAGTGCTCCGATATAAAAAGAGATTTATCACTAAAGCAGACATTTAGGTGCTGATTAAAAAGGTCACAGATACTCGAGAGGGACTTGTAGACCCAAACTTCATATTCCCCTTGTAATCTACCGCTGGCTGAGTAAGAATAATGAGAGTCCTATGGGGTATTAATCTTAGTGACCACCGCTCACTGTGGCCACCCCCTGGGGTCAAAGGTTAAAGTGGAATCCCTTGACCCCTGCTCTGTTATTGCAACCCGAGAGAAGCGGAGCTGAAAGAAAAGCTGGTGGTCTCCAATGTGTTTTTCTCATCGCGGTGTTTCTACAGGAATAGTTCAACACCGTTTTTATTTGTAAGAATTTCACTGGTTTGAATGCTGGAATGAAACGCAAGCTCTCAGGTAGATGAGTAACGTTGGATTCTTTGACGGGTGGTAAACTGTAACGTGCTCCAAGGCCAGAACAGCTTCCATCGGCATCAATTCTACAAGTCCGTGCGTCCTGAAACGAGGAACACTGTGCATCCTTGAAAACATCTTCCCAACTGGCGTCTTGTTTTCTTCATGATAATCCAGCCTCGCTCACAGGTATTCATTTGGGTTGCAATTTGGTGCAAAAGGTCATTCGGAAACCATTCAGCGAGCCCTCATGCACTGTAGATGGGGAGGAGTCATCCTCGATGAGACCACTCCCATTAGGAGAGAAGCGTTTCATCAGGAAGAAGAACTTTGTATTGCTTCTGTCTGAGGAAGTGGGCTCCAGGCATGCTAGCATATCAGAGCCGATGGTCTTTCCTTTCATTTGTCACCCGTCTGATGAAGGAGGGACACGGTGTCTGTATAAACTCTGCATGAAAGGAACCACATTTGTGAAGTCTGGTACGAAAGAGTGTAGTTTTACGAAGTACCTTCAGACACTGCTGCTTTTGAACAACAAGTTTCCTATAAATCTACGTGCGGAAAAAGTTGACCATTACAGCCACTTCCTTCAACCAAAAAAAAAAGACATGGAGAAAAATCCCAGTACAAATCTCAGACATTACCAGAAAAAAAAAAAAATTTCCTTCAAGACCACCTGTTGTCTATTATTTTTACATACTGCTTACTCATAAATCATAACACTGGGTAATTAATCAAGCTGTCAAAACAGAGACTGAAGGTCACATGCCGAGGTCAAAAGGTGTCACTGGGCCAATGGAGGTCAGGGTCACACCGCATTCCTCATTATCAAGTTGGGATGAGAGAGGGCCCATGCAAACAAAAGCGAAAGCAGATGGAGAAGGATGGAGGGCGAGAAGAGAAGAATAGAGACAAAGAGGAGAGAGAAAAAAAATGACAAAGAAAAGTGAAAGAAGCTGTCAGCTGCCTGCAAATGAAGATGGGGAGCTGATTCAGAGAGGGGAGGCAGCACAGAGAGAGAGAGAGGGAGAGAGAGACAGACAAAAGGAGAGCAGGCATAAAAAAGAACAAGGGACGAAAAAGATAACTACAAGATGTTTCTGCCATATAGACACAAAATTGGTTGGAGAGAGTAGGCCTGGCAGTGGTCTCCGAACCCCCCCACCCACCCCACCCCGCTCCACCCCGCTATCCCCCTCTTTCTAACACACACATGCTCACACACTCGTCAGAGATGTGAGGAATCAGCGGTGGCAGATATGATTGTTATCTGCTTGTCTCCTCTCTTCTAAAAGAAACGATGAAGCACAGAGATACCTTTCACTCCGGGCTGCATATCGCCTGTTTAAACACGGACAGCGTGTTCGGAAACACAGAGGTCGGTCACGTTCAATACACAAACCCCATCAGATCACTTCTCTCTCGCCTCACTCATAGGCCAGGCCTGCTACCGCTTTAAAACACACGCACGCACGCACAATCCCCAAAGCTGATAAAATGGTTGTGTAATGATCGTTTTTGAGGCTGGTCCAGTTTGAATAAGGGGAAAAAAATAAAATAAAGTAAAAAAAATGATGGAATAAAATTCATGGTGCATAAACTATTAAATTAGATTACTATGCACATTTTTTTTTTTTCATTTCAGCAGGGCGTTATTGGGGTGGAGAATTACCTGCACAGTACTTAACACTGGTTGACAAGCAACTCTGAGTGTCCGCCTGTCAAAAACTCAAGACCTCCACAACACGGCGCATAAATTACCCTAGCGTCAGAACCTCCAATAAAAGTGTGACGATGAGCGAGCAAACCGAATTCAGGAACGGGAGGAAGTATAAAAAGCAGCAAAACAATTTTAAAAAGTGCATATGCGGCGCAACTCCTAATATCCCTCTCTGCGGCGTGAAATGTGAATTCTCAGTCGGTTCTCTATCAAAACATCACTCCTGAACGAGGCGCGGACCACTGCGCAAAATTAGCTGTCACCCTTTCCTCAAAATCTTTGTTAATCTCGTTTCCAGTGTTTGCGGATTTATCAGCACATGCATCAATGTCAGCTCCTTGGTTACTGAGGCGCACTACTTCACAGAAGATATAATTAAAAATGTTTGGCCGCTGAGAACAGGCATACAAGGTGGGGTAAGAGGGGTTGGGGGGGGGGGGGGAGATGACGACTGTGAAGCGACATCGTCTTGTTGTTCACCTCGTCTTCGTTTCGCCGCGTCGCAAGACTCAGACAGACCTGGAGTGTGTAACGACAAACAAACAGGATGGGTTTTGCGAGCTGTGACACTGCGGGTCAAGAAGGTGTAAGTGGTAATGACAAATGTTTCGCAGACTAGAAACACCGAACAGACTCGACTTATTTAATGGGCAATAAACTCTCGCCTACACACCACAACCGCTTCTGGAAACTTAGACATACTTGTTTAAGTCTTTATAAACATCTACACAATACAGAATGACTAAAGGAGCTACAAGTTCAGGTCCCGAAACACGAAAAAGCAGTCACAACAAATCAACCTGAGCCATAACAGACCAACAAGAAACACACACACACACACACACACACACACACAACCGCGCTACGATTTCGCTCGGCCTGGGGTTCTCAACCGTCGTGCTTTTAAAAGGAAATTCCACGAACCCCCTCAGTACAGGTTGATATTCAACACTATTCATCTTTTCAAATATCAGGCTCATTATTTAAATTTGTCCAATCATATTCTGGCGATTTATTGGAGTCTTGGAGCTTTTTATTCCTGAATTTTCCACTCAGAACAGCACTCCTTAGCAGGATTTCCATTAAACCCATTCGACTCACGTGACCAGTCAAGTCGGCGACTGACTAGAAGAACTTATGAATAAATAACTTCTCATTTCTACCACTGTAGAAACGCGGACGTGCTTCCCGGACGCCACTTTGAGGACCCCTGCCATAAGCTACTCTAATTGCTCTGCAAGCACAGCAGTGCGCCGCTTCTTTATTAACCAAGAATTCAGCATTTGTTTGGTCTCCAATGTCTACCCATCTCTCCTTTCTCTCCTGCGCCTGTCAACGAGACGCAAACATTAACAATTCAAAAGCTGGCCGTTTCCGACACTACTTCTGGGATTAAGAGGCTGAAATGTCCAAGAGGATGGAGCAGAGCTGGCCAGATGACACCCTGCCACACAGTTGTCACGCTCATGAGAAAGTAAAATCGGATCCATGAGGAAGGAAAAATAAATAAATAAATAAATAAATAAAACCCACAATCAACACCGCACACCACTGGCTGAAGAGAGAAGAAAAAAAAAAAAAGCTACGAGAAAACTCTGATTGCAATGTCTTAAAAGACGTACGAGGATAAGGATAAATATGAGAGCTTATATTGTGTTTGATGTATCTAAGAGTCCATCTTCTACCGCTGTCCTCTAACAGCCCCGTGATTATGACCATATCAAACCCAGCCAGCGTGCACCGCCATTAAAAACTGCAGTATGGAGTGACGCTGCATTAGCGACACACGCTAGCAACAGCCTTTCATCCATGCGCTCGACTTGTCTTACGCCAAATTTGACGCCTCTTTCTCTGTAGAGCTAATAATCAATGCCACTTTAGGTCAGCTCTCCACTGAGCTTCTGACCAAACACCACTCATCTCTCTCTCTCATGGGTCTGCAAAGGCTCGTTAAAAGTTCACAGTGGTTCAGGCGCTGATGTATTCATGTTTTTACATAAACAAGCTCATCGGAGGGCAGGGCATCGAGTCGAGCTGCAGCGTTTGGCCTGTACTTGGCTTCACTTTAATTAATTTGGGAAGCCAAGCATTGGTAGACTGGGAGGCCAGGCAGAGGCCACCGCGTGAGGGCAAAGTTGCCCATCCTCACCCTGCCATCGCTCTCTGATGCCCTCAGATCTCCACACTGACGGAGGAATTAGCAGGCAAACGAGGTCCTTTAGTCTACACCTCTCTCAGTCGCGCTGTCAGTCTACCGCCGATGAAGAAGGACAGAGCCTTAAGTGTACGTTGCTGGCGCGGTGGGTCACTTATTCTCTTCTTCATTAGTGAGAAAATGGACTCTCGTAAATGCTTGTTAAAATCCCTACCTACACTCCTCGCTTAATGCTGGCCATCCATTTGTGTCGTCTTAGCCGCCTGACAAGGCTTTACGGGAAGATTAATTGTCCTGTGTCAGGTGGCGACCAACCCCTGTCCCTCTCTCATTTCCTTTCTTCTCAGCCACACATGCAATAATGGAGCCCATCTTTGTTGTAACAGTGTGATTAGTGCTGGAGAAAAGAAAAGGACGACAAGAGAACGGGTGAATAGAAAAGCGACGAAAAAAAGAGCACTGCCCTTTATAACTTTATAGAAGTGTAGATTTGAACACGCGAATTAAAATCACTTGACATGAATCAGGGTTATTAATTAAAATCAACAGCGAAGACCAGTGAAGATAAAATTGCCATTAAAAACAAACAAACAAACTGCTATCTTCCAAAAGCCTTGCTGGGAGGTGCTCGGTGAGATCAGTCATCCCAGGTCCACCGGCCATCCCTCTTGCTTACAGGAGTGACAATGGGAAAGTGCACGTCTTACTCCCGGAGCAGGAGATAATAGCTGCCCATTACCTGGCCGTTCCCAAAGCTCAGAGCCTGCGAAAACAGCCAGACTTGCGCCACCTCCACTAAACACGGGAGTCGCCCATGAGAGTTTGATTGAGGACAAAATACCCTTCTTTTAATCTGCTGTTTTTTTCTCCCCCCCCCATTACTCAGAGGAAACCCCGACTCGCGGGCGATCCCCGCCATTTCTACCCCTCCCTTTAAGGGAAGAAAAAGAGAGAAAAGCCCACGGTGGCTGCCGGTGAATGAGGGGGCTAGTGTCTGACTGGGCGCTGTCTCATTAAAAATGGGCAACTGTCTAATTGTCTCGCGGACCTCTGAGAGACTAGTATATTATACTCATCGCAATTAACCAAACAAAAGAGTTTAACCGCCCAAGCACTGGGGATGAGGATAAGCCTAGAGAGAGAGAGAGAGAGAGATTGGGGTTAAACCCTCAGACAAGAGAAGGTGAAGAAATCCACGGAAATCAGCTTCACTAGTGAAGACCTGAGTGACTGTTCATCCTGATTGGTCAGCTGCCTCCATGGCGTTAAGAAACCGAGCGAGCTTGCCGTTGGGTGAGGCCTGTGCTCGTTTACGGCACACCTTTGTGTCAGACCTGCGTGTTTACAGCCGGGGCCCAGGGCCCGAGTACTCACAGCTCCTATTCACGCTGCCCGTCTTTTAGCTGAGCCTGAAACACCCCTTAAGCCCACTTAACTACCATTTTCCCTCACTCTCCCGGCTCTCCTTTTGTGCTCTCCTCCATTACATCAAACGCAGGAACAAAGGCTGCAGAACAGAAACCGTGGCTGTAGAATAGACCCATCACAAATATTAATTTGAAAAGGTGTTGAAGTACGAATCTACTTTTATGCACAAGGACAACTTGGGATCTCTCTCTCTCTCTCTCTCTCTCTCCTTTGCCTCCCCCACCACCACCACCTCCCAGCTCAGTCGCTCTCTCTCTCTCTCTCTCTCTCTCTCTCTCCTTCAGCAGGGGGATTTCTTTATGGGCTGCAATGAGCTTGGTTTTCAGCTGCAAAAGGGGAGGCAAAAGGGGCTGGGAGTGCAATTATCCATAAGCAAAGGATTGAGATTCAGCCAGGCTAAAGACTCCACACCAGCCATTATGAGGGACTGAGATGTGAGGCTGCATTCAACTCAGCATGTCTATTAAGACACAGTGGACACACACAAGTACACTCTCACACTCTCCCTTCTTCACACACACACACACACACACGCACGCACGCACGGCTATAACTCAGACATACGCACGGACAAAACAGAGTTGGGAGATTGAATCTTATCAATACTACAATTTTGTTTTCTTTCTGAAAATGAGTTTTTTTTTAAATAGCTTTGTCCTAACAATGCAAAGAAAACTGAAGGAGGCGGAGTTAATTAAACCAGGTCTGTGAAATTCACGAGAAATTTCACGAAAACTTCCTGCGACAGAAGCTTTCTTTATTACGACACTTAATTTAGTGCATGCGCTTCTGTGAAAAAGCTAAAATCACAAATTTGCAAACGAATTCTTCTAATCATCATTGCATACAAAATATACTCAAGTGCCATGACGAAGGAAAAAAAAATCCACATTTTACACATTTACTTCAAATGCATGAGAAAATATTTTCTAATTATGCAAAAAAAAAAAAACATGCATTTCACAAACTGAAAAAAAAAAAACCAATGCTGCCTTAAATAATCGTCCTCCACTCGCACATTCTTGCGTCTGATGCACTTCAGGTGTTTGATGTGTGAAAGGCTAAGCAGACAGTTTTAGCCTCGGCGCAGGAGGAAAAGCAGAGCGTGGCTCGCTTTCATGAGGCGAGGGCGCTGCCGCTTTTTTTTTTTTTTGCAGGGTCATCCTGTCAGTGTCTGGTTAGCCAATCACCATTCGAAGAATTTCTCTTGTAGGATGTGTACACACACACACACACACACACACACACACACTGCGCAATCGCCTGCACTCATTCTGCTAACACTGTCTACTTCCTGTCTGTAGTACGGTCTGTTAGCAGATCACAAATTAACCTGAACCACCACAGAACCTGGAGCTTTTCAATCCTGCATCCTTTCTGATTTCAAACGCAGCTAAGGGACGATAAAGGGTACACTCAGCCGACGTAAACCAGACCCGTGCGTGCTTCTGCAGATGTGTGTGTGTGAGGGTTTTCGAGTTTTGATCATTAACAGAGCTGCCACAGCTCTGATCAAACCTTTTCCCAGCATGCACCCTCCACAGGCTGGGGGCCCCTCTGCAGGACCCGACCTTGCAGCACAGCTTTCTGGGCCACCACAAAACAGCCAGCGGGGATCTAAATTTCATTCAGAACCCTAACCATCCATCCGGCCCTCCCGCCTCCACCTTTTTTCCTCTAGTCTCCACACACACACACACAATTGCTCATAATCTGCTTACGTGGGTAGACCGCGGTGGGTTTGCTAACATTAGCGGCGAGCTCTGACAGAAGACGAGAAGAAGAAAAGAAGGCCAGTGGTCTCCAGGTGTCCAGTAATAGTCCGGAGAATTGGTTATTATTCGCCTCCGCCACACATCGAGACTTAAATATTTCACACACTATTTTTGGTCAGTATTGAGAGAGCGAGACGGATAAATGGGGAGGGGTGAGACGGAGATAAAGAAACTATCATTGCCTTTGGGCTCATCAAAGAGCACCGTGATGTGAAGGAGGGGAAAAAAGAAGAAATGAAATGTCGTTTTTCCTTTTTCTTAAAGCTCATTCCAGTTCTCATCTCTGCGCCTGGACTTTACGTATATCTTTATTTCACTCTCAATTCTAAATATACCTTCGAGCTATTTTTTCCCAAGAAACCTCTTTCCCCCACCCCGGGCTAAACCTTGTGTGCATTTTATTTATTTTATTATTATTATTATTATTTTTTACAGAGCTGTATTGCCAGTAGTGTGTGGTGCTTGTGTAAAATGGCCGGCGCACGAGTGCGTTTCAAAGCGCTCTCGTCTGTGTGCAGTACAGTCAGGCAATAAAAGGCCTTGTCTACTGTAAACCAATACCGAGGATGTTTTAATGGCGTTTAAACGAACTTAACAGACACGGTGAAGGGGAGATGACGATCCAATAACATGAGCTGTGTTTTCTTTCTGATGTTTAATGGGGGACTCATTTTTCTTATACAGCCCTGTTTAGTTTAGTGGATGGCAAGGGCCTAACAAAACGACACTGGACGCCTTTGCGTGTTAATTCTCTTTGGGAAACGTTCAGAGAGGGAATTTAAAACGTCTCCGCTTTTCTTTCTTCCCCCGCCTTCTTGCGATGAGAGTTCCCTGTATGGTCAAAGCGGTAGCGCAGGGAGGAAGTGATGAAGGCTAATGCAACAGCTTAGCAGACAGAGATGAGACATGAGAAACAAGAAACCGAGAGCGAGAGATAGGATAAAGCGGAGAACGGCATTCTTTCCATTTACTCCTCCATTCGAAGCAGCTACGTCATTTTCTTTCCATAGGGGTCGACGTGAATGCTCTCTAAAGCTCCTGGATCTTGCCTTGATCTGGGCAAACAGGAACGAGCCCCCGGTTACTTATGCATTCATTTATCTTTTCATCACGCACAGCTTAGCAGCTCTTTAGTGCTTTTATGCCCTCTGTTCCTTCCCTGTCTCCTTCAAGGGGCATCTACATAGGGTGCACGCCTAACAAGGGCTAATGGTATCGCATTTTACCAGCCCATCCAGAGAGGAGGGGGAGAAAGAAAAGAGGATGGAGAAAGTGGGAAAATGGGAGGGGACAAAGCAAGAAAGAAAGCAAGAAAGCGAGCGAAGAAAAAGAGAGGAGAGTGTGCGCGCGGAGGCAAATGACCACAAACGCGGCCGGGCCCGAGTCCTAATGAATAAAAATGAAGATCTTGTCAAATGATGAAGTGACAGGTTAATTTGTAGTGCTGCGATTCTGTGTGAACAAGCAGAGGAAGTGAGGGAGTGTGAGATTGTCAGAAAAGCGAGAAGGCTAAAGAGAGAGGGAGGGGTCGACAAGGAGCGAGAGAGAGAGGGAGTCAAGAGAGATTGCTTCCGCTTCCTAAGAAAAGGCTGCCACCTATCTGTGCATGCAAACACAACCACAACCTTCTCCAGCACAGATTCTGCAAAAAGAAAGGGGGAAAAGAATTGAAGACACCCTTCCAAAACCCATGTCATGATGAAAGCAGACATATGATTAGATTTCAGTTTTGCCTTGAAATAAACTCCAAAAAGCTGCGATATCAAATGTATACGCCCTGCCCGGAGCGGGTGTTCGCTCCTCTGCCAGATCTTTGTGCTCTCGCACGTCATGCACACAACATTAAGATCCACAAGCTCGCTCTGATAGCAGAGCACACCTTCAGGGCAGGCAAACGCTGCACCTTTGATCACTGCGACAGCCAAATGGGTGTTATTTGTCTTCTTTTGTCTCTTCAGCGTCTGTGTATTAATGCACCTCTGATCATCATCCTGACCAGCTGTATTATTTACTCATACAAGCTCTCTCTCTCTCTCTCTTTCTCTCTCACACACACACGTGCTGTATACAATCACTGAACACATGAAACTGACTTTAAATGTATTTCAATTAGAGAAAGACGAGCAATAAAAATGCATTAAGAACTCTTATGCGTGCTGTGATGACTGATATTAAATGTTGCTCCTTGAATA
>JAOBAM010000017.1:15021788-15032253 GCA_025212355.1 Notarius kessleri
ACTGCAATTCATATAGGTAATTTTGGAAAATCTGAGAAAAATATGATTTGCATAATAATTTGGAACACAGTGTAATCCGGTGCGCCTTATGTATGGGTTAAGTACAGAAATTGGCGCCATAATTGAGACTGCGTCTTACAATCCGGTGCGCCTTATGGTGCAGAAAATACGTACTCCACACCCTGTGGGAGCAAAAACAAACTACATTAACAATGACAACAGCAGCAATAAAAGTAAGTTCTCAGATACATTGATCATTTCCAAAGCTCGGCGTCCATTCCTAGAATTCAGTGTTCATTTACAAAACTCAGCGTTGGTGTTTCTTTCTCATGGCCACTCTCAACATGCACTCACTTGGCACCTCTCTGTTCTCTCCTTCCTCTTCCGGAGCAGCTCCTAAGAAGTCAAAGCTCCTCCTCTTGGCCAACAGCATTAGACAAGGCAGTATTTGCTAAAACTCATCTTCCAGTCTTCACTCGGAGAGGGAATTGAAAGATATCTTATCACTGATAGACAATAGCAGCACATGTCCTTGCATGGAACAAAGATTAATGACATCCAGCCAGCTAGCGAAATTTGCATGAAAGCCATTTGTTAGTGAACACATACACTACCAATAACATGAGGATGGATTTTAAAAGTAAGCTATTTACAGTGCACTTGGAATAGCCGTGTGTCCCAAATATTGAGTTAGCTCATATGAGTAATATAGGTTACTCATACTGCACTGCTGGAGCATTCTACACTGATATGATGAACAGGTAACATTGGTCACATCAATGTCAGCAAATTTCTAGTTCATGTTAACGTGATAAATGTACTTCCTAGAGACAATGGTATTAATAAAATATCTCCAGCTGAAACTATTTAAGCTCTCTGGATAGATGTAAGATTGATTGATTGCCACAATGAAGACATTCTGCAACATGCAAATATGGGTCTTGGTATGGACAAAGGGGGCAGACCCAAGGGGCCTATCAAATGAGTGGGTGTACGTGATATTAACATTCATCTTTACTGTACAGACCCTGGCTCCAAATTTGACAACATGACCGAGGAATTTTGGCTTTACTTCTATATAATGTAAGGCAATGGAGCCACGTTGGCCATGTGGGTGGGCTGGTTATTTATTTATTGAAGTCATTGCTTTCCCCTAATTGCAAAAACCTGTGATGGAATGAAAATGTCTCGTTATTGTTGTCATTTCTATTGCCATGTGTGACAACGGTGGGCCGGCAGCCCTTGCACACAACACAGCAAGCATTCCTCATCATGCTGCTACAATGGTGCTGAAGGAACAGCGCCCCACTTTCTTGACAGTGGTGGTGCCGAAGAGACAGTGCTGCCCTGGCACCGCTGTTTATCAACAACGTGCATGCGGCTGAGGGGCAGGGACTCCTAACGCTACATGGCTTGAGCTCGCTAATCATGACACTCGCTGTCCCTCCATGAGGCGTGAAGAGGATAAAAGAGGATGCCGCTTTGCCAGTTGGGTGAGGTAGAAGAATGGTGAGAGGAAGTAACAAGGCTGCTTTCGGTATTTGCCAACAGATTCAAGCTCTGGCAGTACCCACCTGTATTTGGACCTAAGTGGCTCTTCTCAATATCTCCCTTAACCAGTGGAGCTCCCACAGTCTCAAGTGGACTTGATCACACGAGGACTGGAAGAATCAGTCACTTCACACCTGCACTCTCTTTTCCCCACTCCATGCTACTTGTGTAAATAAAACAGCACTTGAAGACCCAGGACCGATTTCACTGGCCAGGCATGGTGGCTGAGGAGCGAAACTTCTTCCAGAGGTGCTTGCAGTGCCAGAGGCAACCCCATATAAGCCACCTCCAGCACGTCTTATCCCTGTGCCCATCATCGGGGTCTCATTCGAGTGAATGGGTATGAACCTGGTAGGGCCACTCCTGAAGTCCACCCGTAGTCACGAGTACATCCTGGTCATAGTGGATTATACCACTGGATATCCTGAGGCTGTCTCCTTGCAGAAAGCCACCTCAAAAAACATCACACATGAGCTCATGGCCCTCTTCAGTTGGGTTGGCATCCCCAAGGACCTGCTCACCGACCAGGGAACCCCTTTCATGTAATAGTTCATACTCGACCTCTGCCAGCTGGTACAGGTAAAACACCTGAAAACCTTGGTCTACCACCCTCAGATTGGACTCAGGTCATGCCAGGACTGGAAGAATCACTGACACCTTGCACCTACACTCCCATTTCCCCACTTCCTGCCACTTGTGTAAATAAAACACCACTTGTTTTTTCCACTGCACTTATGTCTCCTGAGTCTGTGTCTGAGCCCAAGCGCTAGGAGGCACCACACATATTTGGAAATGGAACGTATTGTGGCATGAGCTATAAGATGTGCCATTATTCAGCTGTTGGGAAATTTCTCATTTAAATGTGCCTGTGGCTAAAAACCCAAGAGTAGAAATTATTGTATCTTGCTGTGAGCACCATAGTCAGCAATTACTCTGTCGGTTAGGTTGAGATGATTGATAATCAGTGGATTGGGAACTTCTAATTATTAGTTTACATGTGATTACACTGTTCTACTATACACATGGTCAGGATTGCTTGTAAATGTACACATCTTCACACACCTGAACAACCTGATAAATCACATTCTGTGCATAGAAATGTGTGTATGCACAGTTTACATGGTGAACAAAAGTGTGTGTGTGTGTGTGTGTGTATGGTTGATAAATGAGAATAATGAGAATCTGGATTTTAAAGAACTACATATATAGTAATGACATCTTTTTTTGCAGGACACAATGGAGACATGTGACATCAGGACAATTATACATGTGACTCCCATATCAGAGATTACTCAGTTTCATTGTGAAGAACCAAAGAAATTGACCCCTACCCTTCAGTCAGAAACTGAAAAAGAACAGGTGGTTGAAATAATTCCTGTTATGGATATGCAAAGCCTAAATGGAAATGAGGATGTACAAATAATGAAAACTTTTGAAACCACAATTGTTCCAGTGCATCTCCAACATTTAGAACCTCAACAGGTGGTAGAGGTGGAGATTGTCAAGATGTTATCAGAAACTGAAGACGTAAAAGAAAAAGCTGTAGAGGTCAAAGAAATTAAAGATGTTGATCAGGAGATACCTGTAGATGGAAGGGAAACCTCTGAAGAAATGGTGAAGTCACAAAAAGATCAAAGAGATATGGCAGAAACTACGAACAAAGAAGACATAGAAGATGAAGCAGAGTTGGGGAAAATATCAGTGGTCAAAAATATTGTTGATGACACAGAAGAAATAGAAGTAAAGGAAAAGAAAGCTGGACCTCTAGAGGTGCCTTTGGTAGAAAAAGAGCAAAGTGAGCAGCTGAAAGAGAAGGACACAGTTGAAGAGACTGGCACAGTTCAGGAGTGTTTATGTGAAAAAGAACAGGAAGCTGAAGATCAAGAACCAAGTCCCCATAACGAAGAGGAGAAAGTCAGTACTTTGATTCAACAAGAGGAAAACTCAAACATGGCATATAGTTCAGGCTCAAAAGGCAAACATGATGACAAACGAAGCTCAAACTATGAAACTCCATTAAGACACTCTAGAAGACTCAATGATCAGGCTGCAGAAAGTGAACTGGCAGAAAAAGTTCTCAGAAGCTCTTCTAAGAAAACACTTAAAGCCACTTCCAAACAAGTGTACGCAAGACAAACCAAATCTATAAAGCAAGTTGGCAAGATAACTGAGGACAGTGAAGGTATAGGAATTGTAGATGCTAATAATACTGAAACCCCTGAAGTAACAATTGATGGAAAAGCATCAGAACCATCTTCTGCAGAAAACATTGAAGAGCAAGAAGAGGAACCAGCCTCAGAAACTGTCCCAGCAGAGGATGACAACATAGAAGCAGGTTTTAAATGGAAAAACACTTCTGTCACGCTTGTTGAATCAACAGAAAAACAAATCATGGAAATGACTGACAATAAAAATGTGGTGGTTGAAGACAAAATTACAAATAGCAATATTGAAGGAACAGAAGTAAGACATTACAAGACAGAGATTGAGGAAAATATTGCATCAAAAGATGAAGACAAAGTTCCAGAGCCAACTATTACAGATGAAAACAAGAAGGAGGATGCTCAAGAAGAGGAACCTGTGAAAGAACCCAACACTATTCAAAGTGATGAACCAAAAATTAATGACATTGAATCAAATCTTGATTATGAAGCTGGCAAGGCAAATAAGGATGGTGAGAAAATAGCAGTTATTGATGTTCATGATGCTGAGGATATAAATGCAGATGAAATGGAGGTTGAAGGAAAAGTACCTGAAGAGTCTGTTGTCGAATCTTTTATAGTTGTAGAACAGGAGGAGGAACCAGCTTCGGAAATGGTGCCTACAGACATTGTCCAGAACACTGAAGAAGCCACTTCACCTTTGAAACTTCAAAAGGTTGTTGTTGTTCTTGTGAATTTAGACAAAGTTTCCACAACACACACAAATACCAGCGAAGATGCTAAGAGAACCTCACAGTCAGAAAGTACTGATGACGCAGAGAACAAAGAAGCAGAAGGATTAAACCAGAAAGTTAAACCCACTGAAAAAGAGCAAAAAGTGGAGATGACAGAAAATGAAAATGTGACAGTTGAGGTTGTGGACAAAAGTGAAAATAGCAGCATTAAAGAAACAGAAGAAATGATGGAAACTGAGGAGAGGGTTATAACAACAGATGCAGACAGAGTTTCAGAGTTGACTACAGATGAAAACAAGATGGAGGCGTTTCAAGAAGAGAAGGCTCTGGAAGAGACGAAGACTGTTCAAGACACACCAGATGAGGAAAGCAAAGATATCATTAAGTCAAGTGAAGATGATGAAGGGGTGAAATCAGATGGTCAGATTGAGCTGTCTGAAAAGGATAAGATAAACATTGTAACCCCATTACGGTATTCTAGGAGACTCAAGCATCAGGCAGCAGAACGGGAATTGACAAAAAGAGTTCTCAGGAGTTCTGCTACAGCAGCTTCTAAACTCAAAGCTATAAAGCAACAAGTGAAAACTAACCAAGCAGTAGATGATCCTGAAGTTGAGAAGATGAAGGAAGTTCTGGAGTCACACTCTGAGACTGTGGTGGACGAGAAAATTGAGTCAGTAAGCATCACTACTGAAATGGAACATGTAAAAGCTGTTGAAATGGAGTTTGAAGTAAAAACACCAGAACAGTCTGCTGTAGAACCTGTTGAAGAGCAAGAGGAGGAACCAGCCTCAGGAATAGAGCCAGTAGGGGATATCACAGAGGAAGCCACATCAGCTTTCAAATTGCAAAAAGTTTCTGTTGTGCTTGAGGATTTTGACAAAGTTTCTAAAACACACATATATGCTGGTAAAGATACCAAGGGAACTTTACAGCCTCAAGAGGAGGTAGATGCAGAATTTCATATACTAGAAAGTACTGATACTGTAGCTCAGGCTGAACACACTGAAAAAGAGCAGGCAGTGGAAATGACAGAAAACAAAATTGAAAATAGCAGCACTGAAGTAACAGATGAAAAAGTGGATATTAAGGAAGGTGTTGTACTGAATGATGAACACAGAGTTCCACAGTCAGTTGTTACTGATGAAGAAAACATGGAAGATGCTCAAAAAGAGACAGACACTGCTCAAGAAATACCAGCTGAGGAACCAAAAACTTTACAGGTCATTGAGTCAAGTGAAGCTGATGAAGGTGAGAGATTAGATATTCCGATTAAACTGGATGAAGGAGATGAGGATGAGACGAGCTCTGTAACACCATTAAGATGCTCTAAAAGCCTTAAGGATCAGGCTGTGGTAAGTGAACTGACAAAAAGAGTTCTCAGGAGTTCGGAAAGACTGAGAAAAAAAGCCACTCCACAACAAAGACAGAAACTGCAAATCAAAACCATGATGGTACAAGAGGAACCCAAACAGCGAGATGAGTCTAAGGATAATGATATGAACATCATGTTAGGGTGTGATGCTGCAGTAGGAGAGTACATGGAGTCAGAGACTGTACATGTGTTTGCTGAAGGTGATTCAGATGTAAATGTTATAGAACAAGACAAGATGGCAGCAGAGGATATAATGCATGGAGAACCTGAACAAATCTGCACATCTGGAGAGAAATTAGAAAAAGTTGAAAATAAAGTGCAAGAGGATGGAGCACCTACAGAAATGGTGCATGGAGAGAATAGTGAGAACATAATAGAAACCACATCAGCTTTGACACTTGTGGATGTCCGAGTTCTCCCCAGTCTAACCTGTGACTGTAGTTCTGCTTTTGAAACTGCTCAGGAGGAGATTGGTGACAAACTTAAAATGAGTGAACAAGCAGTGGATATGCCTGAAAAGGTGAAGGAAGAATTACAGACTGAAATTGTAGAGGGAGAGAACATCAAGCCAGTAATTCCCACTGAAGGGGATCTGAATACAGCTGCAAAGGACACAGCTGAGGAAGATAACAATGTAGTAAAGAGTAATTTAGAAGATGAGACAACTGATACCAGTAAGCTTGAGAAAGAGAAATGCAGTGATGAAAGTGAGGTGGAACAAGAATCCAAAGCAGAAAAGTTCACTCTGCAAGTTCCAATTTTAACCCAAGGTTCAGTTCACGAAAAATGTTCAGAGACAACTACCTGTGTGCAGAATATCTTGAATCTTTATAATACTGAAGTTGTAGAAGATAATACTTCTGTTGAAGAACAGGAGGAGGAACTGGCCACAGAATTGACACCAGACGAGGACAGTGAGAATGCAGTCGAGTCCACTTCCATGTTAAAACTACATAAAGCTACTGTTGTGCTTGTGGATTTCTGTAGAAAAACAGGTGGAAATGAAACAACACAATCACAGGAAGTAGAATTGCTATCCAAGGCTTACCCTGCAAATGAAGAGAAGGCATTGATTGAGATGGATGTGGCAGAACCTGTGGCAGAAAGAATACAAGAAGCAGTAGAATTGGGTATAGATAACACACTCATTTCAAATTATGAACAAGACAGGGATATTCATGCAGAACAGGGTGTGAAAGATGATTTTAAAGAAGTAGAAGACACTATGTTAAGAGAAAAATCTATGTTAACAAAACTGGATACAAATAAAACTCTGAAAGAGTGTCAGGAAAGTACAACACCTGCCCAAGGTGACAATGTCCAGGAAAGCACTCAAGTTGAAGATATTTCAGTGTACACAAGCAAAAATCTCAGCCGTAGGACTTTACCAGTGAAGACTACACCAGAAAGAGTGTCGAGCTGTCACCAACATGTATACAAAGAAACAAAGGTAAATGAAAATACAGAAGAGCAGATCTCAGGTGAAGAAATTGAAACTGTATTCACAAGACATCTCAGAGGAAGAACCATAACAATAACACCAAGGAGAAGATCTAAACACCGTACAGGAACGCAAGTAGCAGAGACGGAGATGGAGGGACATGTGACTAGTCATGAAATAATTGTAGTGCAAAGCACTGAAGAGGCCAGGACTGCTGTGGAAGAGACACATGAGACCCATCCAAAATACGCCAATGAGGAAGTACCTGCTATCTTTGAAGCATCAAGAAAAGACCAGCAGCAAGATAAAAGTATACCTGAAAATGATGCAGAAAAAATGGAGGAAGTGACTGATGGAAGAAAAGGTATGACAGAAGAAGCTGTTAATCATAAGGAGGTAGAACCAACAGACAGGGAAATTCTAGTAGAAGGTGACCTACCAGATGAGAATCAGGAGAAAGAAGAGCCTGAGGAGTCAAACCAAGAACAAGTAAGAAGTGAAAATTTTGAACAGGAGAGTGACCAACAGGATAATGCTCTGGAGGAAACATTGCTTGAGAAAACATTTGAAAAAGAACTTTGTAAAAGAGTGGAAGAAAAACACCTAGAAGGAGAAAAAGATGGTGCAATGAACATATCAATTACAGAAGCAGTTCTTGATCAATCAGAAGAGGGTGTAAGTGTTGAAAGAAGGGCCCTGAGAAAACGATCAATAACTATCAAAGTCGCTTCTGTAAGGAAATCCAAACGACTCTGCAAACAAGATCAAGGTGAAAATGATGGGCAAACAGTTGTGTGGGCAAACACTGAAGATTCTGTACCTGTAGAGGCAACAGTAATGGAGATGGCTGCTGTGAAGTCACCTGCAGAAAACGAACACACCGATCAACGAAAAAGTCAAGAAATAGAGGATACCAATACTATAGGTGGAGAAATCTCCCATAAAGATGAGGACCAGGAAGATGCAAAAAGGGAAGAAACTTATGGAAATGCAAACAGCCAAGAAGTCACAATGACAGAAGATGCAAGTAAGCAGGCCCAGTTTCTAAATGTGTCAGAAGATGATACAGATGTCATGTTAGTGGTACAAGAAGAAGAGAAGAGTGAGGAGAACAGGGAAGAACAATCAACGTCAGAAGAGATAGTGAAGTCTGAAAACAATGCAGTCAATGTTGATAATGTATCTGATGAACCCAAATTTGAAGATATTCAAGAGGAACTAGAGCAAAATGAGGAGAATGCTGAGGAAATGACTAAAGTCAGTGTGACCGTAGATGAAAATTTCAACTTGGAGGTGAATGAAGAGATTGACAGTAATGATACAGAGTGTAACCAATTGGCTGAGGAAACCAAAGCTTCATTTCAGGAAAGTGAAAAAGAAATTACAGATGCAGAACAAGAGTCTGGAATGTTGTCAAAACGCACCCTTCAAGGCAGGAAGTCAGCAGCAGCTTCACCAGAACAAAGATCAACTAGGAGAAACAGGAGATTGCTGCAAGATAGTCACAGTGAAATGGAAGATAAGTTAGAGGTAGAGGAGGTTAAAGAGGTGATTGGAGAAGAGCAAAAGAAACTTCGACAAAAAAGAAAAGCCATAGCTGAGCTAACACCTCGTAGATCTAAACGGCTTGCAAGAGCAGACATAGTGTAGTTAAAAAATACTTTTTCGAAGCATAGCACTTGGTTAATTGACCTCAAAACAAAAAATAATTTTTTAAAATGCAACTGATGTTTTTTTTTAAAATTGCGTACAATTTTGGTATGTAACGTATGCAAAACATTTTTATTGCATTTGTAGCTTTAACTTTTTTGTCATTTTGAACTGTGCTCAATTCTTAACATTCTGCTTACTCTTTTAATTACTCTGTTAATGTTACTCAAAGGCAGTAGGCTTTTAATATGTCTAAATCTCTACTTTATGTGCTTCAAAAAATATCTTTATAGACATATTTTTCTATACCTTCTTAAGAATCTGAAATCATGAATGATGGCTCTGTATATTTGTGCTTATGGATGATATTCCATTTCCACGGTGTAATATTTCTCTTTCCTGTATTGTGTACAAAACATTTGATAAGTATAGGGTTTTTTTTCATGGTAAGGAGTTTTGGATTATTTGAAGGTGCCTATATGAGCACTTCTATAGGTATTGTAGAGATATGGCCAAGTTTGTATCAAAACTCTAACAGTCTCATGATTGTTAGAAATATTCTATTCAGTCCTGACTGTGAAATATACTGCAGGTAAATAGTGTAGTCTCTCCACTAGCACTTCTTTGAGTATGCACTTAATTGTTACTATTACAATTTTACAACTGTGAAACACTTTTTAGAAACATTTATATATTTTATAGTTTTGTCATCTGCATTGCATCTCTTTTCCTGCGCCACTGAGCAGTGCTCACTCACTCTCCCTGATACCTGTGGGCCAATTGGCCCGTCAGTTGTCAACCTCTTACGAGGCTGTCTGCATCTGTCTTGAGCGTGCTTCATCCACTGCCGGCTTGCTAAGCCTGTCACAACATCGCCAGACAAGCAACCGTTCACACCTATGGGCAGTTTAGGGTAGCCAGTTAATCTAATCTACATGTATTTGGGCCATGGGAGGAAACCAGAGTACCTGGAGGAAACCCACACAGGCACAGGGAGAACATGCAAACTCCACACAGAAAGGCCTCTGTCAGCCATGAGGTTGGAACCCAGAACCTTCTTGCTGTGAGGTGACAGTGCTCACCACTGTGCTGCCACTCAGCAGTGCTATTTTTGTTTACTTGTTTATATGTGCATTTCCAAGATCTTTATTTTTCTTGTTTTTAAATAAAGTTTTAGAATTGTGGATGGTTAATTTTGGTAAATTTTATTAACAGTTTTGGTATGTTTTACAGGTGATTACACTATCATAACAAGAAACTAGATAACACAAACTTCTTCTTTTGGCTGCTCCCGATCAGGGGTCGCCACAGCGGATCTTTCGTCTCCATTGCTCCCTGTCTTTAGCATCCTTCTCTACCATACCTGCCACTTTCATGTCCTGTCACCACATCCATGTGTCTCCTCTTTGGCCTTCCTCGTTTTCGTTTGCCTGGCAGCTCCATCCTCAACGTTCTCCTTCCAACATGCTCTGCAACTCTTCTCAGGATGTGCCCATACCATCTCAGTCTCATCTCTCTTAGCTTAATTCCCAAGCTCTCCACATGTGCTGTC
>JAOBAM010000017.1:16714930-16725214 GCA_025212355.1 Notarius kessleri
CCATACCATGAGAAACCAGACTTTTTTATTTATTTATTTTTTATAATTAGCCCGTCAGGATGCAGGCACTTACTGATGTAATTGCAGGAAGAAGCAGCGAGCAAACAGTACAAAGCCAAATCATGAAGCAGAAATCCTAGCCAAAAGGCAGGCAAGGGTCGGTCGATCGGGAAACAGGGAGACGTAGGTAAAACAGGAAGCATAGGTGAAAAGAGGAAAGCGAGAGTCGATAACAGTAGAGACAAACAGAGAAAACAAGGCTTGATATGGACTGTAAACTCAGAACGATACTTTGCACTGAGGCAATGTCAGAGAGGGACTTAAGTAGCGTTGTGGTAATGAGCAACAGCTGAAATCAATATTCTGGTGACAGGAGGCACTGCGAATCCTGGCTGTTATAGTTCTGAGCGGCCATGTTTGTAGTTTGATTCGCGCTGTTGACTTCAGCGCCTCTACTGAAAGAAGACCCACACACACACACACACACACACACACACACACCGAGGAGTTCCCTCTGGGAGCTACATTCTTCTTGGGGCGCCCTCTGCCCCTAGGTGCGGGTTTGTCAGGGTTTTGAGCATGAAATTCCTGCTTCATCAGGGGGTCCAGGACATCCTTGGCCACTACCCAACTTCTTTCTTCTGGCCCATAGCCCTCCCAATCTACCAAATACTCAATTTGACCTCTTCTGCATCTAGAGTCAAGTAATCTGTTAATTTGGTAGATGGGTTTACCCTCTAGACTCAGTGGTTGGTGTTCCTGGACTGGAGGGTTCTAGGCTAGTGGGCCCGGAATAGCTGGCTTGAGACAGGAAATGTGAAAAGTGGGAGATATCCAACTATGAGGGGGGAGCTCTAGCCTGTAAGAGACCTCATTGATTCTTCTGAGAACCTTAAATGGGCTGATGTACCTTACTTGCAGTTTCCTACAGGTGTTGGATGATCTGAGGTTCTTCGTTGCGTCCCATACTCTGTCGCCAGGAGCGAAATCAGGGTTGCTGCCCCTGTGTTTGTTAGCATATTCCTTGTACTTAGCATTGACTGTTTCGATGCGCTGATGTACTTGCTCCCAGATGGCTTGGCTATGTAAGAACCAATCTTCAATGACTTGGACCTGGGCATCGTCCCAGGGGAACAAGGGCGGTTGGTAGCCGAGTATGCACTGGAATGGTGTCAGTTGCACCATGGAGTGCTTCAAAGAGTTCTGTGCATACTCAGCCCATGGGATAAAACGTGCCTAGTACCCTGGGTTCCTCATGCAAAAGATTCACAAGAAACATCCAATCTCCTGATTTGCTCACTCAACTTGACCATTAGATTGAGGGTGATATCCTGATGCGAGACTGACTGAAACTCCCAGTCATTCCATGAAGCTGGACCATAGCCGTGAAATGAACTGTGGACCTCGGTCACTGACTATGTCCTCAGGAACGCCAAAGTATCTGAAGATGTACTGAAATAGTAACTCATCAGTCTGGAGTGTGGTAGGGATGCCAGGTAGCGGGAATAGCTTTAATGCTTGAGAATCTGTCAATAATAACAATGATAGTCGTGTTCCCCTGGGAAGGCGGTCGGTCGGGAATAAAGTCCAGGGCTATGAGACCAGGGTCTTTGGGGTACTGGAAGAGGGCAGAGCTTTCCCGCTGGTGAGGTGTATGGAACATTTGCTTGAGCACATTCGGAACATGATGTAATGAACTGATTGATTTCTGTGAGCATGTTTTCCCACCAGTACTTATTACTTATTTGGTAGGTTCGTTGGCTGCCAGAATGACCAGTAGTGGGAGACGTGTGTGCCCAAGTGAAGAGTTGTCCTCAGAAACATTTCGGAATGTAGAGTAGACCAGGTGAAAGATTCACCGGAACTGTGCTGGGTTGTGAGTTTCTTATCTATTGGTCTAGGTCCTAAGTAATGGATTGCATAAAGCAGTTGGGAGAATTTAATGGGTAGTAGACTCCTGGTGAGATGGTGAGAAGGTATGAGATAGGGCATCAGCTTTAGTGTTTCTTGATCCAGGACGGAACGAGATCATGAAATTGAAGCAGGTAAAGAATAGGGCCCACCTAGCCTGATGAGGATTGAGACGCTTGGCTTTTTTGACGTACTCAAGATTCTCGTGGTCAGTGAGAACGGTGAAGGGATGAGTGGCTCCCTCCAGCCAGTGTCTCCATTCCTCTAGAGCAAGTTTGATAGCTAAGAGTTCTTGGTTCCCGACATCATAGTTTCTTTCAGCAGATGTTAGCTTTTTGGAGAAAAAGGCCACTGGATGGAGTTTCTCGCCATACTGCTGGGACAAGACCCCTCCAACTCCTGTATCAGATGTGTCGCCTTCGACAATGAAGGGTTTAGTAGGGTCAGGATGTTGCAGAACTGGAGCTGAGGTGAACATTTCCTTGAGTCGCTTGAAAGCGTCTTCAGCTGAAGGTTTCCATTGCAGCTTCCTGGGTCCCTTTTTAAGCAAGGCAGTGAGTGGAGCTGCAACCATGCTAAAACCCAGAATGAAGCGATGATAGAAATTAGTAAAACCCAGGAATTGTTGAAGTTCCTTGACAGACATGGGTACAGGCCAGGACATGACGGCAGAAACCTTGGAGGAGTCCATGCTTACCCCTTTGGAGCTTATGATATAGCCTAGGAAGGACATTTGATTTCGGTGAAATTCACATTTTTCAGCCTTTACATATAGATGGTTATCTAGTAAGTGTTTTAGAACCGCTCTGACATGTTTTCTATGACTCTCTTCATCCGGAGAGTAAATCAAGATATCGTCGATGCAAGCTATGACATATTGTCCCAACATGTCTCTAAGCACGTTGTTAATTTAAGCACTGGAAAATGCTGGGTGCCAAATAAAGGCCATATAGCATTACCTGGTATTCGAAGTGTCTAGTGGTTGTACTGAATGCGGTTTTCCATTCATCACCCTTCCGGATTCTGATTAGATGATATGCACTGCGTAGGTCAAGCTTTGAAAATATCTTGGCTGAACTAAGTTCTTCTAAGGCAGACGGAACAAGAGGCGGGGATACGGGCACTTCACAGTTACCTGGTTTAAATCCTCTATAATCAATGCATGGCCTGAGGCCACCACCTCGTTTCATGATAAAGAAGAAACCAGCTGAAGCTGGGGACTTGGAGGAATGAATGTATCCCTGGTTGAGGGCTTCCTGGATGTACTCTTCCATGGCAGCGTGCTCCTTCTGGGACAGAGGATATATTCGACCGCGTGGAGGTGACATACCTGGTAGAAGGTCGATGGCACAGTCATATGGTCTGTAAGGTGGTAGACCACAAGCCTTCCCTTTGCTAAAGACCTCCTTAAGGTCTAGGTAACACTCTGTGACGTTGTCGATGGAATCCGGCTGTGGGCTTTCAACTGACGTGGAAGAGATGCATAATTGAGGGCGAGCAAGACAATGTTGAAAACACATGGGAGACCATTGAAGAATTTCTTTGTTATGCCAAGAGATTAATGGATCATAAAATTGTAACCAAGGATACCCCAAAATAATGTCATGATGTACAGTGATAGTTACATAGAGGGAGATTTGTTCTGAATGGAGTGCTCCCACCTGAATGAGAACAGGAGCAGTCCTGATGGTGACCTGACCATCACCTATGGGTCCTCCGTCAATGGTTCAGATGCTGAGCAGACTTCGCAAAGGGATTGTGGGCAGGTCATACTTCTGGACAATCGTGCAGTTGAGGAAACTTCCCTCTGCCCCTGAGTCTATGAATGCAGACAGGACGTGTGTGGAAGATACCAACTTTAACAATACAGGCACTTTAAAAGACTGTGCACTGAATTTATGATCAGGACTCACCATATGAGTCGTAGGTTCTGCTGGCTTGGAGCGTGGCAGACGAATGGGACACTGGTTTATCCTGTGCTCTGAACTCCTGCAGTAAAATCATAGACCCTCCCTCTTCCTCTTTTCTCATTCAGCTCTTCTCAGGTGAGTGTGGGAAAATTCCATAGGTACACTCTCTTCCGTATGACAAGCTTGCTCGGAGGGTTCCCTGAGAGAGGGCTGACCGGTGGGCAAATGATCCAGCCAGATAGCCAGGTCAATAAGAGAGTCTAATGTCATGTTTTCATCTCTACACGCCATTTCGCTGAGTACCTCCTGACAGAGACCCTGACGAAATATTGCTTTCAAAGCAGTCTCGTTCCATCCGCTGGCTGCGGCAAGGGTCCGAAAATCCAAAGCGTATTCATCCACTCTTCTAGTGCCCTGTTGTATGGTGAGGAGACTTTCACCGACTTCAATGCCCTCAGGTTCATGATCAAACACTTGTTTGAAGAGCTTGAGGAAACGCTCATAAGAAGTCATGTGTTCTCCTCCTTTTCCCCATACAGCGCTAGCCCACAGTAGAGCCTTACCCATGAGGAAGGTTAGGAACTTGGCAATTTTATGTTCATCAGAAAGATGAGGCATGGTGAAAAAGTAGAGAGAGAGCACTGTAGCAAAAACCCTTTATAGGCGGTTGTGTCTCCAGGGTACTTTTAGGCACCTGGGAGATGCAATGCGGCACTGGAAGGTGCCTCAGGGTGTGGAAGGAGGGCCTGCAACATCACAGTTGCAAGTTGCATCATCCATGTGTTAAGGTCAGCAAGCATCTGCTGATGTTCTAACAACCTTCCCTGAGCATTCAGTGCAGTTTGTTTGGCTTCTTCTGCTACACCCATTGTAGGTGAAGTATCCTGTAAGGATGCATGCACTTACTGATGCAGGAAGAAGTGGCAAGCAAATAGTACAAAGCCAAATTGTGAAACAGAAAATCATAGTCAGAAGGCAGGCGAGGGTCGGTCGATCGGCAAACAGGGAGACGTAGGCAAAACAGGAAGCGTAGATGAAAAGAGGAAAGCGAGAGTTGATAACAATAGAGCCAGGCAGAGAAAACAAGGCTTGGCATGGACTGTAAACTCAGAACGATACTTCGCACTGAGGCAATGTCAGAGAGGGGCTTAAGTAGCATTGTGGTAATGAGCAACAGCTGAAATCAATATTCTGGTTACAGGGGGCGCTGTGAATCCTGGCTGTTGTAGTTCGGAGTGGCCATGTTTGTAGTTTGATTCGCACTGTTGACTTCAGCGCCTCTACTGACATAGCCAAGTTGCTCTTCATGAGAACAATCACATCTTCCAAACAAAACAATCAGAATCAAAATCCAGTGAAAACTCAGGGAGGAGTAGCGATTTTCCTCAAAGTTCGTTAACCGGCCTAATTAGCAACTCGTTACTGAGAAATCACAAAACCAAGGAGTAACTTTTGTGCAGACTAATTAGATCTTCCAAACAAAACAATCAGAATCAAAATCCAGTGAAAACTCAGGGAGGAGTAGCAATTTTTATGAACTGTGGACGGACAGACAGACGGTTGCCACGTTATGGCAATATCTTATCGCGCTACAGTACAGCCAGTGACCTAATAATAATTGGGGTGCCATTATTTTCCAATATCAACCACTGCATTGTTGATTATTTTTCTATAACAGCACGTCCTGCTTGATTTACTCATTATGTATATACAAAAATCAGGATTGTGTAAATGGACGGAGGCTTGAATTAAAATTATAGTCTGATTAAACAAAGTTTTAATTTTTTTTGAATAATCTGTTAAACAGAAAATAATACGGTCACAATCTCTGTGTTCATGCGATGCACAATGACCGAGGTGCGATATTTCTGTAAGGAAACAAAGTGACATTTGAAGGAAAAAGAATATATAGTTTATCTTTGTCATCATTTTTTCATCTTACTAAGCCTATTCCTAGACAATTTATAGTGGAGTTCTCTGCATGCAGAGCAGAGTCCCATATTTAAGAGACCTGATTTTTGATGGCTTGACCATACATGTACCACCACAGGGAACCTGATCGTAAGTGCAAGGCAACACATCTCAAACACTTGACCACCGGACAATGAAAATTGTATCTTTATGTACACAAGATAGATATTTTTTTTTAATCCAGTGCTTTATTAGTCCACTAGCTTGTTGGACAGTTGACAGTTTCGGTCATGTAAGGGTGATAGATGGATGTAAGTGCAGGAAGGGTTTTACTGAAAGCACGCTAGCAAACAGATCCAAAATGCAGACAAAGGCAGAGTCAAAAAATATGCAGTGGTTGAGCAAGGCACAGACAGGATCTTAGAGGTAATACAATACTCAAAGTCCAAAAACACAAACAGGGTCAAAATCAGAATAGTGATACAAAACACAAGGCTTGGTAATGTTAGACGCAGGGTACAGAGTGGATATTTCACTAAGTCTCTGTGTTACGAAGAGTACTTATATGTATGCGCTGTGATTACGCTCAAATCAGGAACAGGTACATGGTAATTAGTTCTAATGGCACTGCATACAGGTTGCATTCTGCGGCTGAACACTCCTATTATTCTCTATAATAGGAGCCTATCCCAGCTGACTATGGGCGAGAGGAGGGATCATCGCAGGGCTGACAGAGACAAACAATTATTCACACACATTCACACCTACGGTCAATTTAGAGCCATCAATTATCCAAACCTGCATGTCTTTGGACTGTGGGGGAAACCGGAGCATCTGGAGAAAACCCACACAGACATGGGGAGAACATGCAAACTCCACACAGAAAGGCCCTTGTCGGCCAGTGGGCTCGAACCCAGAACCTTCTTGCTGTGAGGTGACCGTGCTAACCACTACACCACCGTGCTGCCCTCCTGTTATTCTATTCAGGTTTATTTTGTGCCCTTGTAAATATTTTGCTCATACGCTCATTGGGAGCTCCACTTTTAGGCAGTTTCTAAATACAAATATTATATATTAATTACCTCTGACAACTTTTGTTGGATGAGGTTATGTTTTCGCTTCCGTTTGGTTGGTTGGTTGTCTGTTACTAATCTAACTCAAAAAGTAGTGAACGGATTTTGATGACATTTTGAGGAAAGGTGGGCCATGGGACAAAGAACAATTGAGTAGATTTTGATGCAAATACAAATATGTGGGTTGGCAGAGGTATGAACTCTACCAAGTGCCCTTCTAGTTATAAATACAAAAGCTTAAGATTTCCTTGTTCTATAATTTGCAGAAAATTCTGCTTATTTCATGAATTAATTTTCTCGAAAGACAACATGTATCTGCCAATAAAATACGAGACATAAAATGACCAATAGTAAGTGTAGTCATGTTATTTTATAAATTCGATTGATTCACTTGACATCATATTGGCAGTGATCTTTTATTTAACACCTTGTTTGTGTTTTAACATTCCTGTTCCTGAACACTTACTGAACTAACATTAGCTACTTGTTACACTCTGGCATCTGGTTGCTATGGTAACACTGACACAAAAGGCTGCTCGTCTCTTGTGCAGGCATTTGGTTCAGATTCTAGGTCATTTGACTGATTTGCAATCAGAACAGGTTTATTCGGGACTGATGAAGATCTTTGTGTGTATAAACAGTCACAGGAACAAAACATCTGCTTTTGTGTTTTTCATGACTCGCTGTACCTCGGCATTCGCTGCCTTAGCCTCGGCGTGTGTGTTGAGGGAGCATTTCTCCAGATCACGACTGATTGATGAGCTGCTGTCCAGCAAACGCTTCCCCCTACTGAGCGCCATCTGGAAATAAGAAACGAGAACAAGGCTGAAGATAGAGGAGGAATCCAGCAACAAGTCTATTTGGCATATTAGTTTTGATTTATTAACCTGTGGGATCAAAAGTGACGTGTTTTAACACCCTGCAAACAATTACGCCAAACATGAAAATAATATCCGTTTAACATTTTACATAAGAACATCTATAAAGAATAGCGTCCAAAGAACCATCCGGAAGAGCGCACTGCTGCATTAGCACGGACCTTTCAATAAGTGTGAAGCAGACCCACCTCCTCAGCTGCAACACAACTAATGAGATCATTTATTTTTTGTTATTATTTTTATTTCAACCCTTTGCTGGATTTTTTTTCCCCCCGAAGTAAAGATTTCTCATGAAAACCATTCATTCGTCTGGCACCGATGGAACATTTTCTAGAAAACAAAGGGAGAGAGAGAAAGAGAAGAGGAACAAAGAAATAAGGTGGGGGAGAGAGACAAGAGCGAAAGAGAACAGAGGAAGAGCGCTCGAGACAGAGCGTGAAAGAGGGAGAAAAGAGAGAGGGAAAGGGAGAGAGGAGTGGAAGAGAGCAAAAATAGAGGGGGGAAGGCAATGAGAGACAAGGGAAAGTAGAAAGAAGCGATTGAGAGGAAGAGAGAGAGTTGGTGAGAGAGAAAGGAGGGAGAGAAGTGGAGCAGAGTGAGAGAGAGGGAGAGATAGAAAAAAACAGAAGAGATTGAGTGCAAAAGACGGAGAGAAGAGGAAGAGAGAAAGAAGGTGGGAAGAAGATGGAAGAGAAAGATGAGAAGTGGGGAAGTGAGAGGGAGATGGAAAAGAGGCAGAGAATGAAAAGAGAGAGGAGGAAGAGAGAAAGAGAGAAGAGAGAGAAAGAAGAGAGATAGGAGGAAGAGAGAAAGAAGAGAGAGAGAGAGAGAGATTAATGGTAATTTATGGGCCGAACATCCTGTGATGACCTCAGCCCCTTTGATTTCCCCCATCCGCCTCCCCCCATCCACCCCCCATTACTACTTTCCAATGGATTAGCACATCAGTCTCATTTACAGCTAAAGCTCCTTTAAGATTCTTGCCAAGAAAAAAAAGCTCTCACTTCTTTCTTTCTCTCTTTGTGTCAAAAAAGAGAAATACGCCTCAAAAACAGAAAGAAAGAAAAAAAGAGAGAGAGTGAGCAGAAGTGTGAGAAATGCTGTGTGTGTGGTTGTGCACATCTGGCCCAGCCAGTATGTGAGGTGTGGGAACAGGCCAGTGGGCCGAGTGCTCTAATCCGTGCAGTGCCATCTGAGAGAAGTGTGAGCTGCTGGAAAGAATTACAGGTCAACACATGCTTTCCTGCCTCCAGGGCTGTGAACCTGACTGCTGGAGAGGTCGCGTCTCATCATACTACAGCCCATTTACATGAAACAAAGTCATGACAAAACACACAGTGACACGCCGATAGGGGTTCTCACCAGTGACTTCGAAGTGGTATGCACTTCCTTTTGGAGGCGGGGCGACTTTTCAAATGCATTTCTGTCACGACGCAGACATGCAGCAGAGTGAGTGAGGGGAATTACCGCCATCTGGACATCACTGAAAGTGTATAAATACTGTGGAACACAAGACTGGAATTTCACCCAATAATCAGATTATTTACAGCATGAATACACCAGGCTAATCCATGTGTTCGACATACAGTACACCTCATTTTAATATAATCTGATTGTTTTGAACTTTATAATAACCGCCTGTCACACAAGTGAACGCAAGCTTGACTATCAAAAAATGCAAAAAAAAAATTGCAAGTGAAAATATCTTGAATATAGTCAGACTTATATAGTGTTTTCTATTATTCTATCCACATTCACTGGATATGAGCAATCGTGCGCCCTGATTGGCTACTCTACGACTAGGATATCAGCTCATATACCGTACTGTGAGTGGAGAAAAACAAAATGGCGGGGCATGTTGCTGAACCAACTGAGGATGAAATAAAAGCTCTACTCGAAAACAAAACCCCAAAAAATACAAAAAATAAAAATAAAAAAAGGAACAAAAGTATTTGATGATAAGAACGTATCTTTTTTATTTTTCAACAATTATTATTATTATTATCATCATCATCGCATTTTTCACAAATTGCTCCTGTCATTTCGCCAGTTTGTTTACATTCTAAGTGGAAATAATTTTGTCGGACGTTTCGTATAAAGTTTTCATTTATCAAATTTGAAAAAAATTAAATTGCGGTTTCTCAAAATCCAGTGAATGTGGATAGAATAAAAAACAGTTACTCCACTCAATCTCATCATACATGGATTATAGCCGACTTGGTGTTATGCGCCTTGTCGGCTATCAGCTCATGTACGACTCAATTTCGTGGAATAACTTAATTAGATAACAATAAACTAAATGTAAGATTATCAAAACTATTCCCAAATCTATTTTAACTCATTTCAAGCTTGAAATGCCCTTAATTTTAAGGAAAACCAGCTGCCTCAATTTATCTTGTAGCTTCAAATGAGTAAAATCATTTAAAAGCAGGATGATCAATTTGATTCTTAATAATCTCATAAGAAATATGAGATACAAGTATTACAGTATTTAGTACAATATTTACAGTATTTCTATTATTGTTGTTCTATGAGGCACTGTTATTAGGCATTTATTTCTTGCACAGTTCTTATTACATACAGGTTGTTGCTACCTCGCCC
>JAOBAM010000017.1:17462536-17472661 GCA_025212355.1 Notarius kessleri
TTCAGTTTTGGTTATTAACTGAACATTTTTCAAATTTTCTTATTTGTAAATCAGTTTCAGGGCTTCCATGCTGGATTTGGAAAGATTGCTGTTCTGCTGTATTCATACTGTTTAAATGTCCCTCTGCTCAACACTGCTGTTTTCTCTCTTTCCCAGCAAACCCGTAGCATTTTCTTCGATACATAACCATCCTTTCTGTTTGGCTCAGTAATTTGTACTTATTCTTAGTGTCTGACAATTTTACCTGTACTTGAACCTCTCTTTTCATGACCTCACACCTTCCATAAGCTACAGTGTAATTCGTCTACAGTTACAACACTTATACTCAGGAACGTTACACCTTGCACATTTATAAAAAAAAAAAACCTTTTCTTCCATGGCTTGCTTTAGCTTTTCAGTAGGTTTTCAGGGATTCATGGCTACCACATCCTCTTCACCGGTAAATTTTAGTATTTTTGCTCCTCCTTCCCTCTTTTCCACATTTCCTCAAACACTGAAGTGTCAGCCTTACTGCCTGAATCATTGAGCTTTGAGTAAATGTACTCTTTGGAACTGAATACGGTTAAATTTAACTTACATGTTCGCTGTTTTGGACGCACGTTGTTTCCAGTCCGTTCGTAAAAAGGTTCCGTGTTAATATATGACCGCTCGGATAGTTCCGCTATGAGGTCGGGGAGTCAAATTCAAGTGTGTCAAGTAAATTAAATTACCATATATGCCACTAATAATGGACAATGTATTTAAAAATATACAAAACAGACTACACAATTTAAATAAAAGTTTATGTGGTGTATTAATGATGAGACGGTTGCACGCATTTAACAACATTTACTGAGGTACTTGGATAAACATAAACATGCCAACTATGACTCGCGTTCAGGCGCATCTGTCTGAGCATGCGCATATCACATATGAACATATGAAAACTACGAACTACGGAGAGCCCATAAGCTCAATATACCACATCACCTCCCCCTTTACTTTAAAGGTAACTTAGAAAGACTTAGACATCCCAAATCATATTAAATATATCTCCCCCATTTACTTTTAAGGTTAACTTAGTGCATTACTTTAGCCAATTACCTTAACATAAAATATATCATTACTATGCATTAAGATTAGAAATGTCAACATTACTATTACTGCATAATAAAGTTAACTGAATGCTTAACTGAATAAACTGAATGCTTAAACTGTAACTTTAACTAAACATCAGCACTCAGTCTCTTATCACCACACTCAGTCCTGGTAACGTTGAGGCACTTTTGGGGTACGCTGGGAGCGCCTTACGGTCACCGCAACAGGATCAGGCGGCTCAGCTGGGTCTGACAATTCAGGTGCTGGGGATGCTCTGAAACTGCTCTCCATCGGCCCGGTCTCCTCAGCTACTTCCTCAGGTTGCAGATCTGGAAACCCCGCAGATTGGCGAGGTCTCAGCTGGTCTCCGTGGCGCCGGTATACTTGATCCGTCGCTTCTCCGCGGACCTTGTAGGACACAGGCCCTGACTGCTTGGTGATGACTCCTGGGATCCATCTTGGTGTTTCGCCAGCAGTGTTTCGCAGGTAGACTTGCTCGTCAACGTCGAACTGTCTGTCCAACGCTTTTCTGTCATGTCCTTCCTTCTGCAGATACTGCTTCCTCCTCACTGTTTCTTGAATGTTTGGTTTCAGAAAATCCAGTCTGGTTCTGACATGTCTTTTCAAAAACACATCAGCAGGCGACTCGCCTGTTGTGCTGTTGGGAGTTGTGCGATACCGTAGCAGGAAGTGAGAGACTTTGTCTTCAATGCTCAAATCTTCTCTCGCCAGCTTTTTCATGCCAGCCTTAAACGTTGAGACGTATCTCTCGGCTAGGCCGTTTGTGGCTGGATGCCTCGGGGCACCGGTCGTGTGGAGGATTCCATTTCTCCTCACGAACTGTTGGAACTCATCAGACATAAAGGTTGTTGCATTGTCTGTGACAATCTGTTCAGGGACTCCATATGATGCAAAAAGTCTCTTTAGTCTGGTGACGGTTGCAGAGGAGGTTATTTGTGTCATTTTGTAAACCTCCAGCCATTTCGAGAATGCGTCAACTACAATCATGAACATGTGGCCCATGAATGGCCCTGCAAAGTCAATGTGAAGTCTCTTCCACACATCTCCTGGAAATTCCCAAGGATGTAGTGGAACGTGGCGCGGCATGATCTGCTCTAGCTGACACGTTTCACATCCTTTGCACACTTTCTCAATATCCATATCAATATGTGGCCACCAGACGTATTGCCGTGCAATTGCTTTCATTTTCACAATGCCAGGGTGCCCACTGTGGATTTCTTTAAGCACGGCAGCTCTGAGCTTCGCTGGTGCAATCACTCTCGTGCCCCACAGCACACACCCCTGCTCCACAGAGAGTTCATCACGCCTTTTGTGGTATCCCTTCAATTCCTCAGGAATTTCTTTCGGCCACCCTTCCATGATGAATCTGTGCAGCTTTGAGAGCTCTGTGTCAGTTCTCGTTACCTTGGCAATCTGCTTTGCGGTCAGCGGCACGCCCTCTAGGTGTTCACATATCAGTGCGTCGACGTAGGCGGAGATTGTCTCTGTTCCAGCATCTTTGGTCTCTGATAGCGGTACACGAGACAACCCGTCAGCATTGCCATGCTTCTCTGACTGACGGTAAACAATGTGGTAGTTGTATGCCGACAGTATGATGGCCCACCTCTGGATTCGGGCTGCTGCCATTGTGGGAAGCCCTTTATGTTCTCCGAACAAAGTCAGTAATGGCCTATGGTCTGTGACCAAGTTGAATTGACGTCCCCAGAGGTATTGGTGAAACTTCTTAACACCATACACAAGGCTTAGGGCCTCTTTTTCAATTTGCGAATACTTCTTCTCTGCTGGAGAGAGGGTACGTGAAGCATAAGCAATTGGATGCTCTTTTCCATCTGGTGTTGTGTGTTGGATTACAGCTCCAATGCCATAAGCTGAAGCGTCACATGCAAGGGTCAACGGCAGGCTCTGATCATAGTGCACTAACACTTTGTCACTTGTCAGGAGCTCTTTACATTTGTTGAATGCATCTTGTTCAGCTTTCTTCCATTTCCATGTGACTTGCTCTTTCAGCAGACTGTAAAGCGGCGCTAACACAGTACTTTGCTGTGGCACGAAACGGCCGTAGTAGTTAACTAGGCCAAGGAAAGCCCGCAGCTCTTTCACATTTGTAGGTGTGGGTGCATCATGAATTGCTCTCACCTTGTCTTCAGATGGGTACACCCCCTTTTCATCCAGGACATGGCCCAGGTACTCGATTTGGGTCTTTCCGAACTCGCACTTTGACTTTTTCACTCGCAGGCCGTTCTCCTGCAAGCGTTGCAGGACTCTGTCGAGGTTCTTCAGATGTTCTGCCTCATCTCTTCCCGTTATGAGCAGGTCATCCAGGTAAACAACCACGTTCAGGTCCTTCATCAGACTCTCCATCACTCTCTGGAAGATGCTAACAGCAGAGTTAATGCCAAAGCAGAGACGATTATACACAAACAAACCCTTGTGAGTGTTGATTGTTGTGTATTTTTTTGAATCTTCGTCAAGGAGCACTTGTTGGTAAGCTGAGGCCAGGTCGATTTTCGAAAACAACTTGCCACCACTCAGCGTTGCCAGCACTTCTTCAATGCGCGGCAGTGGGTATACGTCTGTGTTGGTTGCCTGGTTCACTGTTACCTTGTAATCGCCGCACAAGCGAATCTTGCCATCTCTCTTGACCACAGGAACGACAGGAGCGGCCCATTCACTGTGCTTCACAGGACTGATGATGTTTTCATTTTCCAGTCGCTGTAGTTCGTCTTCCACTCGTTCCTTCATTGCAAATGGCAAGGGGCGGCTTTTATGGAACTTGGGCGTGGTGTCAGGCTTGACAGAAATTGTGGCTTTAATTTCCTTTAATGTTCCTAACTCCTCTTTGAAAACTTGACTGTATTTTTCTAACACCTCAGGTATTGACTTGGGTGCTGAGGGCTGTTTTGCATTTTCACTGACCATTTTAATTGTTTTCCAGTCCAACTTGAAGCTTTCAAACCAGTTCCTACCACAAAGTGCAGGTCCATTGCCTTTCACTACAATCAGTGGTAAGTCAGCAGTCTGATCTCCATAGGTAACTTTTGCCACGAACTGCCCTCTTACTGGAATGGCCTGGCCAGTGTAGGTCTTCAGCGTGACGTTGCTGCCCCCTAGTGGCACATCCGCGAATGACTCTTTGTACATCGCCTCAGATATTATGCTGACTGCAGCTCCCGTGTCTATTTCCATTGGAACATTTATCCGGTTTACGGCGAAGTTCGCTTTGAATACCAGCTTATCTGTTTCATTTACACAGAACACTTCCTCCTCCTCTTCTGCTATCACATAACTTGCCACTCTTTGCTGATTCTTATTTTGCCTTCCTTTCTTCTCTCTCGCGGCAGGCTGGCTACCTCTGCATGCTTTCTGTATATGACCAACTTTATCACATTTGTGGCATCTGGCAGTTTTAAAGTAGCATTCACTTGGGCTGTGATTCTTTCCTTTGCATCTATAGCACGCTGTCCGCGCTGATGGAGAAGGCTTTTGTTTTTCATTTACCTTGTGCACAGAAGAGGTAGATGGTGCCTCGCTTTGTCTTAGCTGCTGTGTGTCTCGGTGGGCCACTTCCATGTTGAGAGCGATCTCCTGGGCTCTGGCAAACGTTAGCTCATCCGTGGAAAGCAACTTGCGTTGGCACGCTTCATCACGAATTCCACTGACAAAACCGTCCCGCAGAGCCTCGTCTAGCCTATCCCCGAAATCACATCTTGCTGCTAGCTGTTTCAGATCAGCAGCAAACTGAGCTACCGTTGCGTCATTCTTCTGAACACATCGTCGGAATCTGAATCGCTCGGCTATGACCAGTGGTTTTGGTTCATAGTAATCCGACAGAATTTCCACGATTTCATCAAAAGTCTTATCCTTAGGTTTGAGAGGCTGAACTAAATTTCGTAGCAGCCCGTATGTGGAAGCACCAACAGAGCTTAGCAGAGTAGCTACCTGTTTTTCATCCTCGACATCGTGTGCCTCGAAAAAAAGTTCCATTCGCTCGACGTACGCTGTCCATTGTTCATTTCCTGGATTGAATTCGTCCGGTTTGGCGAAGTTGGCCATCTTCACTGCTCACTACAGTCACTCTTCACCTCGTCGCCAATTATGTGGTGTATTAATGATGAGACGGTTGCACGCATTTAACCACATTTACTGAAGTACTTGGATGAACATAATTACAACATGCCAACTGTGACTCGCGTTCAGGCGCATCTGTCTGAGCATGCGCATATCACATATGAACATATGAAAGCTACGAACTATGGAGAGCCCATAAGCTCAATATACCACAGTACCTATTTTTTAATAAACTCTCACAGTTTGGGTCATGAAACTTTCTCGCCTTTGTCATCTGGTAATTGTATTTCTTTTTCTAACCACAACCCCCTAAATGTATTTTTTTATGCAAGAAGCCAACTCTTTAATTGCTGCAATATCACGTGCATCAATGATCGTCACCATTTAGTTTACGCTATGTAGTTCCCAGCATCACGATCCACGATTTGTCAAAATGATCCCCCGACCAACCAATCAGCAGCGTCAACACTCTGTGAGTCGAGAAGTGCTAAGGAAGCATCCAGGATCAGACCATACACTGTAAACACTGAGAAATAACACAGACCATGCTGGACAGAACTAGAAATAGTTGCAGAGCCTGACCCCCAGTTTTGTTTTGATTATGAATTTACACTGATTTCCTAAATGACCCTTGCAGATGTATAAAATCTCACACCTGATATTGTATACATGATTACTTAGTAAATGTTTAATATTCAAAAGTTCCTTGAAATTTACAGAAGTAAATAAATTGGCTCAAAGAACATGATAAATCCAGTTTACCTTTATGTACTATCGTTCTACTTGATAGTGATGTAACAGCATCTGTAGTCATTGGCGAGAAGGTGGTCTCTTTAAAACACACACATGCAGAGAGAGAGAGAGTAGTTAAAGGCAAGATTTACAGATTAAATATTTCCTTCATTATAATTCATATTTCAAAATCAGTTGCAGAATAAGGAATCCAAGGGATTGCATTTTAAGACTAAATGTATCAATCAGTTTCTTCAAAATGTAGTATAACTCATGGAGAGACATATCTGTTCACACACTTTTAACCTACCCCATTTCGAAGGTCATAGCATCATTCACTAAAGCTAAACAACCTTCCTCAGTCTTACTGTAGATATAATAATATATCCATATAGAGATGTATATGTTACCTGTGTTCACACCCTGCCAGTACAGCAAAACAAGAAGCAAATGCATAACATTCCCGTTGCAGCTTCCCTTATAGCTCTTCTGTGTTTGTCCAAACTGAGCCATTTCAGTGCTTCCTTGTCTGATGCAGGGCCTGTGAGACTACAGCACTTCACCTCACCTCACCTCTCTCACACTCCTCCCATCTCGCTTTCTCTCTCTGGTGACTCAGCAGCAAGGGATCTGCTTGCTTTAAATGAATCATGAGGATGGAGGCAGCCAGCCACATCCCAGCTTGTATCAAATGATCCTGCAACAAACCCAAGTCACGTAGCCTACTGCTGAGCGAAGAAGGAGTGTGTTGTGGGAGGGCTATGAAGAATAATGGCACATACTTACAATATCCAAATATATTTCTGATATCGGTGCACTGAAGTTTATGCCTTACTCCATCATGACACCCCAAAATATTAAACTGTTCAGAAATTTCATCTTACAGTGTTGTTTGGTTAAAGTTGATAAATGACCACAGTGTACAATTTTGGCATCAGAAGAGGTGAAGTTCAGTAAAAAAAAAAAAAAAAAAGATTAAAAATGATAAATGCAAGCGTAGAGCTTATGAAATTGAATTATCCATCCATTATCTGTAGCCGCTTATCTTGTTCTACAGCATCGCAGGCAAGCTGGAGCTACTCCCAGCTGACTATGGATGAGAAGCGGGGTACACCCTGGACAAGTCGCCAGGTCATTGCAGGGCTGACACATAGAGACAAACAACCATTCACCCCTACGGTCAATTCAGAGCCACCAGTTAACCTAACCTGCATGTCTTTGGACTGTGGCAGAAACCGGAGGAAACCCACGCAGAACATGCAAACTCCAAACAGAAAGGCCCTCGCTGGCCATTGGGCTCAAACCCAGGACCTTCTTGCTGTGAGGCGACAGTGCTAACCACTACACCACCGTGCCGCCCGAAATTGAATTATATTATATTTAATTCCATGTTAGAATGATGGTATGAGAGATAATATTACCTGTGCTGGAGGAATTCCAAGGATGACCTTAAAGCTAGCTAAATAAATAACATTCTTTAATAAAAAGTATTAGAACTGGATAAAAATATACACTTGCCATCCACTTTAATAGGAACACCTGTACATTTATGCAGTTATCTAATCAGCCAATCATGTGGCAGCAGCAAAATGCAGAAAACCGTGTGGATACAGGTGAAGAGCTTCAGTGAAAGTTCACATCAAACATCAGAATGGGACTTTCACTGGGGTAAATGCAGACAGGAATTTCTCAAGTGTACATGTGATGAATAAAGTTCTTCTTCTTCTTCACAGCTGTGATGAGCAGAAAAGCATCTCAAAATGCACAGCTCATCAAGCCTTCCACATTCTGAGGAAGGATCCACATTCTGAGATGCTTTTTTGCTCACCACGGTTGTAAAGAGCGCTTTGTTTGAGTTACTATAAATTTCCGTTCAGCTCAAACCAGTCTAGTCGTTCTCCTCTGATCCATCTTATCAACAAGGTGTTTGAGCCTGCAGACTCTCCATACACAGGATGTTTGTTGTTTTTGCATAATTCTCTGTAAATGCCCAGGACTGGTGTGTGTGTGAAAATCCCAGGAGATCAACAGTTTCTGAAATATTCAAACCAGCCCACCTGGCACCAACAACCACGTCAAGGTTAAGGTTAGGCATTTTCATACTTGATGTGAACATTAACTGAAGCTCTTGACCTGTATCTGCATGATTTTTTTGCTGCTGCCACATGATTGGTTGATTGGATAACTGCATGAATGAGCAGGTGTAAAGGTGGTGTTATTAAAGTGGATGGTGAGTGCATACAAACAGGAAACAGATGAAAGGAAAAGCCTTTGGCTATTACTAGGTTCAGTAATACAAGCAATAACTTGTATTACTGAACCTAGGAACAATTATGTGATTACAATTAAGGTTCACAACTTGCCTTGATCCCAACTCCTTTGGAAAATTTCATCTTTATTTAATCCTACTTCTTTGCTTTTGTGAAATGATTTTTGTATATATTCCTATGCATTTAGCTCATGAGTATCATAACACCTCTATTCACTCATTTTCAGGGAGTAGTTGAGTCTAGTTAATCTAGCTTGATTAAACAACAAAGGAGTATATACATCATTATATCTTAGATATTTTCATGATGTTCATAGCATTTCATTACTTATGTATAAAAGTACAATAACAGCCTTACATGTGACTGCTTATTCACTTATTTTCGAATATAAAACTTTAACAATGACATTCTAACTAATGATATCATGTAGCAAAATGCAAATGCAGATTTCTTTATGAAAATCAATGCAAACATTTAGGGAAATGCATATTATCTCTAGCCGCTTTATCCTGTTCTACAGGGTCGTAGGCAAGCTGGAGCCTATCCCAGCTGACTACGGACGTCGCCAGGTCATCACAGGGCTGACACACAGACAACCATATTAGACTTGTTAAATTGTCATCAGCAATACTTTGGTACAAATGGGTTAATTTATGCATCCATTACTTATATGAGTAAGAATTGTAAACCAGTATCAAATTCAAATATTATTCAAAATACACCATATAACAGTGCATTCCATGTAACAAAAAAATAAAAATTTATATAGAACAATATCATAATCAAAGATGGTTAACAAATAAGCAAATATTTTCTCTCTCAGTTTTTAGCTCAGGCTCACCAGTTCAAGGCTGGTTGTATAAATGTAAGCTGTCCATGAATCTATTCTGCATATCTTCAATGTCTTCAGTGGTTTCAATGGGCACACTGGGTAGATGCATGCAAGATGAATATGAATTATTTTCATCGTGATAAGCATAATCATTGTGCAGAGAGTCTCTATAAGCCCCAGCAGCTCCGTGCAAGGGCTCACAGACGTGAAGGAATGGGCTGCTGGGCTGTGGATGGTGGCAGGGAATCCTGTGGACCAGTAATCGCTCGGCTCCTGGGCTTGGGCTCGGGCTGGTGGATGGGCTATGGGGCATGAGGCATGTCTGCTGACAGCTGTTCCTCCTGGTGGGCCGGTGCAGGTCCAGCTTTGCTATTAGGGGCTTACCGATGTCCACCTCTTTGGTCCATTGTACCTGCTCATCTAGAGATTTAAATTCAGCCTGCAGACAGACAGTGAAGACCAGGTTCTCCTGTGGGTTGTGGGGGGGAAAAAACATTGGAAAATGCTTTGAGACCAGAGAGTCTCTAATCAATTTGCATTCTTATTCAAAGAATAATTCAATCTAGCCACTAAAGGTACAGTGTTTGTTTATATAAAAGGTTGGAAATACAGAGCAGGGCATCTTCTGACAGCATTCCTCTTGACACAATCTCTCCAGATCATCCAGGGTCCTCAACCCTCTCTTGTGCTCTCTCCTCTTCAGCTCAACCCACAAGCTTGATTCTTGTCAGCTAACCATTTTTGTGTTGATTTGGGCATATGCTTGGGATCACCATCCTGCTGGAAGATCCAGTGATGACCCAGTTTTAGCTTCCTGGCAGAGGAGCCAGATTTTGATTCAAAATGTCCTGTATTTCATGGAGGCCATGATGCCATGGACCCCAACAAGGATTCCAGGGCCTTTGGAAGAAAAACAGCCACAAACTATCACAGAACTTCCAACATATTTTACAGTTGGGATCAGGTTCTTTTCATCCTTGTTTTTGTACCAAACCCACCTTGAATGTTTATTGCCAAAAAGCTCCATTTTTGTTACATCAGACCAGAACACGGTCCCAGTCAAAGTTGTAGTCGCGTTTCGCAAACTTTAGGCGCTTAGGTTTGTGGTTAACTGACAGAACAGGC
>JAOBAM010000017.1:17753879-17766472 GCA_025212355.1 Notarius kessleri
GTCCAGGGTGTACCCCGCCTTTCGCCCGTAGTCAGCTGGGATAGGCTCCAGCTTGCCTGTGACCCTGTAGGACAGGATAAAGCGGCTACAGATAATGAGATGAGATGAGATATTTCTGTGCTTCCTGTTGAGTGCAGTATTGTGGTGGTTCAAAGCACAGCCCAACTGTCATGTCAATCATTCTTCCTGCTAAAGCTATGCTAGAAAACACCACTTCCTTAATATCACATATTTCTTCATGTGTTTAGTTTGTAGCCTGCTGCTGTTTGACAGTTAACTGAAAATGTGATGAAGGGCAGTAAAATGTATTTCTCAGAAAATAAATTGTGGTTCTCATCAGCAGGGGTGCAACTTGTTTCCCCATTGTGGTTTTTCATTTACTTTCCATTTTTATTTTCTATACCCACCTCTGACATAGGAACCGTACAGGTTAAGGTTGGATTTGGCGTCTCCAACATCGTACACTACAGGAACAGAGGGGCCGTAGTCAGCAGGACAGCTTCCGACATTGTACTTCACTGGGAATTGCTGGAAACCGGAGAATACTGAATTAATGTAAATACTGGAACTATACTGTGATATAAATTCATATATAGTTATATAACTGTTAGACGAACATTATATAAGTGTTATATAAACGTTATTATCCGAGTTTTAGATGAATGCTATATAAGGTTAAATAAAGTGTTAAGTGAGTGTTAAATGAAGGTTAAATGCGTGTGTGGGGAGCCTAAGAGCAATGTTAGATGAACATTAGACTGGTGTTGGATTAGAGTTAGATTAGCATTAGAAGGCATTACATTGGAGCTAATGGCAACAGGACACATTTCTAAAGTGAACCTTCCAGGAGTGAATGTTCTGTTACCTTGAAGAGATTGTAGAGGTTTTGTCCGTAGCTCCTCAGGAATCTGCACTCCGTGTGGTAGCGCAGGAATGATGTTGGTTTCCAACGATCCACTCGCTCATTATTCGGAACATGCCACACTGCCACGTCCTCCGCTGCAATGTCATAATACCCAGGATTCTGTGGGATAAAGTACAAAGATGAAGAAGAGGAAGAAGTATCTCATCATGTCAGAATTTCCTCATAATGATTGAAGATGTTTGTATTTAACATTAATAAGTGTATTTATGGAACTCACTGTTGTTACCTCGCCCGGGACGGAGTCCACCAGGGGGTGAGGTATTGCTTTCAGTGGGGTTTCTTTGTTTGTTTTTTTTGTCAACGATATTATGGGAAAACGGCTGGAACAATCTTCATTTAACTTTCAGCATAGAAGGGCATTAGTTTCAAATAGAACTGCCAACATTTTAAGGGTCATCCAGTCAAGGTCAAGGCCACAGTGACCGAAAAGTAAAAAAAAAAAAGCTCTGACCTCAGACTGCAGGAACGCTGCCTCAGAAAGACTCCTCCCACAAACACTGATTGGATCACTACCTGGCTCATTTGCATACACAGTGCTATCATTGGATGGTTTCTTGGTTCATTTACATATGCAAAGAAGGGTTTTTGTCCACGCCCACTTTTAAACCCCATTGATAAAAACTTCACTGCTCTGTTGATTTATTGTTATAAATTAATTTTAAATAAATGGACTGGACTAAAGAAATCGCTTTCAGACATGTTTATGCTTATTACAGAGGGAAAATGCGTTCCACTGAGCCGGGCCATTTCCTGGAAATAAGAGTTTGGGTCATGGCGACAGCGTGTGTATGTCAACCTCTGTTTGAAGGTTTCAGTTTAGAAAACTGTAAGAGGTAAGAGTAGAATAATATAAAGTACAGGCACTTGGTATATTTTACTTGTGATATTTTTTTAAATTGTTCATTTTTGGTTTACGCTTCATTTTTGTGGCTACTGCCTCAGAGAGTAAATATATATGCAATATTTACTGTCTGAACATGGGATCAGAAAACAATTTTATTTATAAGCAGTAGCCACATGTATCCATAGGGAACCTATTTCTTTTCGTGATATCTTCCTTCATATTCATCATAAGTGCTACCGGCTGAGGCTTGTTTTGCCTGGCAACACTTATTATTGTAAATTTTATCATACTTTAATGATATTTATTCCATATTCTCATTTGCTTAGGTTTGTGTTTTTATTTCTTTTGATTTGGACCTTGAAGTCGTCACTGGTTGCAGCTTCTGCAGTGCCGAATGTGACGGTGTTACTCCACGATCCGTCTCCCTCAGGTACATTTGGCCTTCCACCCTGCTGACTGGACCAGCGATCACCTTTACATTAGAGTTAGATAAACGTTACAGGAACATTAGATCAAGGTTAGATGAACATTAGATAAACGTTAAAGGAGGGTTAGTTCAAGGTTAGATAAATGTTAGATGAGCATTAGATGAAGGTGAGAAGAACATTAGAATAATGTGAGAGGAATTTTAGATGAAAGTTAGATGAACATTAGATAAACGTTAGAGGAGCATTAGACAAACATTAGATAAATGTTAGAGGAGCATTACACAAACATTAGATAAATGTTAGATGAGTGTGTGACAGTGAGGGTGTGGTCGAGCATCGACTGTGAACGCCAAGGAGTCAGGTTGAACCAGCAGGTAACATGCGACAAGTTACACCAGTGTCTAATTACTGGCTGTCCATGAATGTGTGTCTCTGTGTGTCTTTCAGATGGCCAGTAGAGAGAGAGAGAGAACTGCATCCTGCGACCTCTGCATGTGTGTGTGTGTGTGTGTGTTTGTGTGTGTGTGTGTTTGTGTGTGTGTAGATATAGTAGGCACTGAAAAGTGAACATTAAAATTAAAAGTGCACCTTGGATTGTAGTGCCTGTCTCCAGTTCCTCATCATCCCACCTCACGGAAGTGTGACAGAGTGTTAGATGGAAGTTAGATGAACATGAGATAAAAGTTAGAGAAATGTTCGATGAAGGTTAGATGAACATTAGTTAAATGTTAGAGGAGCATTAGACAAATATTAGATGAATGTTAGAGGACAGATAGATGAAAGTTAAATAAAAATTCGACAAATGTTAGAGGAGCATGAGATGAACATTCAATAAATGTTACAGGAGTGTGAGATGAAGGTTAGATAAACATTAGAGGAACATTAGATGAAGGTGAGATAAACTTTAAAGGAGTGTTGGATGAAGGTTAGATAAATGATAAAGGAATATTTAGATGAAAGTTAGATATATGTTCGAGGAAGGTTAAATAAATGTTACAGAAGTTTTGGATGAAGGTTAGATAAATGTAACCCTCTCTGATGTGCTGAAGCCTCCCTACGCATCCAGGTACTCTGCGTTGTGTTTTATTGTTGTGATGAGGTGATGAGTGGGGAGAGAATGAAGCACCGGAGACAGGGGTTCTGGATTGTGGCTGAGACTTGTCGACACTTTATTGGCTGCTGGCTCCACCACCCTTTCAGGTCAATATACAAAAACATTTTTTCCCTATAGAAATGATAATGTGTTAAAATGAATGAATGAATGAATGAATGAACCTACTGTGTCAAAATCATACTTCAAGACTGAAAATAACACATTATGTCACATGCACATTAACTAAGGCATTCAAAATATATGACGTGGTGAGAAAATAACTTAAATGACATTAAACAACTGATTGAAAGAATATTTCACCCCACACTATTCCCGCGGAATGTGCGCTCTACTCGTGGCACAGCAAGCTAGCCAAACTTACTGCCAACTTTCATGAAGATATTAAGGTGTTTGCTTCTCAAACCCATGCCGAATTGTAGAAAACCAACTTAATTAACACTTCTGATGAACAGATTAGAGGGCCGATTTTTAGTTAAATTATTTTAAAGGAGATATGCAGAACCATGGCCTCACTTTTTGTTTATAAATGCCTTGAGTGAATATTGTAACAATAAACAGGACACAGTTTATTCCAAAGATACCATTTATTGAAATAGCTGACGTGAATGAGCAAACTAATACTGATCAGATATAGCAAAAATAGCAGCCAAGGAATAATTCAATATAAATGGTGATACAATATATACAAATAAGAATTGGTAGTGTATATGATAATTAAGGCACTAATGGTGATCAGAAGTAATAAGCTATAGCCAGTGTTACAGTGTAGGGGCGAGTGGATGTTAAAATGTGATAGGGAAATCATGTGTTTATGTGTGTGTATGAGTAGGTGTGTGTGTGTATGCAATGTGAATGGAATGCGAACTCTGTGACAGCCATGCCCCAAAGGGGGATGGTCAGCACAGAAGGAGCGCGCGAAAAAAAAGAAGAAACAAAGGAATCAGTGGTTTAAACTAGTCTCAGCTAGGCCTTAAACCCAAACTACTACTTAACCCTTAGTTACTCCTGAAATCCCAATGTTGAGGAGTGGAGTACGATGGAGGGAGTTAAAGAGAGAGAGAGAACGCATGCATGATCTAACTAAATACAGATAAACGAAGTAAATCAAACAACACGCAGTCTAAGACTGACTTTCATGTGAATCAAAGTACATACATTAAACCATAAATGAATTCAAATGAACAACACTCTTCACATTAACTAGTCACAACTAAGCTAACAATTGCCCAGATGCCAGCCTTACTTGGAATCGCTCTTGTTAGCGATTGAAAGTGCGCCTTCCATATCCGAAGACAGCGCGGGGCTCAGATCTCGGGAGAAAGCAATGGTTCCTTTCATTTTTAGCTCATCGGCTGAAGATCTTCGGTGTCCCGTCGGGCGTCTGATGATCTGGAAGGAATCTTGTTTATAGTTCGTCGACGTTGAGAAAGGGAAAAGGGATCCGGTTGCCTTTTCTCTTTGAAATACTGCATGGGCTGCAAGTAACTAACTAGTTCAGTTATTATTACGACTCTGCGAAGGTCAAATACATTGAACTTTGGCTAAAGGTTCGGTATCAATAGCTCATTCTCTGTTCTTTGTCCTTCTGTAGCACCGATGCATCGGCTTCTCTTTCATGCGTGGAATCCACCACCAGAGAGAAAGAATTTCGATTTCGCTGTTTGTTTTAAGCACAGTCGTGACGTCACTGTATTTGGTATCCGGTATCATCTCTGTATCCTATACCATTACAGGGAGTCAGAAGAATGGGTGGAGATAGAACATGGCGTCGCGTACAGGGATTGGTGTGTTTCAAAAATGGTAACTATGGTTATGGGCATGACAATCCATCCCTGCACACACACACACACACACACACACACATATATATGCACAAGTGTTTTACTGGGCAATACACCACTTGTATTTTTCATATGGACATTGAGTAACATTTTCCAATATTCTCACTCATGAAGATATTGCTGAATTGTTTTGATTAACTTGCGTAGTTTTTGTGAATGTGTCTATATTGTAAAAATAAAATTACACATTGGCTTGAAGATATGAAGTTTATCTTCTCGTGTTGAAAAACTCGTATTCTTCATATGAAATACATCCCAGACCTCAGTAACATATTTTCCAATATCTGCACTCATGAGGGTCATTTCCAGTGTTTTCCCACTGATTTGACACACATTGTCAAAATGGTGAACTGGCTCAAAATTAAAATTCTTTTGAATAACTTGCATATTTTTTGTGGATGTGTCTGTATAATAAAAATATTACACATTGGCTAGAAGATATGAAGTTTATCTTCTCATATTGAAAAATATTTCACTCATTCACTGTGCTTACTCATGAAATATGTTCACTATTCAAAGATAAACTTCATATGTTATATGAAGTTTATGTCTACTATTTGTTTCATCTTTAGCTTCATACTGGAAAGTAATAACCTCCTCCTCTACATGCATGACTCTTTTGTTGCTTTTCCTGGGATCTAGTCTCAAAACTGATGCCCTTTCTGGCAAGCTTTCTAAAAGAAATCCTAATAGTCAACCTACTATTCATATCTCCCTTTGTATTCAGTCTGAATAATGTATTTGTATTCAGTTACATACCTTATGTATAAGGTACTTAGGAGTGTAAATTGTAAACAGCTGGGTTTCATATGAAGGTTTTCCTATTCATTCAATGTCCCTATATTGTATGTTTAACATATATGAAGTATGTTTAAATATTTGTGGAATTAAAAAAAATAGTGGAAGTGAATAGATTTGCTACATCCATAGCCATAATGCAGGTGTTTATGATTATGAACTTTTAAGCATTATGATTATTATGTAACTAATGCTAATGACAATGTGATAATGTATACATAAAATGGTTATCCTTTTTGCATTTGTAGCTGAGATTTTACAACCTCAAATCAGAAAAATTGCAATGTCCAAAAAATGCAAATAAAAAAAGCAGTGATTTCTCAATTTACTTTGACTTGAATTTAACTGCAGACAGTATGAACCCAAGATATTTCATGTTTTGTCTACTCAATTTCATTTCATTTGTTAATGTACATCAATTCCTGCATTTCACACCTGCAACACATTCCAAGTAAAGACGGGACAGGGCAATTTAGGGCTAGTAATGAGGTAAAACAATTAAATATTGATGTGATTTGAAACAGGTGATGTCAACAGGTGATTGTAATCATGATTTGGTACAAAATCAGTATCCAGGAAAGGCCTACCCTGTGAGGAACAAAGATGGGCTGAGGATCTCCAGTTTGTTAACAAATGTATGAGAAAATTATTGAAATGTTTCAAAACAATGTTCCTCAAAGAAACTTATGAAGGGATTTGGATATTTCACCCTCTATGGTGCATAATATTAAAAGAAGCAAGGAATCTGGAGGAATTTCAGTGCGTAAAGGGCAAGGGCTCAAGCCTAAGCTGAACACCTGCCATCACAGATGGCACTGCATCAAGAACCGTCATTTATCTATAGCTGATAGAACCACATGGGCTCAGGATCACTTTGGAAAACCTTTGTCAAGCTACAATACAGAGTTACTTCAACAAACACCAGTTAAAACTTTACTGTACAAAAAGGAAGCCTTATGTTAACTGTGTCTAGAAGCAAAATCAACTTCTCTGGGCTCAAAGGCGTCTGGGATGGACCATCACACAGTGGAAACATGTATTGTGGTCAGACAAATCAGTATTCCAGGTCTCTCTCTCTCTCTCTTTTTTTTTTTTAAAGAAATGTGTGCTCCAGGCCAAAGATGAAAAGGTCCATCCAGACAGATACCAGCAAGAAGTCCAAAAGCCAGGGTGTGTCATGGTATGGGGTTATGTCAATGCCCTTGGCAAAGATAACATACTTCTGTAATGGAGCATTAATGCAGAAAGGTACACTGAGATTTTGGAGCAACATATTCTGCCTTCAAGATGACATCATTTCGAAGGATATTTCAACAAGACACACATTACAAAGACATGGCTGTGGAAGAAGAGGGTGTGTCCCCTCTGTCCCCAAGAAAGAATGTATGGAGAATTTTAAAACAAAAACAAAAAAATGACAGTGACGATGTTTGCAGGAAGAATGGAACAAAATAACACCTGAAACACTTCATCACTTGGTGTCTTCAGTCCCTAAACATCTTTTAAATGTCGTGAGAAAGAATGGCAACATTACAAAGTGGTAAATGTTTTACTGTCCCAACTTTTTTGAAATGTGTTGCAAGGATCAAAATTGAAATTTTGTTTATGAGATAAAACATCAAATAATGTGCTGCTATATTGTTTTGAGTGCAATACAGGCCAAAGGTTATTTACAAATCACTGTTTTCCGTTTTAATTTCAACTTCAACATACTGTCTGGACTTTTTCTGATTTGGGATTATACAAAGCTTAGAATGTAACATGTAAATTATACAACCAATTTCCATTGATTAGTGAATTATTTAATTAATGTTGAAGTAATTACATTTAGAAATTATATATAAATGCTATTGTTTCTCGCTAGGAAAAAACAAAACAAAAACGATGGACAGTGAACACTGACAAGCTACAAGCAACAGTGTGTGAAAGCATGGTTAAAGAGAACTATATTTTGGACTGGCATCCCATCCTGAGTTTATTTTCACCTGGGATAGACTTCAGATCCGATATGACCCTGATCAGGATAAAGACTGTAAACATTTTTATTACAAAAGTTTGCTGTATGAAAGCTAGAATAATACAAACAACATTAAAGACATACAGTACCTATATGTGGAAGTAAGATGTTACATTGGCAATGTTAATTATGAAACATGGCTTGTTCAGAGCTATTTCGATGATCATAACACACAGGCCATAATGCATTAAACAAGAATTATAAATATCCCTGTCATTTAGCAAAAATCAGAGTCGGTTATCAAACACCAACGAAATCTGATCAAATTAGATGTTTCTGAAATTCCATCATTGTTCAAGAGTAAAAAAATCAGTGTCCTGATTGACTCAAAGCAGTGACAATAACAGATAATGCATACAAATTGAATGTACTAAATATGTAAGGAATTGAAACGTGTATTTTGTTATAGGAAAATAATCAACAATGGTGTGGTGTGATGAAGTGCAGTTCACCCCAAAGTTGAAACATCCCCCAAATTTTTTTCCTCACAGCAATCTGCAAACAATTGCGATTTATTCACAACTCCAATTCCAAAAAATATTGGGACACCGTGCAAGCTGTAAATAAAAACCGAATGCAATAATTTGCAAATCATGAAAACCGTATATTTCATTGAAAATAGTACAAATATAACATATCAAATGTTGAAACTGAGAAATTTTATAAGCTCATTTTGAATTTGATGTCAGCAACATGTTTCAGAAAAGTTGGGACAGATGTGTGTTTACTACTGTGTTGCATCACCTCTACTTTTAACAACACACTGTAAACGTTTGAAAACTGAGGAAACCAATTGCTGTAGTTTTGAAAGAGAAATGTTGTCCCATTCTTGCCTGATATACAATTTCAGTTGCTCAACAGTTCGGGGTCTCCTTTGTTGTATTTTGTGCTTCATAATGCGCCAAATGTTTTGCATGGGAGACAGGTCTGGACTGCAGGTAGGCCAGTTTAGCACCCGGACAGTTTACAGAGCGTCTCAACATTTTTGAAATTGGGGTTGTCTATCTGTAATTAATATAGCGTATATCTAGGTGGGTCAGATTTCTGTGCAATCTTGCATATAAAAAAGGCTATTTCACACAGGCTACATTTAGGAAGTCTCTAAAAATCACCAAAAGGAATGTCTACAAAGGGGTTTAAACTAAAAATAAATAAATAAATAAATGGGGGGGGACGCTTACACGTGACAATGTGCAAATAGAGAGCAGGTTGACAAATCCAGAAATGTTAATTTAAAGTTTCTAAATATGATATATGAATAAAATACAAACATTTTTAAATTTATTAGAATCATGAATGTTTACCTTGGATGTAGTGAGCGGCCTCAGGCAGGTCTGACCTCCGCCTGTGAAATTACAGGTGACTTCAATTTTGTCAGAGGAGCAGCCCAAGTTTGGGTCAATCCAATAAGTGCCTTTAGACAAATTACACAACAAAAAAAATGCAATTCTATTACCTAAATACTAGTAAAATACAGTAACATATTATACTTACAGGACACTTTTTCAATGGAATAAAAACGTGTTCTATTCCCTTCTCACGGGTTTCATTTCATTTGGTTTGATACCATGTAATATTGTTAGCATATCACTTATCCTACATGTATTACATCACTCTACCCAATGGAAAATGAACATTGAATACGGTTTACAATATTGCATGGTTGTCAAGACAACATGACATCACAGATCGGCGCTGATGCAAATATTCAGTGAGAGTTTTCTGCTGCACATGCGCAGAAGCATTTCTTTGTTCACTGGGAAAGAGAAAGACACGTTGAACACCTGAAAGGCTACCAAAACCTCATTAGATATTTTTCATGCATATTTACAAGAGAAAAACATACCAACAGACACTGAAAAACTGGAAAAGAGAATGTGTGTATGTATAATAATAATAATAATATTGGCTGGCTTTTTGTCGTGGTATATCAGATATATTCCATTCAGCTAGCATGATATTAAACCCATCTTCGACTTGTTCAATATCATGCTAGCTGAATGGAATATACTGTATCTGATATACCACTCAACGCCAGCCAAAATTATTTAAATATTGCAACTTAACTGGTTAGATGTTAACGACACCGACAGGGTCAGGACGACAGGACAAAGACGTGTCATTGTTTAATTAATAACAAGGTTGGCAAATTGCTGTGGTATAAGAGGAATAAAACTTTTCAGAGAATGTGCTGTTCTGGGAAAATAAAAACATAAGCAGAGTTTAGTTGATTATTTTCCTACAAATCGCACAACTCTAAGTGTCTTATTTCTGACATAATAATAATACAGTAAACCCTGCTAAATGGTCAGAGAATCAGCGTAGCACATTTGTAGTTGAGTTTCTTCTAATTAGTAACGTATGCTGATTAAATCTGTAACTACTGACTGTTGTTGAGCTGAATTTGGATTGGACACATACTACTGATAGAGTCATTCAGGAAACGATGTTCAGGGGTCGACAATATCACTAGCCTCAGGGCCTGAGACGCATTTTTCTTCTTCTCAGTCATTGCACAGGAAACACAGTCAACCATGGTTTCTACACATTTCCTACAGATTTGCAGTATCTCCAATACACCAATTTCTTCATCACCTGCTTTAGGCATTATCCATTCCATAACCCCATTTTCCCTCTGCCATTCTTTGCAATATATCTTACAATGGTTCTGTACACTGTAGATACACTGTCTGTACTTAGAGTTTCCTTTTGTTTGCCTATCGAAATGGATTTGATTTAATTACAGTTATTTGCTATAAAACAAGATCATGTTGGCCATGGACTATTTTTAAAATTATCCCCAAAAACACCACTTGCTGACTTACAACCTTGTTTCAAAACTAGTCCAATATGACATAAAAGCCACTGCTACTCTGGCAACCCTGCCCTGGCAGATAATTCGTTCAACACTTAGAGAAAGAAAGTCTACTCCCTACTGACTTTTTCAATCAATCAATCAATCAATCAATCAATCAATCAATCAATGAATCAATCATGTTTAAACATAATTGGTTAATATATTTCTTGACACAAAGCATCCTGTGGCACATACTACTCTTACAAATCTTACCACCTTCTGCATGATGCCCGCAAACTGTGGACATGGTCTGCACATGGGCAGAACTATTTTACTAGGCATATTATTTCGCTTGAATGTATGCTAGGCAATAATTTCCATAACCAAGATGTGGAAATTGTGACAAAACTGAGGAAAGTACAGTACCGTACAAAACTAAATCTGTTATATAACTCTAATGCGAGTGCAACATCCAGTCACCTCATAGTTAAACACTTCACTGAACAATTAACACAGGCACTAGTCACACTCAATAACGGTTTTATGAGTGATGAGGGAGTGCCACAGTTCATAGCTGTCATGTTTGCCAACAACTTTCTGCTGTTTTGTCAAAAGTGAAAACCCACAGGATAGGCTTCATCAGCAACACATTATTAGGAGAGAAGAAACACTTTGTAAGGCCAAAAGTATGTGAACACCTGACTATGATATCCATATGTGAACAAATGAGAATAGTAAGCTGAAGAGCAAACACGATATCCTGAAATAAAGTCTTTGTTAACATCAGTCCCCACCTGCCATACTTCAGTATTCCACCCACATCAGGAACATATGGCAATATCCTATTCAGAAGACATGGCATTAATATGGCGTTGGCTCCTGCTGTAACAGTCTCCACTCTACAGGGAAGGCTTCCCACTAGATTTTGGATCGTGGCTGTGGGGATTTACTCATTCAGCCACAAGAGCATTAGTGAGGTCAGGCTCTGATGTCGGATGAGGAGGCCTGGCACGCAGTCAGTGTTCCAATTCATTTCAAAGGGGTTTAGTGGGATTGATGGATAGTCAGGGTTCTGTGGAGGCCACTTGAGTCCTTTCACTCCAACCTTCAAGGAGCTTGTTTGTGCACAGGGGCACTGTCATACTGGAACAGGTTTGGGTCCTTTAGTTCCAGGGAAATCATAATTCTACATCATACAACGAAATTCTAGATAAACAGTGTGGGAAACGTTTGGGAAAGGGCCACATATGGGTCATGGTTAGACGTCCAAATACTTTTGGTCACATAATGTACTGTGGCTACGTAAATTGCTTTCTCCCTGGGATTTAAGTGCTCGCTTATTTTCCATAGTCTGTATAAATGCACATAATTAGCTCATTATACTTGTATGAAATTATGTTATTTGCCACTTTTTAGGATAGTTAATTATGCCTCCAGGCAAGTACAACATTGGAACTGGGAAAGCATACTGGAGCTTTCACTCACCCAGTGGGAGAGCTAATGAAAATATGAATCATCTACATCTGATAATGTATGAAACTACACTATTGACTGGCCATATGCTGCCTTGTGAACAATGCAACTCATTTATCAAGCTGGATACGAACGGATTCATGTGTAAATTGTTTGTATGATTGTTTACACAAGAAATCATGAAAATTCTGTAAATTCAGAACAAGAGTGCTCTGAGAGCACAATATCCCCCGCTGGCATTTGTGCCATCACTCTGGTAAAATGTGACTGAATTGAACGAAATTGCAATATGCGTATTACCGATATATAACAAAGAATCCTGTCAAGTTTCATGAAATTCCTCCAAAAATTGTGAG
>JAOBAM010000017.1:17813786-17825781 GCA_025212355.1 Notarius kessleri
TTACCGCCACTTACTGGGCTGGAGTGTAGAACAGGAGATATTGGGAAGGGAAAAAAAAAAAAACACAAAAAAATATATTCTTTTAGCTATTTCAGCTTCTTTTAAATACTTGATAACAAAGCTGCCATTCCAGTTAAACATTATCAAATACATTCTTACCATCAAATACTTTTATTCCATCTTTTGCTGCTTTTTTTTTGTATTTCTTGGGGTTTTGTTTTCAAGTAGAGTTTTTATTTCTTCCTCGATTGGTTCAGCAACACGCGCCACCATTTTGTTTTTCTCTACTCACGGTATATGAGCTGATATCCTAATTGTAGAGTAGCCAATCAGAGCGTGCAATTGCTCATATCCAGTGAATGTGGATAGAATAATATTCATTATACAGTATGTTATGCTGGACGGAGTTCATTCTGTTTCATCACTTGTCACGAATGTATATTCTTCAGTTGCTGAGTTGTCTGCCTGTTCCTTTAAATGATAATGAGACACTGCTCACCCCACCCCCCTCTTCTGCCAGTCAATCAGGTAGCACTTTCCTCATGAATATTCATTTAAAAAGGCAGTTCTCAAGCTATGAGTGGAGATGTTGCAGGTTAAACCTGAGTTCAACCTCGGCAGAACTGGTGAACCACATTTTACTGAGGTTAAATATATAGACAGCATTCGGTTTAGTTAAATTTATAATTTTTATATGTTTTGAGACAGTTCACTTTTTGTTCAGGTTTGGGCTAGTTTCATTTTAGGGTTTGGGTTAGGGTTCAGGTCTGGGTTAGGTTTACAATTAGGTTTAGGGTTATTAGGGTTGAGCTTATGGTTAGGGTTAAGGTTCGGGTTCAGGTTAGGCTTAGGGTTTAGGATAGGGTTATGGTTAAGGTTAGGGTTTGCTTGCACAATGCATGCACAAAATAGTAGCGGTAGAGTGGGGCCGAGTACCCTCTAAAGATATTGGCTGAGGTGAACCTGGGACCAAATGTTAGAAACAATACAAAGAAGTATGGGAGAATTTGCAATGTTAACCTGTGTAGTGTAGTGATAAATACAAAACACTACAGATCTGGAGGATGGGAGTTCAAATTCTGGCGAGTACAATAAAAATTCTTTATTTCATTGTGATTTGTTGAGTGTTTGTAGAGAGGGAGTTGAGAAGGTACGACGTCAAGGGAAAGGAGTCCAGGTGATGAGGACCAGAGAGGGGAGGTTAGTGGGTGGACAGAGAGAGAGAGTGAGCGTGTGAGAGATGATGGCAATTTCCATTTTCTTATTTATTTATATTATTATTATTTGGACACCCCACACACACACACCAAAGAAAAAAAATGTTATGACACCCCATTAAAAAAAAATCCCTTTTCAGAGAGTTGAACCTAAGTAGAATTGGTTCACCAATTCTACCAAGGTTGAATACAGGTTTACCCTAAGACCAGATTTAACCTGCAACAGAGATACTCCGATGAGGGGGCGGGATAATTCTAATAAGCTCCACTTGTGACATAGAAACTGGAGCCGAATCTGAACGGTGTGTTGAAGCTCATGTTTTCTGAAATGGGCAACTCAAAAGAAACCGACTGGGTTGAATTGTTTCAGTTTGTGGGTTGTTTGCTGCTCCAGATATCCAAATGTATGTGCACAAGCACTGAAAAAATGAGATTTTTAAAAATAATATATCCCCTTTAAACATTTCTGACATATAAAATACACAAGCTCAGTTAAACTATAAAAATCTACTATTAATATTTCTGATTTTCTGTAACACTTGTTTATCATAACAGCACACTACTATATGTTTAAACAGAATGCAATACTGTATTTTTACAGTACTACATAATCACAGTATATTACTGTATACAAAAACTGTCATTGCATCAAATATACATCTTCAATAAATTTGTGATTAAAGTCATCAGTGAGTGTTTAAGAAGAAGTCACTTTATTTTTAGTTCACAAAATGAGTCTTATTCTGTCATGTCAAACTAAAATATTAATGTTAAAAAAGTAATATAAATAAATGATGAAATGAAAGTGAATCTTTATAAAACGGGTATATAGGTATAAAATATCAAATTACACAATAACACAAATTACACAATTGCTAAAAAAAAAGTTAAATAATAAAGTGTTACACAATAAAACCTAAAGCTAGACGGCCTTTCAAGTTTATAAAATCGGTGAAATTTAGTTCCCTCTGAAATTTGGTCATTGTGATATATGTTTATTTCTGTAATATCTAAAAAAATCAGGCCATTCTGTGGCTGGGAAGTTATTTAATTTGAGAGGATTCCCGAGCAAAGAATGTACATGAAATCGCTCACTTTGCGCAGTCAAGCAGACAGAGGAAGTCCGTGTGCGCATGCGCAGGTTTACCTTTCAGCGTCGTCTTCTTCTTCTTTGACAGGAGCTGGCATCCAGTGTTGCGTTACTGCCATCTACAGGTTTACCTTTGACCGTGCGCTGACAGTTACATCATTCTGTCTTTAAACGAACAGCTGATCACACCGAGGTGCTCGATGACCGCTGATATTTATTAGTTTGGTCCTGCGTTTCTTTTCCTTCACAACATAACGTCTTTTCTTCTCGCTTTCCTTTACTGTAGTCGGTCTTTCACGTTTCATTTATGTCCTCCATTTTCCTTTCCCATTTCAAATTTGTACCCCACAATACCTTGTGCGAATGGGGAAAGCCTACCATGTGATGCATGATGTAGTCTCTTGGATTGCGTCACGGTGAAGCAAGAAATAATAGCAGAGAATTTATGGCCACGTGGCTGTAAATTCATTAATTGTTCTATTTGGGAAAAATAATAAAATTGGAAGTCTGTGATTTGAATTCAGTAGCTTTCGGTCCACTAAACAAAAATAACTGGATGACGGGGAGAATTCTTTTTATGACCTAAACTTGAAAAATCTGAAAAGCAGTCTACCTTTAAAGAGTTAAATAAAAGCACAGATATACTTACAATAAGACCAGGTACTCCATTAGGACCAGGTGGACCCAGTTCTCCCTAAGGAGAGAGCAGAATGCAGAAACAAAGACTTGTTAGTTTGTATTCTAAACACTGAAGTGAAGCTCGCAGTTTCTGAGGCTGGCCAGAGTTGAGAGGTAAAGAGAAGGTGAGAGTAGAGTGAAACAGGGGTGAAAGAGTCCAGTCTCTTTCCCCTGATAACAGACTAATCTATGGCTCGTATCTCCCCCTTGGACAGAAGGCTGCTGTGAAGCACAGACAAGGACTTGTTGTGCTGCGTGCCTGACCTGCTGCTAGCTGCCACTGCTACTTCCTGTATTGCCAAAAGCATCTCCTGTGTGTGTTTTCTTTATCCTTTTTTATGTGAGCTGAAAGAAGGGAGATGGGTTGGCAGCCCTTGCTGAGTAACTCCTGAATGAAGGAGCGGGATTGAGAGGAAAGGGGAAAAGAGGAAGGTTCGGGTTACACGGGGGAAAAGAGTCAAGAGGGTCAGAATATTGCTGTAATGTTTCTATTGAAGCTCATGTTTAAATGCTTTAAGCTCAGGCTTACAGTAAGAAAAAAAACATGTCTGCATTTGTAAACTATTTTGCAAAGCATGCTCTGCTGAAGATATGATAAAAATGGGATATTCTTAATCAGGATATGAATGAATACATCTATGGTCATGGAATTTGAATGAAAGGAATGGTGCAGTTATCAGTGTGTTTACATGGTTCAATAAAAAAAAAATGTTCAAATCCTTAACATGATCAAAAACAAGGACTAAAACATGGAACCAAAAGCAGCACTGATATAACAGTTATGAAACAGCTATTAGAAGTGAAGCGATCCATCAGATGGCAAAACCATATTTGTTTTATTTATTTATTTTACAGCGTGTTCCAGTAACGACAGCTGCATTACTCATTACAAGTGTTTCCAGGTCTGCTATGGAGCTGGTGATATGGCGTTGAGTGGCCTGGTGTGTGTGACTGTGGTGGCAGTTAGTGGTTGTATTTATGGGCAAATGATGGTTGGCTGTGGTCAGTTTGGCTTTTCGAAGTGCTGCAGGACAAGCTGGAAGGGTGCAATAAAAAGTCAGGAGCCTGGATTTGTCTTTTAAGTGAAGATTAAGCCTTTTCCCAAAGTTAAAGTCTGTTCAATAATCATATTTTTAGCTTACATTGTAACATCTGGATGTTCAACAGTTTTTGCCTACACCATCATTTACAGAAACATGTGCAGTGTTAAAGTCTGTCAGTTCTCAGAGAGCTGAAAGTTGAGATACTTCGGCCCCATGGCTATGACGGTCTTGGTCAAAGCTAAAGGGTGCTGAATCATCATACTGTTATCTATCACTTGATTTAATGATACTAAAACGGTCTTGAAATGAAATGATTTTACATTTTAAATCTGATCTTTGCTTCTTTACATGACCTCTAATAATGAGGACAGCTTGCTTATTCTATAGGAAATCAAGACCATGAGATTATATGGCTCTATCTGTCTATCTAAAGTCAATTTTGTGACTTTAAGCCATTCATTAGTGCTCAATTAAAGGTTAGTGCAAATATAACTTTTCAACTTTGTATTTCTGACGTATATTTAAGCAAAATTTTGGTGTAAAAGATTCCTCACATATATCCAATAATAATATTGGCTGACTTTTTTTCATGGGATATCAGATATATTCCATTCAGCTAGCATGATATTGAACAAGTTGAAGATGAGTTCAGCCAAAATTATTATTATTATTATTATAATACATACACATTCCTTTCGGGTGTTCAATGCATCTCTCTCTTTCAAAATTCTCTCAAAATCTTCCGTATTTAATGAAGCAAACCTGGCGGCCATGTTTGTTTACAAATTGTCACAGTTGCTCACTAGCGCGGAAGATTTACATTTCTGACGTGTGACATCATGTTATCTTGACAGCCATGCAATATCGTAAGCCATATTCAACGCTCATTCTCCATTGGGCAGAGTGACGTAATACACATAGGATAAGCAATATGCTAACAATATTGCATGCTATCAAACCAAATGAATGAAACCCGTTAGAAAGGAATAAATAAAACACGTTTTTATTCCATCGAAAAAGTGTCCTGTATGTATAATTATTATATATATTTATAAATTTTTTTGTTGGGGGGGGAGGGAATCAGCTTGAACGTTAAAGTTTCAAGGCCTTGAATTGCTCCAGAGAGTTCAGATATCTGCAGATCACAGTTTCCTGATACTCACTGGATTTCCGTCAGGCCCTGGTGGTCCTCGCTCACCAAAATCCCCAGTAAAACCCTAAACACAGAAAAGGGAGGCACTGAGACACTGTAATATGTTTATAACTGAGCAAACATCTGGCAAAAAGTTGCCTCAGTGGCTCTGAAGTAGGATGAGTCCTCAAAGCAAATCTTCAAGCTCCAAGGAGAGACAGCATCAAACTGATGTCCTGTAGGTCAGCACAAAAAAGCTTTCACCCAAACTGACATTTGTACCGACATGTTCTGAGCCTGGTTATCAGGAAGATTAAGCATTCATTCATCTTAAGTATCCACTTCATCCAACTCTGGAGCCTATTCTAAGGCAGGAATGCACCTTGGATGAGAATCCAGTCCATTGCAGTGCACTATGCACACACACACACACACACACACACACACACAGATTCACTCTTAAGGACAATTTACCTACATGTTTTTGGGAGGTAGGAGTAAACCGGACACAGGAAGAACATGCATGGAAACTTCACACAACACTGTGTGAAGACAGTAACCCGAGATCAGGATTGAACCCGGGACTTTGGAACTAGGAGGTGGTAATGATACCCCACTGCACCACTGTTTTGATCCATCTCTAATTCATGTTACATAATTGATCCAGACTGATGGAGGTTCTTGGTCCAGACTGATGTTCTTTTAAAGCACTTATGCTCCTGACTTGCGGTACAAAAACATCCCTGCATGTGAATACACAATACAACAGCGGTGTGAGTGAAAATTAAAATGGTTTTAACAGAACTAATGTGGTTGCCAAAGTGTAACTGGAGTCGAGAAGAAATACTGCATGTTCAGCTTTAACTGACTATTTCAGCAGACCTTTGATTTGCAAGACAAGCCAACACACACACACACACACACACACACACACAGTGCAAGTACACAAAGAACACTGAATCCTTCGTTTTAATCTGAGGGATTTTTATATATATAGTATTATAAACTGCTAACATGGGAATGATAACTGCATGAGGAGTAATGAATGAACGTCCTGACAGCATATATAATTAACTAAAATGCTTTACTGTGCTGTGACTTGTGGTGAAACACTCAGGCTTGTGGTAATGATGCTCATTTCTGTCAGCCATACAGGAAATACCATTGGCTGTGTGCTTCCTTGGGCTGACAAAGTGCATGGAGAAAAAGTGAGAAAAAGGGATCTGCTGACAGCACCGTTTCACGTCCATCTACTATTTCATTATTTACAACATGATGGCATATGCTGGATGTGTGCAGGCCACACTCAGACCACACAGAGTGCTTTGTCTCTTAAACGACATTTCCTATGGTATAGGAATAACTCGGACATCTTTGGGACTTGTAATAGTATATCACAAAACATAACACTTAGGACCGACTTCTCTGTTACAGAAAGAAGTGGTGTTTTTAGCTCATCCGGCCACAGGCTAGGCTGGATGAGCTTATGTGATCATGCGTCGTCCATCCGTCGCCCGTCTATTGTCGTTGTCCGTCCACAATTTACGAAAATCGCTACTCTTCCTACAGGAGTGATCAGATTTCAAGCAAACTCCCATACACTGTTCCCCAGGTTGGTATGCATAAGAGTTGTTAAGATGGTGGCGCTACCTGTCATATTTAACATTTTATGGGCATTTGAAAATTTTGGGTGACTCGTCACACCAAACACTACTGTTCGTAACCTGCTAGGAAGTTTTCACTGAAACTCACCCAGAAGACTCTAAAGACATATTCCAAAAAGAATTGTTCACCAGGTGGTGCCACCTACCATGGATGAGGCTACAGAGGGGTCACGTGCAATTTCACAAAAATCACTACTCCTCCTACAGGAGTGATCCGATTTTGATCAAACTCATTTGAAATGTTCCCCAGGTGGGTGTGCATAAAAGTTGTCAAGATGGTGGTGCCACCTGTCATATTTAACATTTTATGGGCGTTTCAAAATTTTGGGTGACTTGTCACACCAAACACTACTGTTCATAAACTGCTATGATGTTTACACTGAAACTCACCCAGAAGACTCTAAAGACACATACCAACAAGAGTTGTTCACCAGCTGGCACCTCCTACCAGGGATGAGGCTACAAAGGGGTCATGTGCAATTTCACAAAAATCGCTACTCCTCCTACAGGAGTGATCAGATTTTGATCAAATTCGTATGGAACGCTCCCCAGGTTGGTATGTATAAAAATTGCCAAGCCAGTGATGCCACCTGTCATATTTAACATTTTATGGGCGTTTGAACATTTTGGGTGACTCATCACACCAAACACTACTGTTCGTAAACTGCTAGGATGTTTTCACTGAAACTCACCCAGAAGGCTCTAAAGACATATTCCACCAAGAATTGTTCACCAGGTGGCGCCACTTGCCATGGATGAGGCTACACAGGGTTCATGTGCACTTTCAGAAAAATCACTACTCCTCCTACAGGAGTGATCAGATTTTGATCAAACTCATATGGAATGTTCCCCAGGTTGGTATGTATGAAAATTATCAAGATGGTGATGCCACCTGTCATATTTAACATTTTATGGGCATCTGAAATTTTTGGGTGACTCGTCACACACTAAACACTACTGTTTGTAAACTGCTAGGATGTTTTCACTGAAACTCACCCAAAAGACTCTAAAGGCATGATTCAACAAGAGTTGTTCACCAGGTGGTGCCACCTGCCATGGATGCAGCTACACAGGGGTCATATTCAATTTCACAAAAATCATGACTCCTCCTACAGGATTGACCGATTTTCAAACTCATACACAACAGTGGCCGCTATGAACTACAGCCTCATGGAGGCTATTTTTATAAAAATGTTTTCCTTGTTCATTTTCAGTTGTGCCCAGAGGTGGACAGTTATGAAGTACATTTATTTGAGTACTGTACTTAAGTACACTTTTTGAGTATCTGTACTTTACTCGAGTATTATATTTTTTGAAAATGACTTTAATTTCACTACATTTGAAAGACAAATATCGTCCTTTTTACTCCACTACATTTAAATCAAGGTCCTCGTTACTATGAAGTGGCTTTGAAAGTGGATGTAGAAAATTAATGTAGATATAACTATCTTATGCCAAATTATTATGGCATGTTACAAAAAATAAAGAAAAAAAAAACAATTCCTCGTCTCTAATTTATGAGTCCGAATGCAGTTAATGCATGAGTTCGAGTCCAAGTCTGAGTCATTGGTGCTCAAGTCCAAGTCAAGTCACGAGTCCTTAAAATTAGGGCCCGAGTCGGACTCAAGTCAGAGTCCTGGACTCGAGTACTACAAGCCTGAGAGTGAGTCGTATGAAAATGAACCAAATCCAATCACATCATTCTCATTGGTTTGAATTTGGACCCATTTTTCATGACACAATGCCAAGAATTCATTTCAATTTCAAATGGATACTATACACGTAGGATGTTGATATGCTGGAATTACCGTATGTCAAACGTCAAGATATGTCACCAAAACAGTACATGATTGCTTTTCAAATCTTGTTTCACCATTTTAACAAGTCTGTCTACGACACGTTACATATGACGCATCAAAAATCCGAGAATAGGCTTTGCTCAGATTTGTCTTCAAACATTATGATCCAAGATTGGACAAGAACTGTAGCAGAAAAATCAAAACGGTATAAAATTCATGATGGCGTTAATTAACATCACGGTATCCAATGAAGTCGGCATAGGTCAAAGAATCAATGGAATGTAGAGATGTATAAAAACAACTTGTTGCTATAACCAAAGACATTATGGATTCATTATGGAAGCTTATTACGATATGGCACAAGCTACTTCCGGAAAAATCGTGTGCTCTGATTGGTTCCTTGGTGAGCAGAATTTTCCCGTAATGCCTGTGGGTGATTACGGACTTCCTTTCCAAGGCGCCAGCTTTCAATGTTGAAAAAACAAACAAAAACAAAACAAAACAACAAAAAAAATTCATTGGAAATCAAAAAATGGCCAAAATACAAACAAGAGCCACTGAGTTATTCAAGGAAGGCGCAATTAAGGCCATTCAGGAACCACGAACCGCTACCAGAAATTCAGTTTTGAAGCTGCTAGCCATTTATTCTGCATGTTTGACTCAACTACGTTAGAAATATGGTGTGACTGAAAGAAAGCAGCATCATGCCTCGTTATAATGACCATCTATTTTAATCTTCAAAATAAAAAAAAGCCATATAATAAACTCCTTATTAACCTCGCTTGGTTGGTCTTTACGGCAAAATATCAGACCGAGGTCTTTTTATACTGGCAAGACCTCAGTCTGATATTTTCCTGTAAAGACCAAGCAAGCGAGGTTAATAAGGAGTTAGTAATAATAATCAGAAAAAGACAAAACTGTGTGGTGCTTGGCCCCCTAATTACAACATGATAATTAATGCTACTATAACCTACTGTCTATTAAGATCGCAGATTCTTTGGACTTGTTGTTTTAATCGCTGGCTTGCTAGCTAAGAATGATTTTGTCACACGGTGAATGTTGTGTTTTGTTTCTTACGTGCCATACAGAAACAGATACATACTGTATGTGTCGCACCATGGGATTTTTGTACCAGATGCTCTGTTTAGAGAATGTGTAGAAATGGCTTTGAAAAGCATGTGATGTTTTGCACCATTTTTGCTGGCTGATCCTGTAGGGATGCTATTGAGGTGATTATTACCTCACCCGCGATGGAGTAAGCGGGGCAAGGTATTGTAATCAGTGAGGTTTGGTTACTTGTTTGTTTCTGTGTCTGCCTGTTAACAATCTAGCGTCTAGATGGTTGCACCAGTTGGTCACTGGAAAGGTCAACCTTTCGGTCAAAATAACATATTTTCCATTATAACTCAAAAACGCTTGCTGATAGACAAATGTTTACTAAATGAGCATGAAGGAACTCCCATATGGCCTTTCATTTGGCACCATGATCTTTGACCTTGAGTGACCTTGAAAGATCAAACTCAAGGTCACGGATTTTCAAAGGGCTGTAACTTGAAAATGGTTAATGGGAGACAGATATTTACCATTATCAACTTATAAGAAGTCCCAAATAGGCTTTCATTTGCTGCTATGACCTTTAACCTTGAATGACTTTGAAATGTCAAACATTTTCATTGGGCTATAACCTGACAGCTGATGATTGAGAAATATTACCATTATCAACATATAGGTATAAAATAAGTGCTGCTCGGCGAGGTTTGTTTTGCCTGGCAACGATTGTTCGTTAATAGATCAGCCAGTGAAAACGGTGCAAAATATCACGTGCTTTTCAACGCCTTTTCTACACATTCTGTAAACAAAGCATCTGGTACAAAAATCTCGTGGCGCAACACAAATAGATTTATTTAATACTCATAAAAAAAGATGAAATATATCCAACAGAATAAAACTCACTGAATGAGTCAGCGATTATTTCAACACTGACATTAGCATGACTCGAGACTGTTCAAGTGAGGAGCGATGATAAGGCACTGGTTTGTCAAGTTCCGTGTTTGACATTTACCTCAGGAGATGAGACTAGCTTCACATTAGCAAGCGACCCGTAAAACTGGAGCATGTCATTAGTTCTGATGAGACACTGAGCTCGGAGCTAGATATAAGCTAACTACGTAAAAGAAAATGAAATAACACGGTAATCAACATGGAAGCTTTTCTTTTTACACGCTCAGCTTCATTCTCTGGTTAGCAACCTAGCTGTACTAGCTACGAACATTCGTGAGCAATCTCTACTAGTTTATTTCACGCTGTATTTTTATTCATCACGTCTATCAATATTTAACGCTAGGGCATAAATGCGAGGTTGTAAGTGGGAAGTAACTGCAGGTAGGAATTGAAATTTCTAAATAATGTAGTTTTCAGAAATATATGTAACAAAAATTTGACTATCTGATGAGTTGCCACACAAACAGCACTCTATATTCAGTATCCTGTGCTTTTTGACAGACTGATGGCTCCTTTCCCGCGCTGATGAATAGCTTCGTAGCGCTAAACTGCTAGCCTCCCTCCATTCCCCACCCCCTACATTAACAAGGCTGGCCCAGGCTTATCTGCATATTCATCCCAAATGGTTCCCTCATTCACTTAATGAGGGCATTAATTTGCTACGAGCCTCTTAAATGCTGGGTGAGTTTATTGTCAAAAAGGGCTGAAGTGGAGGGAGAAGAGCACGGAGCGATGTGTCATCAGGATGTAGATCATGCTATAATAGTGACATATAAATCACCCGATTAGTGATTTAGCCACATGCTAGACAGTTTCCTGATTAAAAAAAAAAACGCCAATTCTAAGATATCAAAATACGATTATCAATAACTTGGAATGTAAAAAAGAATTATTAATGTGAGATATTGGGACTGAAACATGAAATCACATCCTTACATCACAAAAACTAGTGTGACGATACACTAAAGGAATCATGTAAAAAAAATAACTTGTGGAAAGAAATGAATCAACAAAATGACCTATGTAAAAAAAGAAAAAAAATCACGTGAAAATAAATGATTAATGTGTAAGAATCATATGAGAATAAATGAGTCGTTTGTAAAAATGATTTGAAATAAATGAATCACATGTAAAAATCTTTAAATAAATTAGTCATTTGTAGGAATTATATGGGAATAAATGATTTGTGTAAAATCAGATGAAACAAATGAATCGTGTAAAAATCATAAGAACTAAAAGAATCATGTGTAAGAATCATAAAAAATAAATGACTCATGTAAAAATCATATGAACTAAATGAATCGTGTAAAAGTCTTTGGAAAATAAATGAATCATGTTTAAATATAATTAGAAAATAAATGAATCATGTGT
>JAOBAM010000017.1:18290879-18301022 GCA_025212355.1 Notarius kessleri
CCGATCTAGTCAAATAGTCAAATCAATCAATAAAAAAAAAAAGAAAACCACTACATTTCTTACTTTGAGCACCACAGGTGAATACAGCATGTCTTCTAGTGTTAAATAGAAGCTTTTATTTAGGTACTCGTTGGCAAACTCCTTCAATAGCTGGATATTATACAGGCTGTCTGCTATTGAGGTGACTTCCTTCAAGCAAATATCTATGACAAAAGATAAGGTTATCAAACTGATGCTGATGTAGTTAGCGTCATTGTCAAATCACACTTGCGAGCACTTATACCCTCACTGGCCACATTGTTAGGAACACCTGCATAAAAATCATAGATACACATACCAAACGCTTCAGCTAATGTTCACATCCAACATCAGAACGGGGGGGAAAATATATAATCAAAGCCGCACAGGTGACACTGGGGGGGGGGGGGGGGAAGTGACCTGGTTTTCCCCAGTCTTCAGTCCAGTTTAGGCAAGCTCAAGACCAGTGTAGCCTCAGTTCTTGGTAGATAGGTGTGGAATGCAATGTGCTCTTTTGCTGTTGCAGGCCATCTGGCTGAAGGTTCAGCATGTTGTGCATTCTGACATTCTTTTTTGTTCACCACAGTTGTAAAGAAAGTTTGAGTTACTGTAGACTTCCTGTATGTGAAAATCCCAGGAAATCAGCAATTTCTTGAAGTACTCAAAACCAGCGTGGCACCAACAACCATACTATGGTCAAAGTCACTGAGATTACATTTTCCCACCAGTTCTGATGTTTGATATGAACACGAAGATAAGCTTTTAAAATATGCCCTCATTTTATGCACTGCACTACAGCCACATGACTAACTGGACAACTGCACAAATGAGCGAGACGGAAGGTGTTCATCTTGTACTGCCCAGTGAGTGTATAATTGGTCAATATTTGCGACAAAATACTAAACATCCCCAGACAAAGGTATCTAGAGGGAAAAAAATAATAATAATGACCCTTCACATGAAAAGGCTACAATAAACAAACTAAATGTAGTCTGCATCATGGAGAAGTATAAATCTCTATTTAGAGAGTGTACCATCAAGCTTCATAAGGTCTGGGCAGTAGTAGTGAACCACAGTCAGTAGGGCAGCACCATCACACACATCCATCATCAGATCCTCCAACAGGGGAAAGTGGGGAAGCTGACGACCCGAGGCATGTTCTCGCCTATAGCGCACCTGAACAGGTAAGAGAAGAGACTGGAACAGGGCAGCTTGGCCACCAAGCTCTGACTGAACTTAAGCTAATTTCAATTAACAATGGATATCACAAAAATCTTTCATATACTGCCACACAAATTTTTAAAAAGAACACCTTTAATTAACCTCTTAATAAATAGAAATTTTATTCACAACAGGTATTAACTTGGCTGCATAGCTGTAACAGAACTTGGTTTGTATGGAGTCTATACCCCTTAGTAAGTTATATGTAAATTGTATTTATTATATAGTCCCCTCAAAAAATATTGCAATAGCAAGTTCAGTAATTTGCTTTTTTTTTTTTTGTTAAATACTCAAGACGTTTGAGTTTGAGAACAAAAGAGATGATAAACCAGCTGTCATTTCCTAATAATTACATGTAGATGTGTTAAACGATTTAGAACATGACACCTTTTGTTTGAGACCACCCATTGTTCAAATGATCAAAAATTATTGGAAAAATGTGACTCTCAAAATAGATAGCTCTGAAATGTCTACTCTTGGACTAAACCCTGGATTTCAGCTGTGAAGACTGCATTTCTTATTCAAAGGGATAAACCAACATGAAAAACAGAGAGCTGTCTATGGGACAAAAGCAAGCCATTTGGGGTGGGGTGGGGGTAGGATCGCCAAGACATTGCACAAGCATTGGGTACAGCCAAGACAATAATCTGGAATGTCCTGATGAAGAAAGAAACCACTGATGTACTCACAACCAGACATTGAACTGGCCAGCCAAGGAAAATATCAGCAGCTGATAACCTTCACAGGACAGGTGTGAAGATATCATAACTTACCAATTAAAGACGACCGAGAGCAGAATTACAGAGACCAAACCACAAGATGCAAGCCACTCATCAGCAGTAACAATTGGAAGACCAGATTGAAATTCACAAAGAAAGAAAAGTAGGTGGTTTTAGACTGGCCAAGGTCAATCACCAGTGTCACAGCCCTCTGGGCTTCGCCCCCTTTTCCCCAAGCCATGTTGTGGTTTTTTGTTGGTTCCCTGTAGGTGTGCTACTAATGGGGAGGAGGCAATCAGCCCAGTTGGGTGCACGGGGGTGTATCCAGACTGTCAGCGTGGCTACTCTTCTCGTCTGGGGGGGGTTTGGATGCGGTGGCAGACACACTTGCTTGAGAATGTCTGTGCTAGACTGTTTGGACAAGGCCTGTCACTTTGGCTCCACATTTTTCTGAAAGACTTTTCAGGATGGACTTCAGTCTTGAATTTTGTACTGTTGCTTTTTTGTTAAAGAATGTTTGGTGAAACTCTGCTGTGCCACCTCCCCTTTAATAGGTTATACCCACTTGTGAGCATAACAATTGGGGGCTCGTTAAAACTAGACACATTTTTGTAGTCTTATTAAATTAGATTTGTAAAATTTTTGCAACTGGCATTTAGTTCCACTCTTTGGTTTGAATTTGGAGTGCCGCATCATCAGGAAAACTTTTGTTGGTGTTTTTCAGGATTTTTGATAAGTGCTTCACACTTTTTGCAGGGAGGGCAAAATGAGTGCGCATTTGGGAATCGAGTAAATTGTAATTGAAGGTTTGTTGGCATTTGGCCTAATTATTTACCGTGGGGCTGAATTAAATGTGGTAGCAAGAACATTTTCAGGTTTGTGCTTCTTTGTTTATAAAAGTTAAAAAAAAAAAAAAAAAAACCACACTTTCTTCAACTGTAAAATCAAAGTGTAAATATTGATCAGTGCCCGTTTTCTGGACTCGATTGTCTTTTCCCCGGGTAGGCAAAGAACACAGTTTTTTGTTTTAGTTTATTAGTTTTGGACGGTACAGGGTTTAGCAGTAGTTGTGTTGGAGGCACGTCCAAAAGTTTGGGAAACCGCTCATCAATTGGCAGTTTTTTTCCAGCTTACAGGTTATAGTGCATAATTAACCAGCCTCAACCCGTCTGAAGTCTTGGGTCTACTTTACTGAGTGGAGGATTGGCATTAGTCTGGGTTGGGGAATTTTTGTATGGCTAATAGGCACCGAAAGATTATTGCATCTGTGTGCATAGACTGTTAAAATCATTTGCAAGGTTGAATTTTTAAGTTTCCATTGTTACATTACTGTGGCTGAAAAATGGCAACCCAGCCTGTTCAGGAGTTCATTCAGACTCTGTTTGATGAGCTTCTAGATGTACTAACGAAAGAACAGTTGCTAGAAGTTGCTGCGCATTATAAAATTGAAGTATCTGCACTGCAAAAACGTTTGAAAGAAGGCATTAAAAGTACTTTTAGGTCTTCCTTGAGTGACTAAGGGGTGCTGCCACCTCAGGCACCTACTCTGGAGTCACCACCTGTTCCAAGCAGCCTCACATTTGAGCAACAGAGAGAACTGCTCTTAATCCAACGCAAAACAGAAATTGGGGGGAAAGGCATCTTGAATACAAAAGAGAAATTGAAAAAAGCGTTATCAAATAAACAAGAAACTGAGGATAGTAGGCAGAATTTTGAGAAACACCACCTGGAAATTGAACAACGCCTAGAACTGATCAAGGAGGGCAAGTTTTCTGTGCCATTTGGCTCCGATATACCTTCTCCTCCCAAATTAACCAGTGAACACCACTTGCGTTTAATTCCACCTTTTAGCGAGTCTGATGTGGATACCTTTTTCAATTTGAGAGCCAGATGCCCATGCCTGGACAGATGTTGAACAGACATTGCTCCTTCAGTGTGTGCCAACTGGCAAGGCACAAGCAGCTTATTCTTCATCATCAGTGGCAGAGAGTCAGGTGTATGAACACGTTAAGTCGGCCATACTAAAGATTTATGACTGGGTCCCAGAGGCTTACCGCCAGTCTTTTCGGAACTTGCAGAGAAACCCTAAATCAGATGCACGTTGAGTTTGTTAGAAACCTGACCCTACAGTTCAACTGTTGGTGTGCATCTGAAAAAGTTCAAACGTCAGACAATTTGAATAACTTAATTCTATTAGAATATAAAAACACACTTCCCAAAAGTGTTGCGCGTTCCCCCCCCCTCGTGCTCAAGTATAGAATATTCCGCAACATCAAGAGAGGCATGCGGGCAAAGGACAGTCACCTAGTTTTGACCCGACCTGTAATTACCATCTAGGAAAAGGCCACTGGAAATCAGATTGCCCCATCTTTAAAGCAAAGAATACTGGCACCAAGCTCCATAGATCTTCTGTGAAACCCATGGCCCTGGCTGCTCCAGTGTCAGCGTCTGCTGGGTTAGTCATTCCCCTTGAAACTCCTACGTTAACCTCTGCAGGTGTAACCGACTAATAAGGTGATGTTCAAGCCAATTATTTCTGAGGGTTGTGTGTTGCCTACTGGCAGTGATCAAAAAGTGCCCATGAAAATTTTAAGGGACACTGGGGTGTCCAAGTCATTCATTTTAGAGTTGGTGTTGCCCATTTCACCCGAATCTCACACAGGAAATTTGTTACCGACTCAGAATCAAATTGAACACACTGCCCATGCCACTGCACAAGGGGACACTTGTGTGATCTTGTGCAGGGGGACATGGAGCTTGGAGTGTGGCCTGCTCTACCGGTTGATGGCATCACTAATTTTAGTGGTTACTGATGTGCCTCCCTTCGATAGTGGCACCGAGAGTGCACAGCAGTACCCCAAGGTTTTTACTGCATGTGCCATAACTCACTCTACCAGTAAAAAGGTGGAATCTGCGCAGGTAGAACAAACAAAAGTTTGATGAGAAGTTTTGTCGCTGGCCGATTACCTGCTATTTGTCCTTCGTGGTGAACCATCAAAAGAACAGAAGAATGCTGAGAAACTCAAGTAATTGTTTGAACAAGTTCTTGCTGACAATGAAATTCAGAATAGGGCTAGGAGCTATTACCTTAAAGATGATGCACTGTTATGAAAATGGCCACCATACGCCAGCTGTTTTGAGGGTGATCCAATAGTCCAGGTGGTGGTGCCCATGAAGTTGCGTTAGCCAATTCTCCAGACTGCCCACGACAAACTTGCTGGTCATGAAGGTGTAAAGAAGACTTATGATCGAATCCTTAGATATTTTTACTGGCCACGAATCAAGTGGGATGTCGCCAGTTTTGTTAAAACGTGCAAGACATGCCAGCTGACGGGCAAGCCAAATCTGGCCCTAAAACCTGCCCCATTATATCCCATTCCGTCTATGTGCCAACCATTTGAGCACCTAATATTTGACTGTGTCAGTTCTCTTCCATGCTCAAAGTTTGGTAGCGAGTACCTGCTCACCATAATGTATCAGGTTACTCATTACCTGGCAACTTATCCTCTGAGGTCGATGAAGACAAACTCAATAATAAAAGCCTTAAAAATCTACCTTCATTTCTATTTTGGGTTTGCCAAAAATCATTCAGTTGGACCAGGGAGTAATTTTACTTCCGCAAATGTTTTCTGAAGTGTTACGCCAGTTGGGAATCCGGCAAAACCTGGTAACCGCATACCACCCTCACAGCCAAGGAGCTCTTGAGCAGTTCCATTCCACAGCAAAATTGCTGCTTAGAGCCTACCACGTAGAGTTGGATCATGACTGGGAAGAGGGCCTTGCCCTGGCTGATGCTGGCAACCAGGGAGATTACTCAAGAAAGTACCGGTTTCAGTCCAAATGATTGTTCTCACACACTGGGTGTGTGGGCTGCTGTCCTCCATGATCAGTGGACTGACTTTAAACCACCAAGCAACTACTGATTACACTCTGGGGTTCCGCCGTCATCTCTCCTCTGGCTGGAGAATGGCTAGGAAACAACTGACAATCGCAAAAGATGAAAACTGTTTGATCGTCATGCTGAGCGGCGTACATTGAGTGTTGATCAAGTTGTTGTGCTGCTCCCTGTAATTGGCTCACCATTCCAGGCCAAATACACTGGACCTTATATGGTCCTGCATTGTGGCCCAAATGACAACTGCACGATTTTGACTCCGAATAGGAGAAAGAAGATTGGAGTGATGCAATTATGAAAACCATTTTACAGTCGCAATAGCAGAACGCAAGCTTCACCACCAAGTAGACCTGTGGTGCTAGCGGACAGCTCTAAGGTGGCATCAGAAGATGGTGAACTGAGGGCGCCAGATGATGGGATGTTGCAGGGCCATTTAAGAAATTCGGAAAGCTTGCAAAAACGTGTCTTTAAATTTTTGGACACTTGAGCCCAGCTCAACGTAATGAGCTGATTACACTTATGAGATTTCCCGACCTTGTTTTCAGACAGACCAACACAAACGTGCTACAGCAGGACAACGACACTGGAAATGCTGAGCCCATTCGCCAGCATTTCCATCACGTTCTGTTTGAAAAGAAAGAAATTCTGAAACAAGAGTTACAGTATCTCCTAACTCACAAGCTGGCCGAGCCCTCCTCCTCCCGCTGGTCATCAGCTTGCCTCTTGGGTTTTTAAAATGTGTTTAGTTTCTGTACTGGTTACAGAAAACTTGATTTAGTAATGAAGCCTGACTCATTCCCTCTACCAAGAACAGAGGACTGTGCTGACCAGGTAGGGACAGCAAAATTCATAATGAAACTAGACTTGCTCAAAGGATACTGGCAGGTACCGCTGGAGCGTGCGCAAGAAGTTTCAGCTTTTATTATGCCGAATGGGTTATTTTCTTACTGCATCATGAGTTTCAGTTTGAGAAACGCCCCTTCGACATTCCAGAGATTAATGAATCGAGTAATTGTGGGACTGAGTGGGGTTGCGGTTTATCTAGATGACGTGGTAGTAGTCGGTGAAAGTTGGGAACAGCATCTGGCATGCTTACACCACCTCCTTGCTTGCCTCACCCAGGCGCATCTCACGGTCAAAACTAGCAACGTGAGAGTTCGCTGGAGCAACTGTGACATACCTAGGCAAGGTAGTATGGCAGGAGCATGTACACCTTATCTGTGCCAAAGTAACAGCAATTGAGGGAGTTTCCCATTCCAACCACTTAAAAAAAAAAAAAAAAAAAAAAACGATGCATTCTCAGCAAGGTTGGTTATTACTGTTGTTTTTGCAAAAACTTTTCTTCTGTTGTAGCCCTGTTAATGGATCTGCTAAAGTCCAAAACCTTATTTGCCTGGACTGAGGCTTGTCAAAAAGCATTTGAGGGCATTAAAGTCCTCTGCGCCTGTCTTAATGGCTCTCCAGCTGGAAAAGCCATTTAAGATCCAGGCAGCTGCCAGCAAGGGCAGTGCTATTACAAGACAATGATGCGGGTGTTGTGCGCCCAGTTTGTGTCCCCCCGCACAAATTCACAAACTATTAGTTGAATTACTCAGCTATTGAAAAAGAGACACTTGCCCTAGTGTGGGTATGCTAGCATTTAAGTGTACGTAGGAAGTGGTGGTTCACCTCTTGTCCTATACAGTGATCATAACCCCCCTCACCTTCCTGCATTCACTGCAAAACCCAAAACAACAACTGAGAAGATGGAGTCTTTTCCTCCAATCACTATATTGGACACATCAAGGGCTCAGAAGACGTAGTGGCTGATGCATTGTCCAAGGCGCCTGCGTGTTAATTTTTAAAGGTTTGTATAGAAAATTCAGGTTTGCATTTCTCTTCCTCTTGTCCCTGCAACAAGCTTCCCAGTTGCTGTTGTCATGGTGAGGTGGAAGTTCTTATGTAATTTTGTTTTGTAAACGTAACTAAATATTTCAGCTGAAATTTGGAATGCATCTGTGACATGAAATCAGGAAACTACTTGGTTTCCTACTCTTAAGTGGGAGGGTGTCATGGCCCTCTGGGCTTTGCCCCCTTTTCCCCAAGCCATGTTGTTTTCATGTTGATTCCCTGCAGGTGCGCTGCTGATACGAAGGAGTCAATCGGCCCAATTGTGTGCACCAGGCGCACAGGTGTATCCAGACTATCAGCATGGCTACTCCTCTCATCTATGGGGGGATGCAGTGGCAGACACTTGCTCGAGAATGTCAGTGTTGGAGAAAGGCCCCTCACTTTGGCTCCAAGTTCTTCTGAAAGATTTTTTGGGATGCACTTCGGTCTTGAATTTTGGACTGTTGCTCTTTTGTTAAAACATTGTTTGGTGAAACTCTGCTGCACTGCCTCCCCTTTCATAGGTTATACTGAGTTGTGAGCATAACACCAGACCTTAACCCACTTGAGCATGCATTTCACCTCCTGAAAAAGAGAATGAAGGGAGAAACACCCCCAAAACAAACAACTGAAAGAAGCTGTGGCCTGGAAAAGCATCATAAAAGGAGAAAGCAACAGTCTGATGTTCGTGGGTCTCCGGCTTGGTACAGTTACCACAAGCAAGAGATATGCATCCAAATATTCTTTAAGACTATTTGGTCACATAAAAATTGGGTGGTCTGCCACCACAGGTGCCATGTTCTAAGTTGAACATATTTTGATGTAACTATCAGAAAATTAAAACTGAAATTCTGACCCATCCTACCTATGTATATTTACGTATACACAAATACACTGGGTGTGTATGCATCAAGCAATCTAGCTTATTTAAAGTGGCGAAAAAACAAAGCTTGGGGTACTTTTTGGACCCCTGAAAGGTTCTGGAAGTCAACAGCGGACATCAAGCCATTTTACAGTGTCCATTCCTAGTGTGTTACTCTATGGCTGTGAGACATGGCTTTTGGCATCTAACCTGCATGAAATTCTAGGGGTCTCTCAAAGATGATGCCTCCAAATCATGTTTAATACCAACCAGCAAGAGCACGCAAGTAATGAAGATCTACATGCTAGAGTGCAAGATAAACAACTGTCCCCAAGCAGTCAAGGAAAGACAGCTTAGTTGGTTTGGCCACCAGTTCCGTCGGCCTCAGAAAGATCTCATTACCAAGTTTGCTCTTTGGACCCCCAAACATGCTTGAAGCGAGGGGGTGGGGGATAGGATGCTCTACTTAGAGTGGGACCATGAGCATCAGGTTGAAAAATGACAAAGTCCCACTTAGCAAAAAAAAAAAAAAAAATACATCCCGATTCCAAAGGAACCCGAACATCTGGCAAACTACATAAAGCTGCACATGACCAAGCAGCCTAAGTGAAACTGGTGGCTGCCGCCTGCAGATCATGGTCCCTGTGAACAGCAGCCAATAATGAGAGATGCATTTTTTCATCTCAAGCTCAAATGTCTTGAGTGTATAGAAAAGATAAAAATAATTAGCTTTGCCTTTCCAATACTTTCAGATGGGACTGTATATATCCACATTCTAATGGAAGTATTTTTGCACAAGATTCCACACCCAAAACATAGCTTCAAATAAAGAGACATGCAACATACACATACTAGGCTTGGGCGGTATCACGGTATACCAGGGTATTTAGAAATCCTGACAGTATGATCTTAAATACCATCAAAAAATACAGATGCTCTTCTTTCCATCAAACTGATTCAGAGATGCGCCAAAAGAGGTCAGGCTACTGTTGAGAAAGGGGATAATGGGGTGTGTTCTCTATCAATATAGAGAAGTGGTGGTGAAATAAACCGAGGGAGTAATCGAGCATTCAAAATGTAGTAATCATGGGAGGGTGAGATGACCAACTTGCATTTGCCTTCCACTGACTACCAATCATCTCACTTTATATATTTTTTAAAATAAATTATACACACATCATATATATGGGTCCGTCTCAGAAACTGGTCTCTCATTTGGGATATTATGGTCAAAAAATTTTTTTTTTCCTAATTTTACTTTTTTTTTTTTTTGCATTTCCCTAACACTCGATGTTTCTTTTGTCATGTTTATTAAGAATAAAGATAGCATCTTGCTTTATCTGGCCTCCACTGTGGAACATTTTTTTTTTATTACAATTCAAATGCTTTTGTAAAATTGATTTACATATAAAATAACTCAATCATGAAGAATTAAAGCCCCTCCTTCACAGATGAGTGAAAATATTGAATAAATTTCCTCTGTTTGATTGCTTGGGTTAAAAATGCCAAGTTATGATGACTGAATTGATTATTCACTTAAATATGAATAATATGATACA
>JAOBAM010000017.1:18363762-18382557 GCA_025212355.1 Notarius kessleri
AAAAAAAAAAAAAAAAAAAAAAAAAAAACAAAAAAAGCCATAAATCTCCAAACATGGCCTATAAATTTTATACTAACCTGTGCTAACCAAAATTGTGAAATAATTGTGCATTTCTGTGGACATTTTTGTTGACGGTCAGCGGTTTCCTAGGGCGCATGCTTTCCATATATGGAAGTTAAATCGAGAAATTCAAATTTACTGCCAGAAATGTAGCACCCTTATTGGTGAGACTTTTAAACAAGGCTTGAATGGAAGCAAAATACTACAAGTTTTGAGAGCTTCACAGGTGAAGCTTGGCAGGTTTAGAATAAGTAGGTCATGCATTTAGATAAACATCTTCGCGAGTTTATCATACAAGCATGATAAACTTTATACTTTACACTCTCTTATTTGCCCACTGCCAAATATTATAATTTTTAAATGACTTGTCACCTTCCTCAGGTCAGTGAGAGACCACTTCCACATTCATAAAAAACTGTTCACATGGTAACAGCATGATGAATCACTTTCACTCTTTCGGTTTCGATTGGTTTCTCTTTCGCCAAGACTTACATTATCTTAAACAGTATTTTCATAAACTACCATTATTGAATTTTTTTGTATTGCTTACAGTATTTACATTTCAAGCAACTAGTAACTACAGGAAAATTTCCTTTCATTTGTAACTTAATTTAACTTCTGTTTATTGCACTTAACAGAATCAAAAGGATTCCTAACATTTGCATTATATACATTTTGCAAAATCAAAACTTGTTAAAGGTATCTATTTTCAGTTGTATATATTTCATAATATTAAGCTTCAGAGTTGGTTGAATCTCATTTGTTATCTTTGTTGTATATAGTAAAGATGTATTCTGTGTAATAGGACTTGATTGCAGCAATCTGTATTTTGTTTGTCTTAAGTGCACTAGAAATTATAATTTAAGGTTTTTGCTTTTATTGCAGGAATTTGTAGAAGATGTTATTGATAATTACAGTGATTTGTAAAGTTCTGGTTAATGAATAAGAAACCAAATTTAAACTGTGTTATAACATTTTATCAAGTTAGTACATAAAATGTGTTAAATGCCTAATAAAATATAATTCACACTTAATACTTTCATTTCTTTTTAAGGCTCAAGTGCAGCTCTAGAAGTCACCAGATTGCACCAAAAAAAGATGAAATTTTCAAAATTTGTCCCTTGTTACGACCAAGTTACACTCCCTACTTTCATAAAAACACTCCCAACCTTCCCAATCCTGGCTAAGCCCCTGCACCAGGGTGAATCTTCTCCCAGTCAAAATGGCAGGTTCAACGTTATACAAATCCCACGATGATTATCGCACACTCCAGCCAAAGTCACTGGAAGTTAGCATTACCTGGTGACATCATGCATGAAACACACTTGCTCACCAAAACCAATTAACTACTACTGTAACTACAACATAAACCAGCCTTTACCCGCTTCAAGCGAACATCGAATATAGTTGCTAAAAACAAGTAGCAAGGTAACATTATTCAAGCTGAAGATGGAGAGAGCTAACTTTAATGCAACACTACTTGAATAACCCCATTAGTTAAAATTCTGAAATCAATTGAAATCCCTCACCTGAGCACTCTCATTCCACTGATTTCCAGGGGTTTGTAAGGAGGGGTCTTCAAACTTATCCACAAAGGGTTAATGTATTATACTGTGAGTAGTATGTATGTACTGATTAGCTTCTAAATGGTTGGTGTTAGCAGTGTTTACAACTCAGAAATGAAGGCGGTTCAGAGGCAGTCCGTGACCACCGAGCTGCAGATTTTTTTTTAAGCAATTCACACAGTGAAGTGATAATATAAAAATTATATTTTATGTATAACAGTATGTAATAAAATTAAAAGGCAAGCAGTTTCATCATCAGACTAAAGACTGGCTGCTGTTCAGCTAAAGCAAATAGTTAAAACACTGCGCAAGGAAAAAAAAAAACACCCCAACCAACCTGACAGTTTGTGTAGAGCAGATTAGTCTACAAATATTGAGTGTTGAACAAATTCATTGGTTGCGTTAAAGCTACACAACTGTGTTTAAAAAAAAATCTAACAATTTAATTAACACAATGTGTAAACTTGAGTGCAATATATAATGTGTAATTTTTCTGCATATTCCTTCTAAGTGCTTATTTAAGTCTTAATGAGCATTATCTAGCTCATGCAAATTTTGAGCAAATATTCATCATTTAATTTTAATTCCAGTGTACTGTGGTAGGCAGCTAAAACAAGAACCGTTAATGAACAAATATTTATGGACTTGACTGCGTGTTTAAAAACTGCATTAGAGCAGTTTGTGGCTCAAACACTAAAGGAAACTGTGCCCCAAAATTATGCTTTCTTAAGTTTAGAAAGAATGCTGTGTGTACCTCAATAAGGGCGAATATGCCCAAGATGGCATATGACTTCCAATAACACTTGATAATGGCTTTGGTAAGCTTAGGAGTTCTGAGTTCTTTAGTTGCCATCTCCACTTCATGATCCCAGTAGCTGAGAGAAAAGAGATTCAGAGATTATTCTTATGCATTTTTACATTAAAATACTAGTGCATCTCAAACAATTGAAATATTTTGAAAAAGGATCACCATTTTCCATCAGATATTTAAGTGAAAATTTAATATATTTTAGACTCATTACAAAAACAAGTATTTAGAGCATTTTTCTATTTTAATTTTGATAATCATGGCCTACAGTTGGAAAAAAAATAATAATGGGGAAGATTGCTGACTTGACAGTTGTCCAAAAGAGGATCACTGACACCGTCCATAAGGAGGGAAAGCCACAGGTCATTATTGAAAAGGCTGGCTGGAAAAGATGCACAAGCAACAGGGATGACTGCAGCTTTGAGATAATTGTCAAGAAAATTCGATTCAAGCACTTGGGAGAGGTTCACAAGGAGTGGACTGAGGCTGGTGGTAGTGCAACAAGAGCCACCACGCACAGAAGTCTTCAGGAAAGGGCCTACAACTGATATTCCTAATATCAACCCACTCTTGAACCAGACAGTCAGAAGCAGCTTACCTGGGCTCAGGTCCTAAGTGGTCTAAAGTCCTCTTTTCAGATGAAAGTAAATTTTGCATTTCATTTGGAAATCAACATCCTAGAAATTGGAGGAAGAGTGGAGAGGCACAGAATCCAAGGTGTTTGAAGTCCAGTGTGAAGTTTCCACAGTCTGATGATTTGGGGCACCATGCCATCTGCTGGTCTATGGTGTTTTATCAAGTCCAAAAAATCAATGCAGCCATCTACCAGGAGATTTTTGGAGGCCTTCCTGCTTCCATCTGCTAACAACCTTTATGGAGATGCAGATTTCCTTTACCAGCAGGACTTGGCACCTGCCAACAGCCCCAAAACTACTACCAAATGGTTTGCTGACTATGATATTCCTGTGCTTGATTGGCCAGCCAACTCATGTGACCTGAACCCCAGAGAGAATCTATGGGGTATGGGTCAAGAGGAAGATGAGAAACACCAGACCCAAAAATGCAGACGAGCTGAAGGTCACCATCAATGCAACCTGGGCTTCAAGAACATCTCAGCAGTGCCACAGGCTGATCACCGCCATGCCATGCCACATTGATGCAGTAATCTGTGGTAAAGGAGCCCCAACTATGTATTGAGTATATAAATTAGCATACTTTTCAGAAGTTGAACATTTCTGTATTGTAAATCCTTTTTGATTGATTTTACAAAATATTTTAATAATCTGAGGTACTAGATTTCTGATTTTCATGAGCTATAAGCCATAATCATCAAACTTGAATACAAAAAAGACTTGAAATTTCATTTTTTTGTTAAAAAAAGCTTGAAATTTCAGTTTACATGTGAGTAAGATGTTCTGTATTAAAGTTTACATTTTGTATTAAGTTACAAAAAAAAACCCCACCACTTTCATGATGTTCTCATGGTTTGAGATGCATTAATAGACAATCTTGAAAAAAAGTATTCTCTCAATTGAGAAACTTCCACTTGTGTCTAGCAGAAAGCATTTCTCCATAAATGTATATATAAATCGTGGACTACATTGTCCTGCCCAAGTCAAGAATGTGAGAGCACTTGTTCACCTGGGATTGAATTTAGGTCTCTGGTGCAACAGGCCAGAGCTCTACCCCTGTGCCACAAGGTGGTGTTATAAGACCTAGATGCAGAGACAAGATTTTGCAGATGAAGGGTGTTTACTTGATAGCAGGGAAGAAATATCCAGACAGCAAGAAGACAATAAATCAGAAGTACAGTCCAGGCAAGGGTCAAAATTCAATGTCTGTCAGAAATAGCATACAATCCAAAATGACAGGCAAAAACAAAGTCCATGAGGCAGACAAGGGTCAACAACAAGAAAACAAAACAGGAGACAACTCAGATCATAAACTCAGGAATAGGCTTAGTCACTGGGTTTGAACAGAATGTCAACTCAAGATTGAACAAATAACTCAGGAAAACGGGGGACTTAAGCACATTAACCAGGGTCAGGTGAACAAAATACACAGATAATTCAACCAAACAAGACACTGAGGAACGCACATGGCCAAAAAAGGAATGCTGGTCACAAGGTCATGACAGGATCCCCCTCCCTATGAATGTCTCCTAACATTCCTTTTGGGGTGATCAGGAGGTCTCTGGTCGAAGTCCTTGATGAGATCTGGGTCCAGAATGTCTCAGGCTGGGACCCAGGACTGCTCCTCTGGGCCATACCCCTCCCAGTCCACCAGATATTGCAAGCCTTCTCGAACATGACAGGAGTCCAGGAGATGGTCAACTGTGTAAACTGACTCACCATCAAGGATTCCAGGGGGTGGTGGGGATCTGGTTGCAACAGGTCGTAGATGGGAGACGTGGAAGGTGGAATTAATATGCATGGCCCAGGGAAGTTGAAGATAAGAGACTGGATTAATCCTCCTCAAGACCTTGAAGGGTCCCCATGAATCATGGGGCCAGCTTGCAGGATTCCACTTGCAAGGGAAAGTCTTGTGTGGACAGCTAAACTCTTTGTCCAGGACGTAATGATGGAGCAGGCCTGCAACGACGGTTGGACTGGAGCTGGTATCGTTGTGCAGACCTTTGAAGAGCTGACCGGACCTTATGCCAGACACATCTGCACCGCTGGACAAAGCTCTGGGCTGAAGGCACCCCGATATCTGGGAACAGTGGAGGTTGAAACCTGAACTGGCACTTAAAAAGGTGAGAGACCTGTAGAAGAGCAACACGGTGTTATGAGCATATTCCGCCCAGATGACATACTTGCTCCAAGATGAAGGGTCAGTGCAAGCCAAGTCTTGGTTAAACCTCTGTCTGTCCATTAGATTCTAGGTGGAAGCTAGAGGAAAGGCTGACACTGGCCCTAATTAGATTGCAGAAGGCCTTCCAGAACTGTGACGTGAATTGGAGCCCACGATCAGAAACTATATCCAGAAGAAGACCAAAGATTCTGAATACTTGGTGATAAACAATCGCAGCAGTCTCATGAGCAGAAGGGAGTTTGGGTAAAGGAACAAAACAGCAAGCCTTGGAGAAATGGTCCACAATAACTAAAATGACAGCATTACCTGAGGGGGAGGGGTGCAATGAAGTCCATGGAGATATGGGACCAGGGGTGTTGGCAAGCAGCAACAAAGGACCACCAGAACAACCTCAAACTAATTGTCTTGCTTGTGCTGGGATGGTTCGTCAGCCGTGAGGAATACCCCAGTTGTAGGACCTGGGAGCACACTGAGGTGTTTTTTTTTTTTTTAAAGGTCATCCTGAAGGTCCATTACCAGGATCTGGCTCCATCTGCTGGGCTTGCTGCACCGCCGGCTCAATTTCCCAACATACAAGATATTAGATTCAGGAAGGATGGTCACCAATGTGCTCTCACAGTCATAGTTCTGAAAAAGCCTAGACAGAGCATCTGGTTTCTGATTCTTAGAGCCAGGGCAATAAGACAAACACAAAATGAAACTTACGAAAAGGGCCCACGTTGCCTGCTGAGGATGGAGACATTTGGCTTTCTGCACATACTCCAAATTTTTGTGGTCCGGCCACACCAGGTAAGGACACTGGGTCCCTTCAAGCCAATGCCACCATTCTTCCAAGGCCAGTTTGGGTGCCAGGAGTTCTCCATCACCCACATCATAATTTCTCTCAGCAGGAGACAGCGAGAAGAGATCAAGGCACAAGGGTGGAGCTTGCCATCTGCAGGATGCTGGGACAGAACTGCACCCACTGCCATATCTGAAGCATTTACTTCAATGAGAAGGAGTGAAAGATCAAGTAAAATACGGATAAGGGTTGAAGTAAACCTCACCTTAAGATCTTAAAAGGTCTTCTCAGTTTCCAGAGACCAGACAAAAAGACCAGACTGCTTCTTGGTTAGGTTAGACAGAAGTGCAGCCACTGAGCTGAAATTTCAATGGATGTCCAATAAAAATTTGCAAAACCAAAGAAGTGTTAAACCTTCTTGATAGAGGTGGGCTGAGGCCAGTCACAGACAACTGGAGTCTTTTTGGGGTCCATGCAAAAGTTCCCCTTGGACAAGATAAACCCCAAAAAGGAAACCTTGGAAACATGAAATTCGCACTCCTTGGGTTTCATGAAAAGATGGTTGTCAAGAAGGCACTGGAGAACAGCTCTGACATGAATGAGCATGCTCATGAAGGGACTTCGAGAATACCAGATTGACAGACAGACCAGTTCAACATCCCTCAGGATGTCGTTGACAACTGCCTGGAAGACAGCTGGGACGTTGATTAACCCAAATGGCATAACCAAATACTCATAATGCCCTGTTGGTATGTTGAAAGCAGTGTTCCACTCATCTCCCTCCCAGATCCGTACCAGGTGGTAGGCATTGTGAAGGTTTAACTTGGTGAAAATTGTCACTCCCTGAAGCAACTCAAAGGCTGAAGACATAAGGGTTAAAAAATAAAGTTTCTCATGGTGATCTTGTTCAGCACATGGTAAATCGATACAGGGTCGAAGACCATCCCCCCCCCAAAAAAAAAGAACCCTGCTCCAACGGAAGATGATGAAGGATGGATTATTCTGGCATCTAGAGTCCCCGATATACTCTTCCATAGCTTTGATCTCAGCAGCCAAGAGAGGGGGAAGATTTTACCATGTGGAGAAAAACTTCGTGGAAAGAGGTCAGTGGCACAATCATAAGGCCTGTGAGGAAGCAGTAATGCAACTCTTTCCTTACTAAAAACCAGGTAAAGGTCACTCCTGTCACAATACTTCCCTGCCTGGACGGAACTGCACTTTTCAGGCCATGATGAGCAAAAGCGGCCCAGTTTCCCGCAATAGAGGCAACACTTCTCCCGCATTCTAGAGTTTTGTTCAGCTTGGGGACAAACTCTGGATGTCCTGTGACCACTGCAAAGGACTCAGGGCTGAACCACTGGGACAAAGCTCAGGTTGTTCTTCATGCCTCCTCTCATACAGTCGGTTGCCAAGCCAGATTGTCTGGTCAACCAGGGATTCATGGTCCGTGACTGGCTCTCTCGTTACCAAGTCATCTTTGATGCAATTAGACAGACCATGATGGAAAGCAGTAATGAGCACTTCCATATTCCACCTGCTTTCTGGTGCCAGAGTGTGGGAAGTGCACAGCCACACTGGAATTGCCCTGACACAGCTGGAAAAATCTGTTGGCCACCCCTCTGGTCGAACACTCACTGCATCTCATCTGTGATGCTCTGGTAGCTGTTACAGGAGGGGCTGTGCTGATCCCATATGACAATTCGTGAGGGAAGGTGAAGGACTGGAGCTTGAAGGTAAGAGAACACTGGGTTAAGAAACCTCGACATATGGGGTCAGTCATTTTTCATTTCAAAATTCGTCACATTCTCTATTGGGGACAAAGGGGACAGGCACTCTTCTTTCACAGCCATGTATATGTAATGCGAAGAATTTGGTTTTGCATCGTCTTGTTGAAATATCCCTGGAAAAGATGCCGGCTTGAAGGCAACATATGTTGTTAAGGAATCTCAATGTATGCATTAATGGTGCCATCACAGAAGTCCAAGTTACTTTTGCCTAAAGCACTGAGACAACCCTGGCTTTTGGCCTTGCTGCAGGTAACAGTCTGGATAGTCCTTTTGGTCTGGAGCACAGGGCAATTTTTTTTTTCTAAAAACAGACCTAGAATATTCATTCATTTGACCACAATATACATTTCTACTGTGCGATGGTCCATCCCAGATGCCTCTGAGCCCAAAGAATGACAACAGCACTTCTGGACACAGTAAACATGAGGCTTAATTCTTGCATGGTAAAGTTTGAACTGGCATTTGTAGATATAACTCCATTTTGTAGTGCTTGACAAAGGATTACTGAAGTCATCCTGAGCCCATGAGGTTATATCAGCTGGAGATGAATGACTGTTCTTGATGCAGTGCCATCTGAGGAATCGGAGATCACAGCTGTTCAGCTTAGGCTTGTGCCCTTGCCCTTTACATACTGAAATTCCTCCAGATTCCTTGAATTGTTTTGTGGCGATATGCACTGGTGAAGGTCAAATATCCAAATCTTTTTGAGGAAAATTGCTTTTAAACTTTTCAAAAATTGTTTCATGCATTTGTTGACAAACTGGAGATCCTCAGCCCATCTTTGCTCCTCAAAGACTCTGCCTTTCCTGGATACTGATTTTCTCCCAAATCATGATTACACTCACCTGTTGACATCACCCGTTTCAAATCACATCATTATTTAATTGTTTTACCTCGTTACTAGCCCTAAATTTCCCCCGTCCCAACTTTTTTCGAATGTATCGCAGGCCTGCAAAACAGGAATGGATGTACAGTATATTAACGTGTAAATAAAATGAAGTTGACTAGACAAAACCTGAAATATGTTGGGTTCATACTGTCTGCAATGAAATACAAGTCAAAGTAAATTTAAGAATGACTGCATTTGTTTTTTTGTTTGTTTTTTTAAATTTGCATTTCCATACCATCGAAACTTCAACAGTTCTACATTCCTCAACAGTTCTACATTCCAGGTCTCATTATGAATCACTTCATTTTTATATCAGTTGTAAGATCAGTTAATTAACAGTGACAGAACTACCTATATAGCATTACCTAGATTTAAGCTACTGAGTTCACTTTATTCTACACAGCAAATAAGTTAACTTTTTTGCTGTTTACAATAAGCATGGCTGCAATAACACATTAGTACTTTAAAATATGCACTATACTGTTTACCTTGACAGTTTTCTCCTGAGCTGAATGGTAATTACAACATTCTGAAAGTGCCAAATATCTGGGCTTCATTGTTCAAAACTAGACATGAAGTAATTTATTCTTAAATCGCTTGGAAGAGCATTTAAACAAATGTAGTGCTCATGAAAATCTAGTTAGTTTGGAAAAATGTTTACATTGTGTATTTCCTGTGTACATTTATGTAGAAGCAGACTAATGTGAATCTCAACTGAAACACTTCAAATTGCATAAATGACGCCTCACTGCAATTTTATATACAGATTGCATTGTCATGGATTGATAGTTTCATGTATAAATAATTTCAATCACATGAATTTGAGGAACATTTTATGAAAATGTTACTCAATAGACAAGAAAATGATACCCAATGATGAGCAAAAGTCCGTCTCCAGTGGCTGAGGTGTATTAGTGATGGATTTAGCACACATGGCCTTTGGGAGGCGCTCTTTCACCAGTCAGTCATTTTATTTTCAGCTCTCAGAGCCTCACCTTTTATAGTTTTGTGGGCGTTACCAAAGGCAAATCAGCCAGTAATGTACAGGCATTTAATAACATCCACACAAGTAAGAATAAAATCTGGTTTACTAAATTATTAAAACCTGGCAGGAATTTTTGGTCAGTTTGGGCTGTAAAAACATTTTCATCCAACTTTTCAAAAAGACTGATAAACAAGACAATATGACTTACATGCTGCATTACATCTATTTAACACAAAGCCAGAAACTTCTTTTCTACCAACCAGTTGAGCGAATAAAATGGTGTAAACGGTATCACATTCCTAAATCACATTTGTAGATAAATTGGTCATTAACACTCACCTCTTAGAGAGATAGAGAGAGAACGCATACACACTGCAGGAACAGTCCCAGGGGTTTCCATTCAAAACAAGTTTAGTGTTGTTTAATGGAATGAGGGTGGCCACACTCAAATGACTTAACTTATTGTGGGACAGGTCTAGATGTCCCAACCTATTCAAAAAGTGAAAGCTACCTGATGTAATAGTGAGAATTTGGTTCTGGGCCACGTTCAGGTTTAAGAGTCCCACAAGACCAGCAAAGGAATCCTTATTCAAAGCCATAATGCCATTATTTGTCAAGTTGAGGCTCTCTAGTACCTCTTTATGAATAAACCAGTTTGAAGTCATTTGGGAGAGATAATTATTACGTAAACTGAGCATCTTGAGACTTTGGAAGTGGGCAAATGCCCCTGGTGCTATAGCTGTAATTCCATTGTGTGACAGAGTGAGGCTGGTGACTGAGGACAGATTAGTGTAATTAAAAACAGTCGAGTTGATTTCGCCCATGTTTCCCACGAAAAACACCAGAGAGGACAGGCCAGGAGGATAACCTAGAAGGATAATACACATTAACAGGTAGAAATAGGATTTCAGTCAAGAATCAGATCATCTTCACTATCTGACCAACATTCTGCAGAATGTAACATTATCCGAAATAATCTTCCTTTTTTGTTCTGTACAGAAAGATAAAATCACACGCGTGTACAAAATCACTTACCTGTTGGAATTTGTTTGCAAGTGTAGTCCTGTGCAAGCACGCAGCTCTGAGAACACACAAAGCCCAACCTTTGGAAAATTCCCCAGATTAAGACAAAAGCTAAAAACAGTCAATAGAGAGAGGGGGAAAAAAGCCCAACCAGATCAGTTTGCTTTGGCTTGTCCATTTTGCACTACAATAAAATTGGCATGGCTCTATACCTACCTCTCATGATGCAAAGGTTTGTGTCCCTCACACACTACATAAGTGACTGACCATCCAGCAAATACTGGAGATCATGAAACCACAACTGATGATAAACTACCTGTTGCTACGCTACATCTGTGACTTCAGTGGATTGTCAAGGATACAGCAGACACGGTCAGGTTAACTCTCCTTACACTTCATGTCTGACCCACAGAAACTCAAAAATAAATAAATAAATATATAACAACCTGAAATGCTCATGAATGGATGCTCATAAAACCATGAAAAACAAAACAAAACGAAAAATCATGTCAATGACATCACATGATAAACCAAAAATGACAAAAATGAGTTTATTGAAAATTTATTCAATTCTCTGTGCCTATGTTTAAAATAAATAATGGTAAGGTGGATAGAGTAAGATGACCAAAAGTACAGTGTTTTAAAAGAATGGTGAGCAAAATCAGTACAATTTTAGAGTGTATATATAAACAGACATGATATACAAAACTGTAATTTAAAAATAAACAAATGCAGCAACCTATTAGAACCAAAATCTGAAGTACACCTTCTGGAAAGTAGTAGTCTGAAGAGTTTTCAGTGGGCCATTAATTTTGCTTGTCTGAATTAAATATTAGTGTCTGTTTAAAGATTTTAATGTAATAAGCAGTTCAACAAGCATTTAATGCTAATGTTTTCCGCACAAACCTTGTGTGCCCTTCTATCCTTAACCATCACCTTTTCTAAAGAAGTAAAGTGCATGTGCAACACTATCTTGATCCTGACCACCAACTCAAACCAAGTGTTTTAAAATGATTAAACAAGGATGCGGCAGTGTTGACACATTTTTTCCCTCGTCTCCAAGGAATGCTTTAAACATGGGTAAATAATTAGACAGCCACTGCGAAGGAAGTAACTGATTATGAATATATTAAATACCATCATTCAAACTACAGCGACACTCTTCATAATAGAGCATGCTGCTCTTTTGCATTGACAAAAGAAGGTTCAGAGACGACATCACTCGTGGTTACATTGCATGATAAAAGCACTAAAACGATCATGAGTGCACCATTGTCAAGGACGCAGCTGTCCAGTGGAGAAATTACTACCTGTAGTGATCGAGTAGCAAAACAAAAGAGCATCTGAGACATGAACCCAAGCCTTTCATTCCCTATTTAAAAAGGTCCATCATAGTCCTATGCAGCAGTGCTACAGCCGATTTGCTTTTTAAGCGCTGAATAAATAGGACGATAGTACCATGATGTGTGAAGGCCAACCACATGTATGACTGGGATCATCATACAGTGCACAGAAGACAGTTTCAAAGCAGCATGTTTTAGGAAGGGGGGAAAAAAAAGGAAAAAAAAAGGCAACTTCACAAATACTTTTCTACATGAATTGAGTTATGATCTTCATAAGCAGCAGACTATTTCGATGTAGCTGTCTCCCAGTCTGTCTTTTACAGTAAAGAGACAAAATATCTGCTGATCAGAAAGGAAAACTCTGCTGTGTGAGCTTACCAAACTGAAAATGTATTTCAAGTAACAAGAACTCAATCAAAATGCTGTAAACTTCAGGTATAGAACAACACCTCTACCATGAACTGATCAAACAAGGAGTGTTTACTGTCCAGAGATTTATTCATACACAGCCACTCTTGATGCATCACAAAACAAGAAGAGAAGTTGATTGTGGACATCTGTGTGGTCTTTCCAAACGTACAGGCAGTACAACAGCGTTGCTTAATTACTGTTCCCAAAAGCTTCACTTTGCACTCTTTTTTGGCACAGCGGGCCTCTTGGCCTGCCAGAGGTGATTATGAATGGTCAGGGCATCCACATTGACGGACACAGTCTTGGCAGGTATGACGGTGAACTGTTTCCGGTCTGAGCTGTACTTGTAGAGCTTATCAATCATCTTTTTGGTGATGCTTTTAGGCCCAGTGCCCGTGAGCTTGTGGATCTCCTCTGTGTCAGGAAAATACGAGTAGAGTGCACGGAACTGGCAACCACCATCACGGAAGAGAATCATCAAGTGGTTCGACTCGCACTTCTCAATTTCCTGCAGGTAAGTGTGCAAAGCAATTCTTTTTAAAGTCTACTTCACAAAACTCTTCCACAGTGACCCAATTAAACATGCGCGCTTTAATGTATAAAGTTATAAAGAGATGAGATTAATCTGGTTTTGGACGAAAACAAACCTCGAGAATGGAGTTCCTCTGCGGTTCATTTACTTTCCCAGCCAAGCAGCAGTGAGAAATGGCATTGTGGATTATCGGCTTATTGGACTTTGCACTTGGCTCCTTGAAAAGTTTAGGTCCTATAAATAAATAAGTTAGAAACGAGACACAATAAATAAATAAATCTTCTTTAAGAACGGAATTATGCCATTTCTAAAACATACAGTTGTAGTCAGAAGTTTACATACAGGAACATGAATGTCATGGGCTTTCAATGATTTTCATTTCAAATCACTGAAAGCACCAATATTGCCATGACGTTCATGCCCCTGTATGCAAAATTCTGACCGCAACTTTAAGTGGGATCCTGATAAACATGGAAAGCAAGTTATCTTTTTAATAACCTTGTAAAATAGAGGTTAGTATTTTCACTGCTTCTACAGACAGAAGTGAAATATCTTACCAGTATATTCCGCCATAGGCACCAATGTAATGCAAGACGCAGTAAAACCGTTATCCCAGTCACGCTCTGTTGTCCGACTGAGGACTGAAAACGACTCCACAGATTCCCCACTGTTCATAGAAACAACATGCCAATAAGAGCAACAGCGCATGACAACAGTGAGAGGTCACAGACTGGATTAGTTAGAATTTACTTAGAAAGCATGATTAAAGGCCGGCATATACTGTACATGCACACAACGTACCGCTGAGACCCTGCACCTCCCGAGTTCACGCTGCCTGCTTCAGTAGTGGCCACAGAGGCCAGTGAGAGATTCGAGCCAGACTGGGCACTGATCAGGTTCTCATCTGGAAATTGAAAACACTCAACTTTTTTTTTTTAAATAATAAGCATTGCTCCTAATAATATTCAAATAAAATGACGGTTCTTTAAGAAATCTAAACAGTGTCTACAAGTATTGTCAAGTTAAACTGACTTAAAACAAACACTCAATGTAATTTAAGAACACACATTTTAAGAAATATTTTTCACACTCAATTTCTTCCAACTTTCTTCATAATGACACTATACACATTTAACAAGGAGGTTCTATATCCCCTTCGGACATAACGTGCACAGTTGTACACATGAAGTTCTATAGCATTTTTCTTTGTGTCCGAAGGGGTTATGACAGGGTGAGAAGAAACTAGTGTTTCTTAGAATTACTGTATTCTTAAACTTAGTATTACTGTATAATTGAAATAAATAAAGGGTCTAGTAAAGGCTCATGTTGAAAGGAAAAAAAAAAAGAAAGAAAAACAAAACTTACTTGTAGGAGTGCATTTTGGAAGCGTGTCTGTGGAAAGCTTTTCCTTCAGCACAGACTTTGGTCTGTGCTTCTTGGGCTTAGGCTGTTCCTGCTCTTCTGACAACTCTTGCTGTTTCTTTTTCAGGTAGTCTTGTTTTCTTAACTCTTGTCTGGCTTTCTCTTCCTCTTTTCTGATTCGCTCCTCTTTAGCTTTATGCCTGAAAGCAAAGACTGACTGTTAAACAAATTTCAATGAATTTTTACCATGGTGATTAAGAAATCAGAAAAAAAGCCTTGCTAAATCTTGCAGCACAGAATCTGTTCTTATATATAGCATGGTGCAGAATTTTTCATTTATTAATAACAGTATTAACGTCTTTAAATTAAGCATTCATGTATACACAATTTTTCTAAGACACTGTGGAGGCTGGGAAATACCTGGCTTCCTCCTTCTTGAGTTCACTTTCTGCCTCTAGCTGCTGCTTGCGCAGTCGAGCCTCCTCTGCCTTCTTCTGTTGTTTCAGGAGAAATGCAGCACGTTTTTTGGCCATTTCATCCTCTGCCTTCTGCTCATCCTGAAGAAAAAAAAAAAATCAAAAGTAACAAGTGATTGAGATGCAGTCTGTATCACTGCATGCATCTGAAAGGTAACAAGCCAATACCTTGAAGAAAAAGCTCATGCCGGTTTTCTTTTCTCCATCCACTGCATCAGTGGGAACTTCTAATTCTATGTCTGACAGGTCCACCTCGATCAGCTTGGCCTTATTCTTCAAGCTGTCCTCAAATCCAGGACCAATGTCGAAGGATTTCTCAGGGTTCCATAACGTACTAGGCACATCAAGTGTTGCTCCCAGTGCAGCAGAGCTTGGTTCCCTTGAGACTGTGCGCAAGTTGGCTTCATCATGTAGATAGAATGTGGTCTTTGTTAGTGTTGCCTCAGTTTGATTGACTGTCTCATGCTCTGCTTTGGGGGTCCTGCCCCCTGGACTTGCTCGAGCAGTGGGGCTTTCAGTGGGAGTGGGTGTAAATATTTCCTGACCTTTGTTGTAGTCCTTGGACAACTTCAACTCAGAAGGTTTGGAGCGGGACCGTGCAGAGGTCAGCTTGGGGGGCTTACGAACTACAGGGCTGCCGCTTGGCTCCACAAAATGAATAGCTGCTCGCACCTTTGGTTCATGTGAATCTCCTCGGTCATCAACAGGGAGTGAGGCAGCACCTGGAGGTGACTGGATGTTTTGCTTCATAAGTAGGTCCTGCTGGAGAGACAATTGCATCATCTGCTGCTGAATGCTGCTGATGGCCTCGTTAAGCATTTCGATGGAGTGGTTACACTCATTAAGGTCTATTTCCTCATCCATGTCTAAGGCACTCTGTGGTATAGCAGCTGCACTCCCCCAATCGAGAGATACTTTCTCTGGCTCCTCAGTACCTTTCTCCCCATCTCTCACTGCATCAAGGCAGGAGTCATCTTTTGATGACAGCTCTTTATCACCATTAAACTTTTGGCCATTTTTCAATTTGTCTAATCTGAAGGACTGAGGGAGTGTGTCGCTCTTGCCTTTTTTTACTACATGCAGGAAGGCAGCTTTTCCAAGCTTGAGTCTTTGCCTAGCACACAAGACCTCCATCTTCTTCTTCTGGGTCTCAATAGCACGGCACTTTTCTTTGAGCTGCATGTGCAATAGTACAAGCTCTGAAGCTAGCATACCGCTCTTGTCCTTGCCCTGTTGTGTCGGACTCTGGTCCCTTTTCATCCGCCATGAGGTTAGGGGAAAAGGGAAGGTCTCTGAACCATCTGGTGTTGTCCTTTGAGAGCTGCTGGTGCTGGAGCGAATGTCTTGATTGCTACCAAACTTCTGCAGTTTTTGCTCTGCAAAGCTGGTCATTCTCACACTGCCACTGGCCACACTACTGACCTGTGACTGAACACTGAGAGCAGGGCTGGAGCACCTACTTCCTTCATCCTTATCCTCATGCTCCTTCACACTCATGTCCTCTTGAAGCTTTGCAGATTCCTGATCCTCTTCATAAAACTGTCTCTTAGGTGGATGAAGTTCCTTGGTTAGTTCTGCATCCTGATCTTCAACCGTCTCCACAGTCTCTGTGTTGTCAGGCAGGACATTCCAAGCTTGAACAGGCCTCTTGTCTTCAGTCATGGATGAATGCAGGTAGAATGCAGGCGACTGTTCAGCAGAAGACCCGACACTGCTAGTGACTGTGGATCTGAGGACATCAGCCTCTCCTGCAGATGGAGGCACAGATTCATTGGATTTGGGTTCAGAAGCCATCTCAAGATCAGATCTTGAGCTGGCACTGAAGATCCGATTAAGGTTGTGTGGAGGTCTTCGTCTAGCTGAGGCACTGGGACCCTCTCCAGCACCACTTCTCCGTGTTGACCCACGCTGTCGTCCCTCTCCAGATTCTTCCTCTTTATTTAAGCATATGGACTTTTCTTTTGCTGGTTTAAGGACCGCAGGCATCAGCGGTTCTAGGTAAAAACTGGCTGTTCTGGAATCTGCAGGAGATTCCTCCTGTCTGCCCCATGTGCTTGTTTTAGCACTAGAGGTAGCACATGGATGTTCTACATTACCAGAGTTTGACAAAGTAGCCTCATTTTTAGACGATGACTCCTGAATAACGGTCATCGTATCATCATCATCATCATCATCATCTTCATCCAAGCTAACATTTACAAGAAGCCCGTGACCATTGATCCGTCGAGGACCACCTGGGCTTGGATGACCCTCATGTTTGGGCGTGACCGTAGAGGCCAGGCTGTCCACACTGATTGAGCATGTGAGGCTCGTATTGTCCCCTGAGGCCAAATCTGCATCATTGTCCGTGGCACAATGAAGAACGTAGCGATTCAGCTGTGATAGTGGCCTGGTCAGGATTACAAGCAAAACAAGTCACATCTTGGTCAAGTGATTAACAGTGTAGAGTCAAGCATGTTCATTCATGCAAACATCAAAAGACAAAATTAGTTTCTTATACCTCTGTCTTTTTTCTGACCAGGCCACAGACCCACGAGAATGACTTGCCTGAGTCAGCGAATTAGAACGATTTCTACAGCCTGTTTGGGAGGGACGACACATACACACACACCCATGTTTAACAAAGCCACTGTGGAAAAAAAAAAATTAAAAGCCTCAAAAAATGCTGTAAATTTTACTGTCCTACCTGATGCATCCTCTCCCTGCTGAGATTTTTGCTGTCTCTGTCTCAGTGGTAAAAGTGGATGTGAGGGGCTAAAAGTAGAATTCCCCTTATTACTGAAACAGAATGTGTCAGCAAAAAAAAAAAATTTTTAATTTAGGGCAAAGGACATCCAATATCTTATCTTAACTGACACTCACTCTCTCTCTCTCTCTCTCTCTCTCATGGCTGAACAAATATAGACAACTAGTTTTTCATCTGCTGAGGGGACAATTGCTCTCAAGAGAGGTACAAGACAATCATTCCTCATTTGGTGTCTAAACGACACCAAAACACTCCACTGCCACAATTAACTTCATGGTTTTTTTTTTAATTAACAAACCACCCGTTTGCCAATGATCTGGTTTTAAAGAGGGGGGACCCACCCGAAGTATTGAGTTCAGACAGCAATGAATATGGTGGTTGCATAATCGATGAATGTGCCTCCCCCGCTCCCAAATTTCATGCCTTTTCTGGTGGGATTTTTTTTTTATTGCCACTGCTCATAATCTGTTTTGATAACTTTAATTTCCCATGTCTAAACATGCTCCATACATAAATTAATGCATGTAGCTTAATCTCCAGCTTAAATTTGGATATATTCAACCTACACGTGCTCCAGACAGGTGCACCCATGGCACTGTGTCTGGAGCGCACTTTTGTTTTGATAACTCAAGGTCTTCCCCCAAAACACTGGCTCCTAACTGACTAGGAAAAATAAATTTTGGCACGTGACTGGGGATATCCTAGTGCATTGTGGGATGTGTGCATGTGCAAATTTCAAACCATATTATACTACAGCTTGTTCAGTACTCAAACCATACAGCTGAACCATCAGTGAGTTGTGAAAATGTGTCACAAATTTTCCAGGTTTAAAAGGTCATAGGCAAGGGTTGGAGATGAAACGTAGAATATCAACTTTATTGTTTAGAAGAACGACCCAAAAAGCTAATTCAATATTCCTAGTGTCCAATTTGCACCCTAAAATTGAATAAAACTGTTAAAATATACTGTTTTGCCCAATTTCCAAATTTTTGTTTACATCTCACTTTCACCGCCAGCGGACCGTCGTCGTGACATCATTTAAGCCAAACAGACTGGGAGCAGTCCTGTTTTTACCTGCGAACCGAGCACATGTGTACAGACTTTGGTCATGAGAGGTTGTGTAAAATGTCTGAAAGTGATAGCGATTTTGAAGTAGGAACTCTCCAAATTGAATATCGAGAGGTGAAACCATATATGTATGAACCTATGGCCG
>JAOBAM010000017.1:18396160-18411365 GCA_025212355.1 Notarius kessleri
CTACATGCATTGCAAGTGTGAAAACCAGCAAAATTGGCAGCATATCAAATACTTGTTCTCCCCACTGTACATATATATATAACATTTATTTTCTTGTGGAAGTCAAGTCAGTTTTTGTGTAGCACTTTTTAATAACAGATATTGTCGCAAAGCAGCTTTACAGAAAATACTTTTAAACATATGAGCTAATTTTATCCCTCATAAATTTATCCCTGATGAGCAAGCCTGTGGCGACAGTGGCAAAGAAAAACCCTCAGACGAAATGAGGAAGAAACCTTGAGACAACAATAAGATTCCTCGGTTTCAATATTTGATATGTTGTCTTTGTACAACTCCTCCAAATCAGAAAAAGTTGGGACAGTATGGCAAATAAAATAAAAAAGTGATTTCTAAATTGCCTTTGACTTGTATTTCATTCCAGATAGTATGAACCCAAGATATTTCATGCTTTGTTGATCAACTTCATTTCATTTGTTAATTTACATCCATTCCTGCATTTCAGGCCTGCAACACATTCCAAAATAAGTTGGGACGAGGGCAATTTAGGGCTAGTAATGAGGTAATACAATTAAATAATGATGTGATTTGAAACAGGTGATGCCAACAGGTGATTGTAATCACAATTTGGTACAAAAGCAGTATCCAGGCAAGGCCTAGTCCTTGAGGAGCAAAGGTGGGCCAAGAGTCTCCAGTTTGTCAACAAATGTGTGAGAAAATTATTGAAGTGTTTAAAAATGATGTTCCTCAAAGAAAGATGTGAAAGAATTTGGATATTTCACCTTCTGTGGTGCATAATATTTAAATGATTCAAGGAACCTGGAGGAATTTCAGTATGTAAAGAGCAAGGGCTCAAGCCTAATCTGAACACCCGTGATCTCCGATCCCTCAGACGGCACTGCATCAAGTACCGTCTTTCATCTATAGCTGATAGAACCACATGGGATTGGGATTACTTTGGTAAATGTTTGTCAAGCTCTACAATACGGAGCTATATCTACAAACACCAGTTAAAACTTTACTGTGCGAAAAGGAAGCCTTACGTTAACTGTGTCCGAAAGCACCGTTGCTCTGTGCTCCAGACTGTCCAAAAGCCAATGTGTGTCTCAGTATGGAGTTGTCCGTGCCCTTGGCAAAGGTAACTTACACTTCTGTGATGGTGCATTAACAAAGAAAAGTCCACTGAGATTTTTGGAGCAACATGTGCTGCATTCACGCTGACATCTTTTCCAGGGATATTTCAACAAGACGCATTACAAAGGCATGGCTGTGGAAGAAGAGGGTGTGTCCCCTCTGTCCCCAGTCGAGAATGTGTGGTGAATTATGAAATGAAAAATATGACCGAGACGACCCTGTACTGCTTCACACCTTAAAACTTCTTTGCAGGAAGAATGGGACAAAATAACATCTGAAACACTTCATCACTTGGTGTCTTTAGTCCCTAGACATCATTTAAGTGTTGTGAGAAAGAATGGAAACATTACAAAGTGGTAAATGCCTTATTGTCCCAACTTTTTTTAAATGGGTTGCAAGGATGAAAATTGAAATAAGTCTTTGTTTTCTTTTTCAAAATCATAAATTTCATGAGGTAAAACATCAAATAATGTGCTGTTGTATTGTTTTGAGTGCAATACAGGTCAATGATTATTTACCAATCACTGTTTTCAGGTTTAATTTCAATTTCAACGTTCCATGTCAACTTTTTCTAATGCGTGGTTGTACTATTTTTAGTGAAATACAGGGTTTCCGATTCCAACTGATTTTCAGTTCCGTAATTCCGTGATCATTGCATTGTCATTTATGTTTTACACAGCATCCCAACTTTTTTGGAATTGGGGTTGTAAGTGAGTGATGGAGAACATGATCAAATAAATAAATGTAGATCTAAATTAAATTATTAAGGACCGTAGACAGAAGCCTTGTAAGAATATATGTGAATACATATTTTTATTGTAGCAAGTCATGACAAATATATAGATTTTTCAAAATAGCACGCAGTACTTAAACTGTTCATAATGTGGAAAAACCAAGAGTGCTTCTGAGTTCTAAGGACTTAAAATATTTTCAATTTATGTCAGCATAGATATGGCAAATGACAAAGAATAATGCACAATGTCAGTCCAGCTGAAGTATGAAGGTTTAGGTTAAATATAAAATATAATTACAAAAATAAACAAGTGTTTCCAGGCAAAACAAACCTTGCTCAGTAGCACTTATGATGAATATGAAGGAAGATATCACAAAAAAATAGGTACCCTATGGGTCCATGTGGCTACTCTTTATAAATAAAATTTTCTGATATCATGTCCATACAGTAAAATAGCACTCTATGAGGCAGTAGCCACAAAAATGAAGCGTAATCCAAAAATGTAAAAATCACAGAAGTAAAATATACCAAGTGTCTGTACTTTATATTATTCTACTCTTACAGTTTTTGAAACTGAAACCTCCGAACCGAGGCTGACATGCCACACTGTCGCCATGACCAAAACTCTTATTTCCCAGAAATGGCCCGGCACTAGAGCTCAGTAGAATGCACTTTCCCTCTGTAATAAGCATAAACATGTCTGAAAGCGATTTCTTTAGTGCATTTATTTTGAATGGTGAACTGAATTGTATACACTCACCGGCCATTTTAATCAGAACATGTGTATGAGCATGCACAGCGTGTGATTGTTAGACTTTTAAATTCTTACAGCACGATGACATAGTGGCTAGTGCCTGTATATGAGGCAGTAGCCACAACAAAAACGATTTTGACCTTTTTGGTGACCTTGACTGGATGACCCTCAAATTGTTGGAGGTTCTATCTCAGACCAATACCCATCCATCCTGAAAGTTTCATTAAGCTTGATCCAGCCGTTTTCCCATATCATCGTTAACAAAAACACAAAGAAACAAACACAGAAACCCGACCGAAAACAATACCTCGCCCCCTGGTGGACTCCGTCCCAGGTGAGGTAAAAAGGAAACAAAGCTTAAGGTCTGGCCAGTCAAACAGAGGGAGTTAAATTAGGACAGAAATGAATGTAATGTAAACAGGTCACTTAAAATCATTTAAATGCTGGTTACGTATGTAAACTGTGGTTCTATGAAGGAGTGGAAGACTGCCAGAGGCCGTTGACAGACTAGTGGAATTCCTCATGTACTCGCGCACTGGTCAAGAAACATGTATAAACTTCTGTCATCATGTGACCATGATGCCACAAGACAATATAAATACCAGTACGCAGGTCATGACGTTCTCAAATGGTCACTCATCCTTTTGAGTGACGGAGACTCTGGGGGTCTTCCACTCCTTCACAGAACCATGGTTACATACATAACCAGTGTTCTATTTCAGTCCTTACAGATCGCCAGAGACAAATTGATAGACTAGTGGAAAACGTATGACAACCACGTTACAAGGACGCTTACTCAGAATCAGGTAAGACAGCTGGAAGTACAGCCATGTGTGTCAGGAGTAATGCCACATTCAGACTATAAAACCTGGTGAACATGCTAGGAGAAGACCATGTTGCAGCCGAACAGATAACAGACAGGGGGTGCCATAAAACGCTGCCCAAGAAGCTGCTATAGCCCGAGCTGAGTGCCCCTTCAGCGGCGCAGTAGCTGCATGCCCACACTGCTGGTAAACAACAGAGATGGCCTCTGTGACTCAATGGAAAAGCCTTTGTTTGGAAAGAGCAGAGCCTTTATTCCCCCCCCCAAAGGAAACAAACAGTTGGTCCGAGGCCCGTCACGGCGAAGCGACAAAAACATATTGCTGTAACACACAAACAGGGCACAAGGCCCTATGATTAGGTTCAGTTGTCAGGTTGAATGCAACCAAAGAAAAGGGCCTATTTATAAACTAGAGAGACATAACCTTAGGTAGGAAGGCAGGGTTGGGCCATAAGGTTACAAAACTATCCTCAGGGCCCCAACGCATACACTGATGGACTGACAGGGCATGAATTTCACTCACCTGTTTAGCAGATGTTATGGCTAACAAGAAGGCAGTTTTATAATTAGAATCAAGTTTATTGTCAAGTACATTCTCACATACAAGGAATTTGCTTTGGTGATTGGTGCTTGAACATTTTAGATAGAAGAATTTAGCAAAGACCAAAAGTAGCTCGATACATAGAATAAGAAATAGAAGAATCTGAAGTATACAAATTTGAAAAAGTGGACATATTTAAGGGGTATGTGCACGAGTTGTTGGACTCAGAGTTGTACAGCATGTCTGGAATGTGCAAAAATAGGTCACCTGATGATGAAGATGGAAAAGAGACATGATGAGTGCGTGAAAAGAAGAATGTGTGCAGCGGGCTAAGTTAATAACCAAGCTGTACAGTGCAAGCTGAAATGTGCAATAAAAGGTTCACAGAATAGAGATGTATGACATGGCCTTGAAATGTGCAAAAACTGAAGTTCAGAGACAAAGTGTATTAATGTCACAGACTGGAAGTGTGAGGTTAGAGTCGGGGGGTGTCTCTGACCTTAGGTGAAGAGGCCAGTTGTAGTGGGGGAAAAAGCTGGCCTTATGACATGAGGTTTTGGTTCTAATGGACCGCAACCTCCTACTAGAGGGGAGTGGTTCGAAACATTTGTGTCCGGGGCAAGAGGGGTCAGCCACAATCCTTTCTGCTCTCCTCAAGGTCCTGGAGAGACCAAAGGTTGCAGTCAATTGTCCTCTCAGCAGAGCAGATAATGCGTTGCAGTCTGCTCTTGTCCCTAGCAGTGGCAGCAACGTACCAGACGGTGATGGAGGAGGTGAGGATGGACTCAATGATGGTGGTGTAAAAGTGCACCATCACTATCTTTGGCAGATCAAACTTCAACTTCTGCAGGAAGTACATCCTCTGCTGTGCTTTCTTGGTGAGAGAGCAGATATACGTCTCCCACTTAAGGTCCTGGGTGATTATAGTGCCCTGGAAGCAGAAATACTCCACAGAGGTTACTGGGGAGTCAAACAGGGTATTGGGGGTGGGTGTGGCAGAGCTCTTCCTGAAGTCCACAATCAGCTCCACTGTCTTTAAAGTGCTGAGCTCCAAGTTGCGCTCACCTGTAGGCAGACTCCTCATCATCATCAGAGAGGAGTCCAATGAGGGTGGTGCTGTCTGCAAACTTTAGGAGCTTGACAGACTAATGACTGGAAGTGCAGTTGTTAGTGTACAGGGAGAAGAGTAGCGAAGCCTTAGTAGACATAGCCTTGGAGGGATCCGGTGCTGATGGTTCAGGAGTCAGACACGTGTTTCCCCAGCTTCATGTGCTGCTTCCTCTCAGACAGGAAGTTAGTGATCCACCTGCAAGTAGAGTCAGGCACGTTCAGCTGGGAGAGCTTGTCCTGCAGAAGAGTTGGGATGATCGTGTTAAAGGTGGAACTGAAATCCACAAACCAGATCCTAGCGTAGGTTCCTGGGGAGTCCAGGTGCTGGAGGATCAAGTGAAGAGCCATGTTGACAGCATCGTCGGCAGATCTGTTGGGTCTGTAGATGAACTGCATGGGGTCCAGGAGCAGGTCAGTGATGGCTCTGATGTGGTAAAGCACAAGGCACTCAAAAGATTTCATGACCACAGAAGTCAGAGTGAAGGGTCTGTAGTCATTAATCCTGTGATCCTTGGCTTTCTGGGGACAGGGATAATGGTGGAGGCCTTGAAGCAGGCTGGCATATGGCATGTCTCCAGTGAGGTTTTGATGTCTGAACACTGGAGACAGCTGATCAGCACAGTGCTTCAGGGTAAATGGTGAGACAGAGTCAGGACCTGCTGCTTTGTGGGGGTTCAGCTTCTTAAAGAGCTTGTTAATATGTCTCTCCAGAATGGAGAGAGTTGAGGCTGTGGTGGAGGATGGATGGGCCTCTGAGGTGTGAAATTGTAGAGAGGCCCTGGCAGCAGTACAGGTGGAGGTGGTGAGCTGGAGTCATGGGGGATGTTATCAGGACAGTTCCATCATCTTTCAAAGCGACAGTAGAACATATTTAGTTGGTTGGCCAGGCACAAGTAATTAACAGAGTGAGGGGCTGAAGGTTTGTGGTTAGTGATCTGTCGGAGCCCTTTCCAGACAAATGTAGAGTTGTTGACTGAAAACTGGTGTTGGAGTTTCTCAGAGTACAGACGTTTAGCTTCTCTCAACTGCCTTGCCAAATCTGTTCCTAGACTCTCTAAACCTGTCCCTGTCGCCACTTCTGAATGCTTCTTCCTTTTGTCACCTTAGCTGTCTGAGCTTCTGTGAACCAGGGTTTGTCATCATTGTAACTCTCCCTGGTTTGTGATGGAATGCAGCAGTCCTCACAGAAGCTGATGTAGGATGTCACAGCCTATGTGTGCTCATCCAGACTATTGGTAGCAGTCCTGAAAACATCCCAGTTTGTACAGTCCAAGCACACCTAAAGGTTCTCCACAGTCTCATTGCTCCACATTTTAGATGCCCCCACTACAGGTTTCCTCAGCTTTCATTTCTGCCTGTATGCAGGAATCCGGTGGACCATGACATGGTCAGAGTGGCCCAGTGCAGTGTGGGGGACAGCATGATCGACATTATTGACTGTAGTGCAGCAGTGATCCAAAATATTCTCCTCTCTGGTCGGGCATTTAATAAAAACTGTTTGCATTTTGGTAGTTCATGGCTGAGGTTACCTTTGTTAAAAGTCATGGAGGACAATAACTAGGGAGTCTGGGTTACTCTGTTGCACACCCAGTATCTGTTCGGCCAGCATGCACTGTGCATTCTGCATGTTGGCCTGCGGTGGAATGTAAACACCAACCAGAATTAATGAAGTGAACTCACACGGGGAGAAGAAGGGTTTATAATTAAATGATAAATGACTCAAGGTTGGGAGAACAGTGTTGCAGAATCACGGTCACATCACTGCACCAGCTGCTGTTGACAAAAACAGATTCCACCACCCTTTGTTTTACCGGAGAGATCCGTGTTACAGTCCACTCTGGAAAGTTGGAAGCTGCAGCATAGAGTCTGGAATGAGTCCACATAGCCACATCTCTGTGAAGCATAAAAGAGAAGATGAATGAAAGTCCCTGTTTCTTCCCATCAGCATCTGGAGTTTGTCCAGTTTGTTGCACAATGACTGCACATTGGAGAGAGTCACTTAATGTCAGAAGTTTCCAATGGCTCAAAGGGGGCTTCACATAAGCCGTCCAACACAAGAAGCAAATTCCATTGTGGACTTCTCACATGGTTTGGTAGGCAGAAAAGAAAAGCACTTTTAAGAAAGGCTGCAAGCAGCCTGTGAGCACCCAAAGACATCCTATCTACCAAGTCATAATGGGCTGCAATAATTGCCACATAAACCCTTGTTGTGGCCAGAGACCTGCCAGCATCCAACAAGCTTTGAGGATATTCAAGCACTTGAGACACAAGACAAGACTGTGGGTCCAAAGACTGATCTGAACACCATGCAGGAAAAAAAGCTTCCACCTGTTGTTGTATATACTGTGTGTGTTTATGGGGTGTGGGCATTCAGAACAGCGTCCGGAACCCCTTGTGAACAATCCATAAGCTGTTTCAACCTGGGTGGGGATGCAAGAGGGTCCCTTGCATTTGGGACAACAGATCCAGTCTGCACAGTAGAAGACAGGATTGAACTGCTAGCAAGGACAGCAGCAAGGGGAACCATGGCCTGGACAGTAGGTGAGGAGCAATTAACAGGACTCAACAGCCTATCTCCTGGATGCAAGTAATACTCATCCAGATGGGAGAGGGAGGAAGAAAGGCATAACGCAGGTGGTTGGCCAATTCGTGAGCTAGGGTGTCCTGGGCCAGGGACCCTGGCTCATCCATCTCTGCAAAACAAGATGGGCACTGCGACAACTGCTGGGTGGTGAACAGGTCTACCTCTGCTTTGCCACATGTCCTCCACAACATCTGAACCACTTCCTTGTTGAGACATCAATCTCCTGCATGCAGACACCCCCTGAGAGAGGACATCTCCTGTGCAGTTTGTGGTCCCTGGGATATGTGCTGCTCTAAGAGACAGGAGGTGTCTGCCCAGTTGAGAAATTCCGTGCCAGGGCCGGACACTGTCTGGACCTGGTGACCCCTTGGTGGTTGATGAAAAACAACACTGAAGTGTTGTCAGTCTGAATCAACACATGCCTCCCCTTCAGGTCGGCATTGAAACGAAGTGCCAACCACACAGCCATCAACTCCATCAGAGATTTATGTGCTGTGAGCGGAGTTCCAGCCCCCAGTTGCTCTGTACTGCCCAATGGTTCCAGACCTCACCCCATACTTTTAGGGAGGTGGCTGTGGTCACCACTTCCTGCCATGCTGGCAAGGGGCCTAGTGGCACGCCACGCAAAAATAGTCTTTGCTGATACCATGGTAGTAATGTCCTGACACAACTCTGAAACACAGACAAGCATGTACCTGTGCTGTGCTGAGGAGAGCCACTTGGAATTTAGCCAATGCTGAAAAGGACACAGATGCAGGAGGCCAAGTTTCACAACCAATGTTGCTGCAGTTAGGAGCCCTGCAAGGCGAAGTAGAGATAAGTAATGTAAGCGATGGCCCCTGCGAACCAGTGCAAGGGTGCCTCTGATGACAAGCTGTCTGGCTGGAGTTAGAGGCACCAACATCTGCCTGGAATCTAGGTTCATATCTATAAATTCCACTGACTGACAGGGAGTGAGGGAACTCTGCCCAATTGATGATAAACCTTGAGGCGGTCACATGATCTCATAGTTGGGGAGTATCCATTGCCACCTGTTTTGGAAAGCGTGCAATCAGTAGCCAGTCGTCAAGTTATGGCAATACTAGTAGTCCCTGATGCTGCAAGGGATCGAAGGCAATCTGCACGCAGCGTGTGAACACACGAGGAGCTAAAGAGAGGCTGAATGGGAGGATACAATACGGATATACTCACCCCCTGAAAAGCGAACCTGAGGAAACGTCCATGTTCTTGGACAATAGGCACATGAAAGTATGTATCCTTCAAGTCCACTGAAGTGAACCATGCATGAGGTGTAACTGCTTACATGACATCCTTGATGCAGAGCATGCAAAAGGGTAGGTGTTTGAGGTAAGAATTTAGTCCCCTCAAGTCCAGAATGGGCCTGAACCCCCCCATCCTTCTTCCTGACAAGGAAGTAAGTTGAGTGATACCCATCTGGGTGAACCTGTGAATCTGTATGTTCTATTGTGCCCTTCTGTAGGAGCTCAAGGATTTCTAATCAATTGTGTGTGTGTCTGGGGTTGCGGACTACTGTGGGTTACACCATGGTATGTATTGGGGGGGGGGGGTTTGACAGCAGAACCGGAGACGATATCCCTCTGAAAGCATGTGCAGGAGCCAGCAATCAGAGGTAATCTCTCCCCAGTGGTTAAGTTGAGCTGCGGTGAACAGGCCTGCCATCAACCCAAAGGAGTCAATGGCGAAGTGCATCGATTTTGTTATCTTTTTTTTTTGGGGTGGGTGGGTTGCTGACAAAGTAGGGCCCCTGATGGTCTGAAGGAGTATGGCTCCTGTCAGCTGGATGGCTGCCCAAAGTCTGGCACATGTCCCAGCCAGCAAGGGGGCAAGGCTGAACAAGGCATGGGGCTGTACCATGGTAGATGGCAGCTTGATGACAAAAGGTGTGGTCCCAGCACTATAACTGAAGAACCTGTATGGGCCTAAAGGCTGGCTCAGAGCAAATGAGGTGGTTTCAAGTCTCAGAGACAAGCCTGTGGCATTCAAGGGCCTCTTGAGCCCCGGGTCCAAAGAGCTGCCCTGGAAGTAAGGACTGAGCTAACCACGCCTGCATCCTGGTTTGTACTAATAACCCAAGGGTCCGGCCATATTGTCAATGGCACCAAAGAACTGAAGAGAGGCGTCCATTAGCTTTTTCACTGTAGCATCTGCAGTGGACGCGAGTGATGTGTGCATGGCCATGTGTGCAGGTGAGCTAAAGAGTTACCTACTCTACCCAAAGATGCTGCAGCACTGCAAGGTCTACCCAGGAGGTCATCTGTGGAATGGCATTCTGCATTTGGGCAGGGAATTACCTGTTGCGGGACTTCATCAGGTGAGATAAGAGAAGCAATGCAGGGCTCCACCGTGGGCATTCTCCTGAGCCCAACAGTGTCCGGCTCCACCATTGCTGCCAGTGCATGAATAGTATGATCAGGTCTGGATGCCCTAGCCATTTGAAAAGTCTGACAACACCAATGAAATCAGGGCACTGCAACATGCATAACTGGTTAGAAGACTCTGCAGGGTGGTGCAAGAGGTTACAAGGTTCCAGTGTAGCTTGCAGGATGTCCAATTTAAAGTGGGCTAAAACTGCCTTAAGTGTGCCTTGAACAGGTGCCACTGAAGAGTTAGATGCTGATGCAGAACTCTGGGGATCTGAACCACTCCCACTGAGCGAATGGGGTGAAGGGACATGTACTGCAGCAGGCCCATCCTCACCATAATCAATAACCCCTGGCCAAGCTGGCAGTGAACAGGGACTCAAAGGAAACAACCGATACAGCATCAGAGTCTGGTTGAGTGAATGAGTCTGTGCCAAGTTGTGACCAGGCTGAGGGTGGAACATTCTGTCCCTCTCCAGTCTGCAACCTGTCAGTAAGAGCTGGGTGCATCGCAGACAACAAGGCTTGTAGGTGCTCAATGCGAGATGATCGCTCAGCTATTTTGCAAGCCATGTCTGCGGAAGATTTTTTTCTTCTCCGCTTCAGCACTAAGCAGGTCCACAGCTTTCATTTTCTTGTCATCAGTGCTCACCCCTGAGTGGGGGAGAGTTGTATCTGAGTCTAGGTCTAACCCGGCTAGGCGCAGCCCTAAGGGCATCATGTTACAGGCTGAGCATGGGTTGGTCAGTGCCTCGCACAGGTGGTCAATGCTCAGACAGGATGGGCAACAATCATGGCCATCCAATGCATCCATGGCATTATGACAATGTACACACCAGACAGACTCCATGATGCCATAGATTCAGTTCAGGTTACAGTGAGTAGCTAGCAGATATAGCACCACTGATGTTAATCAACTGTCGAACAGTATGATACTGTTAGCTGAGAGCAGAGTCTTAGCAGTATGCCAATTCATTAAGAAATATACTAAAGCAGAGCCAGTCAAACACAGTTGCTCAGGAATCCAATAAACATTAAATGTTACCCACAGGAGGAGAATCTGCAGGCTACTTACCTTGGCTTCCTTTCAATCCAAACAGCAGTACACAAATGTTAGTTATCAAGTAAGTCTACCTTAGACACAGGTGCAGGGTTAGGCAATCCAAGCAGCAATAGTAGCAGCACCGACAGTCACTAGAAGGTGTTCGACTGCAACGCCAATCGTGAGTGAACCCACAACACGGTTGCTCCGTGGCTAGTCAGGCAACTGTGAGTAGAGCTGATCAACACAGACACTCAAACATAAAATTCTCACATGAGGGAAAAATACCATCAGTGAGTGGAGCAGCACTCAACTAAAAATCTCTCAGGTAAAACTGAAAGTGGCCTAGTTAGGCTAAACAACTCGAGCAACACCGCTAGCAACAAGTGGTGCCAATTGTATCAGTGAGTGGGGCTAGTAACACACGGACACTCAACTAAAAATTCTCAGGTAAACCGAGGAGGCTTAGTTAGGCTAACAAGTCAAGCAACACCACTAGAATGAGTGGTGCCAACTATATCAGTAAGTGGAGCCGGTAACACATGGACATTCCCCCCAAAAAACACCCCACCCCATACAAGATCAACTGTGAGCTACTGCTCACTTACGTATACCCCCGCTCTTGCTTACATCAGAATGCAAACAATCAAAGGAATAGGACACTTATGAATGTTGACAACAACAAATAATGAACCCTGAAACAAGTAAATAAAGACCAGTGTTCTCCCCAGGTATTTCAAATAGTATCCTGGTAAACTGTCATTTTGAAATAGCATTTTGCTTCTTGAAATAGCGTCAAAATCCACCGTGTGTTCCGTAAATACATTCAGTCAGTAAACAGGAAGTCGATGCGTGACAGACCTGAAAACAGTATAGAACCCCAAGCTGAAGCTCAGTACCAAATAACAAGCAGTTGTTATTTGTAGTTGCTGAGAAAAATGTTACGAAAATTTTGTAAATCCACACTATACGTTTCGTAAATACATTCAGTCGGTAAACAGGAAGTTGATGTACAACAGACCTGAAAACAGTATAGAACCCCAAGCTTAAGTTTGGTACCAAGTGGCTATGATTTGTGGTTGCTGAGAAAAAGGGTGTTTCGGACGGATGGAAATACAGAGCTACATATTTCCTTCAGTGCAGGGGTATTAAAAAAATAAATAAATCTAGGGTAAACCGAGGAGGCCAAGTTAGGCTATCAACTAACTAACACTGATTGCCCTAAATAAGAACTGAATGAGTGAGTGCAGCCAGCAACATGCAGGCACTTAACTCAACTCACCAAACCTAGGAGGGATAATCCAATTATTCTGAGACACAGCTTGTTAGGGCAAATCTGCTACTCCACAGGGCTGCACTCATCTCAGTAGTAATCCGATAGGTCGCAAGACCAAGGCAAGAATGAGAATGTCATGACCCGTGTATTGGTATATATACTGTGTCTCGCGGTGTCATGGACATGTGACGACAGAAGTTTATACATGTTTCTAGACCAATGCACGAGTGCATGAGGAATTCCATTAGTTTAGTCTATCGACTGCCTCTGGTGGTCTGTAAGGACTGAAACAGAACTCCCATGATATCAACACTGAGAGAACATCAAATAATACATTTAACATTGTCACCATGAGGCAGGTTTCCGCAAAAGACAAATTTTTTTTTTCAAAAAAAAAAATCAATATATAACTGCAAATGGCCCGTTTCCATTGACGGATATTTTGTGATTAAACTGGGTTTTCTTCTCTAGCGATAGTCATTCCAATTAAACATGGTGATGGAAAACATGAGACGCACCGTGTTTTTGAATGACTCATGTTACAATGAGAAAACTGTGCTTCCATTTTTGATTAAATATTGCTTTGTCAAAACCACCTCATGTGAGCGTATAAACGGTTTTTGCAATGTTTGAGAGTTTGTTCCAAAATTTGCACGTTTACATTACTCAGTTTTAGTTCGCAATTTCAAACTGCACCTTAAGCAGGTTAATGGAAAGCTGTCTACTGTCAGCATCAATACACCTGCACAGTTAGCTACACCCAAATTCCTAAAAGCCAATTTAATCCCAAATGCTTCTAATGGTATGCAGATTCTCTGGACATGTTTAAAAAAATAGATTAAAAATAGTAGAAAAAAACAATGCAGTTTTGTATGCACACAGGCTCTTGGCTCTATTAAAGTATTTCTCTGTGACACATCAATCGCTATGTTCGATGCAAAATGGACAAATAAACTGCAAGTAATACAACAAAAACAACATTCCTGGACTTAAGCTGCAAAATTACAATAAGATGATCTCCAAAACAATGACCTACACCGTACAAAAGCTCTAATACCCCAATTTTGATTTCAAGTGAACTTTAAGTTTGGTTGCAGGTGCACTCCTGTGTTTTTGTTATATCGTGTATTTTCTGTGGGACTACGTTCAACATTTTGTCCAGACATCAATTTTTCGCATTCCAAGAGACCCAACATTACTATGTACAGCATGAAACGGTTATGCAGAGCTCCAGTATGTACATCTGTGAGACAGAATGCAAGTGGATTAATCATGTCTGATAGTTTTTCCTTAGAGTACTTAGCTTAAAAACTTAAATGACCCCATTAATTGTCCAAAGATGAACAACACGGCTTAGAAACTGAACAAAAACTAATCACCTAAAAGCCAGTTGCGAGCTGAACCACACTGTTCAACAGGTTTAGACTAAATACAACCAGCTGAAATGCGTCCTGAAGAATTTTAATGAGGAAATGGTTACGTTGAACAACAGATGATCAACAAAATAATGACAATAAAAACATTTCTGACGTGGTTTACATATCTTGCATGAAAAATTGTTCAAATCAATTCAAAGCAAATAAATAAATAAATAAATAAATGCTAATACTCCGTTGTACCATTTTTCTTTGGAGTCCAGACAGAAGATCACAAGCAATGATGGACAAATCACAAATTCATTAACTAGCCTAGCAGGCAGGTGAAAATCTGCCCAGAAACCTCATCAACACTTTTCACACTTCCAGGTTCAATGTAACAGAAATCACTGCAGAGAGAGGGAAAGGGGTAAGGGAGGAGAGGGCGAGGGAAAATAAATAAATAAATAAAAAACCACCCACCCTACATGACTGTCACAGCACCATTTATGAAAAACTCCCTTATTGAGTTAAAAGATATCAAGGCCAACATTTTGCTATGAGCTATAATGTCCTCTCTATTCACGTTATTATTGAGGATATCAATCTGAACAGCTGTCTTCTGTATTAGCTAAGAAATAAATCTAGTAATAAAATATATTAACAGTGCTTTGGCCGATGTGCTGTGTAGCAGAAGGAATGAGTAATGTGTGCTATAGTCACTGTATCAAGCTTTTTGCACCACTCTAAAACACACATTACATTTAAATATACATACCAAATGTAAAATATATTTTTCTTCTCAGAATAATGCGAGAGAGAAAGAACACTGGCACTCACTAGATCACGAACTTAAATGAACCAATATGATATTTTCACATTCATCAAACGTACATCCGGTTCAGCATTTGTTGTGTAAAGTTACTTCCGGCAAGATGGAGAATGAATCTCGTGGGTTTATTCTCACAACCTCCTTCGCCAACCTTCCAAAAACAACTTCTTCAGATGTCATCCCTTTAGTGATGCAAAACTCATTCACACGCCACTGACGGGACTGAACCAATTTTTAATCCACTTCTGATGCATTGCTGGAGTGTAGCCAGCTTAACAGACGCATTTGTGACGTGCTGACCTTCATTCTAACAGAATGCTTGAACCCATTTCTTGCGTTCAGGTACACCACTTGGCCAAAAAAACCTTTCACACTAATTTCTTTGGACCACCTTTAGCTTTGCTCACAGCACACATTGGCTGTGGCATGGTTTCAACAATCTTATGCAATGTCAACATTTATTTACATCCACAGTGGCTTGAATTTTTTTTTTTTTTGCAGAGATCTTGTATCAATGATGAGTTGGACCATTTTGTAAAGTATTCTCCAGCATATCCCAAAGACTTAACCCCATTGAAAGGTCAGGAATTTGTAGTGGCCAATTCATGGGTGAAAATTATTCCTCATGCTTCCTGAACCATGT
>JAOBAM010000017.1:19948766-19977472 GCA_025212355.1 Notarius kessleri
CTCTCTCTCTCTCTCTCTCTCTCTCTCTCTCTCACACACACACACACACACACACACACACACACACACACACACATGCACGCACACAGAGGTCCTCCTCAGACCTGTCGTCTCTGGGAAATCACTAGGGATTTTGCTAGTGTCGATTCACAAAACCAACAGTGACAACATGGCCTTACAGTTCCCCCAAAGAGCGGGATTAGCTCCACACGTGTCACTAGGATTGGCTTGAGGACCTAACCCGATTGTCGGGGTGTGGAGCACACAGTGTATATCTGTCTCACAATATTGCAACTCTGTATCTCCTGATGGCCTGTAAAATTCTGCTGTTCGGATGTCGCAGTGGCTCCATTTAAAATTATTAATCGCCGTTTCAACTATTGTAAAAGTGCTTGGCTATCTAATTAGCAAGAGGAAATCATACAGGCATTCCTGATAAACTTTAAAATGCTAACTTAGCATCATCAGAATTAATCTGTTTAATGGCCCACATTATTATGCTTTAGAATTTAGCTTAGGAATCGTCCATAAATGTTTGTCAGGGGCATAAAGAGTTTACAAAAATGTTTCCATTTGCAAGTTCAGATTGGCAAGATCTAGCAGTAATTAGTAATTAGAAGTAATTGCACTTTTCTTGCCCAGAGGTAAGGAAATCAGTGTGTCTTGCAGTTTTGTGACTGCTTATTTATCTTTTGCACAAAGGGGAGCCTTCTTATAAAGGACTTCATGGTGGCATGTGTGAGTAAATGTATTTGTTAAAAGCAAACGTTTTTCACTGTCGATTGAGCGAAATTTATTGCGGGTGCCTTGCTGTCACTCTATGATCTTTGCCTTCCAGGTTAGCGAATGTTTATTTTTAATTCTTAAGCTCGGAGGCAGACGTGTAAGTCTCAGTAAGTTTCCAGCGCAAACAGGTGATTAAGCCACTCCAAGAAAAAAGTAAACTTTTTATTAACAATTAAAGCTTGTTTACAGGAAATGGTATTGAGATTTGTGTAAATATACTGATATAATTATTTTTTCAATTATTCTTTTTTTTCTTCCTTCTGCCTAATTACTTTACACACAAAGCAGAGAAGCCTGCTTCAGACCTGTAATTTTGTACTTGAATAGATCCGGTGCATCAGCGTTAGGGAAACGTATCCGAAGTACGTAATCCTGTCCTGGTGACTTGCGTCTCTGCGTTTGCTTCTATTTAGTAATTAACAGTGATGCCTAGCATTGTTCTGTCAGTGTAACAGGGAAGAGAGTATATGGGTTTTGTTTGGCAGGGGTGTTTGTGAGATCACTAAGGAATTAAACTGCCTTTGATGCCTACTTACATTATAAAACACATTTCAGCATATTTCTGCATAACGTTGAGCTGAACAGTGCTCGTTTGCGAAGCTCTGCCATGTGTTACGGGCTCATTCTCATGTTATACACCGTTGCTGTGTGCACTCGGGTGGAATCCTGTGAGGTGTGTGAGGGGAGGTAGGTGGGTGGGTGGGTGGGTGGGCGGCGGGGTTGTGCAGGAGTTTGGTACATTTTTGTCTGTGTTTGTGTACGCGCAGACAGAGGAGAGCTGTGAAAGATGACAGAGCCGACTTGAAAGAGGCTGAAGGAGGTGTGTGTATTGATGTGTGTACGTGGTTATGAAGACAGTATGACTCCAGTCTTCTCATCCATATGATCCACATGGAGCTCTGAATCTCGCTGCACTAAGAGTATGGCGGAGGTTTCATTCGAAATAGCACTGTAAAGTACTGAAGGAACCTCCTGTTTTCTCCTACGCCCTCTGTGTCACGCACATGCATGGTACTGGGTGGTCTGAAAAGTCAAAACTCCTGGCCTTTCTCATCACTATGTAATATCACCAGTGATGTCCAAGTGTCTTCAATATGCACACTTATGGGAAAGGAAGAGAGAGAAGAAAAGGAGCAGATAAGAGAGATAAACTTTGAGAGAAGGATTTGTTTCAATATTGGATCACACCTTTATGGAGAAGCCTGAAAAAAAGATACAGCTTTCTTTCTTCCTCCTCAGTGGCATACACATATGTGCTCACTGTGAATGTGAGCATCCAGTAATTAAAGACGCCAGGCTCATATTCGAGGCCATATCTGTTTGTTGTTGTTGTTTTATTTTATCAACTCTGCAAGTGAAATAAAATCTACCACACATCCCAAATATAACCTGGAAAATTGCTCTGAGATCCTGATTTTATGGTCAATCCAAATCCTTGGCAAAACACACCCAGGACCGCAACTCTTATATGTTCAGCCTAGTGTGTTTGTCAAGTGCACTCCTCAGCAAGGGAAACTCGAGGTCCCACCATGAAGCAATGGCATGTCACAGTACTATCGTAGTGCTGGCTAATGCCCAAGAAATGCTGAAAAATAATAATAAAAAAAAAAAAACAGAGATGCTGAAGGAAGTGTGTGTATGTGTGGGTGTGGGTGTGTGTATGTGTGTGGGGGGGAATGCTGAAATATTTTCCAGCGAATGTAATTTATCTTTGTCAGTGGGGGCAGCATAGCCCTGTCACTCTGTAACATCCTCTGGTGGGAGTGAAGGAGGGGGACAGAGGGTCCTCTGTGTCCCAGCCAGGAGCAGCATCCATCTGAAAAGCTATGAGATATTTTTAGTAGATCCTGTCTCCACAATGGGCTTGAAAGGTGGAGGTCCTCGAGACGCTTTTTCAAAAGGGGTCGTGACGCAGTTATTTTATCACGCATTCTACTCATGCTCTTGTTAGCCAGCATTGAAAAACACTACAGTAGCTCTACTGGGACAAAACACGACGAGCATGAATCACCATCTCACTCAGTTTGAGAATAGAGAGTTAAAGGGTAAAGTTTTTGTTCCATTCGTGCTTGAGTTTTAGGCAGCACGTGCACTGCATTAGTTCAGCCTTTCCTGTGTTTTTGGAGCACACACCTGTATATATTTCCACAATCATCTGCACCTTTATCAGCGGTACTCTGCCATCGAAGCACGGGGCTGAAGTGGCAAGAGAAAAGGATGCGCAGCAGTGGACGTGCTCTGTGAGTGGGGCAGAAGAAGGGAGTGAGAAAGAAAAGGAAGGAGGGAGAGAAAGAGAGGAGAGGCATGTGAGGGGCTGGCGTTATGACACTTCATGCCTTTGTGTTTGGGGTGGCTGCTGTACAGGGCCCTTCAACAGGCTGTCACCTCGCGGCCCATCAAATGAGCCTGCTCCTGCTTCTGCTTCTCTCCTTCAGGCTGCTTTAGCTTAAAATCTGCACACACACACACATACACACACACACACACACAGAGCAACTTTAATTTATACTGAAAATAATTTATAGGAATTTTTCCTGGAAATGTTTTAAATCATTATAACTGTTTTACTTATGTAACTCAGTAGAAGTTATGTGAGATTTTCTCTCTTTTTTACTTGAACATGTTCAAAACTGAGGAATGTCAATACAATGAGCAATGCAGCGCTATAATAGTGTCATAAATGACTTTTCTGATAAATTATCATCTGTACTTTTATGACATTAATTAACTTCATTGTTAAGGGAACAAGTAGCCGATTAGATGTTAAAATCTATTTTCCCGGCTTTTGTTTTACTGTAGTCTTTTGCAAATAGAAGTATCCTTAGATTCATTGTTGTTGTTTTTAAAAAAATTTTTTTAATAGGACGCTAGTGTTGGCACTTTGTTAGCAAACAAAGTAAATATTGTGCTGTATATCATGCATTGTGAAAATGTCTCTTCCTATGTGACAAACATCTGCGTTTCCATTATAGGTGCCTCATTTAAATGTAATACTTTCCACTTTTTTGGATTCAGAAAATTGCTGAGGAAGAGAGCAGGCCCTTCACGGTGTGGACTTGACTCGATCAGTGCTGACTTGCACTCTGCCCTTCAAAACCAAAAAAAAAAGTGTTTTCAACACTTAGCACACATTTCCTTGTCCATCACTTATTTCTTTGCTTTGTCTAACCGTGTGATGGAAATAAAGTGGGCAAATGGCTTATTATAGATGTCTCCCTGAGTTTCTTTCTTTCTCTTTCATTCTTTCCTTCTTGTCCGCAGCACCGCGTGTTTACTTTGATGTATGACTTTTCTTCCAGTAGTTCCTCCAAAGTGCAGCCAATGATGTCATTAATTTTATTACAGATGCACTGTCTGGAAAAGGAGAGAAGGAAAGAAGGGGGGAGAGAGAAAGAGAGAGGAAATGTGCAGTGCAGAGTTGTATGCATAATGAATGAGAGGAGCACTTCATTTGAAACTTCAAGGTTTGCTGGGAGAGCAGCGAGGAGAAGAGAGAAGAAAGAGAGTGATTAGAGAAGGAAAGACCAAAAGAAAGAAAGAAAGAGAGAGAGAGAGAGAGATGCGAAAGCGAGAGGGACCTTCCTTCTCTCTGAATGAGTGGACTTGCGGGGGTGGTTGTGTTCACCTGCAGCTGCTCTTGTAGGCCCCAGTGGAAAAACAAATAACCTTGTGTGGTTATAACTGTGTATGTGTGCATGTGTATGCGTGTGTGTTCAACCCTGACAAGCGGGGAGCTCCTATGTCAGAGTACAAGTAACACGGGCGTGGTATTAAGCTTGCTAGCTTGCCTGCGGCCCAGACGTCCTAAACAGCGCTGTCCCGGCAGAAATCGCTCAGCCATGAGATTGACTTTTCTCCCCTCGTGATCGCCCACACTCGGCTCATCCCATGTGCGCTACCTGTGTGAGCTCACAGTATTGTTGAGTTAAAATGGTCGCTGTATTATTTTTGGACCAGAGCTGTGAATAGGTTTATAAATAGCAGAGGAAGTGAGGGGATACATGCCGAGACTCTGGCTACCTTAGCAGTTCCACTGACATCCAGCACCCGTGTGTCTCTCTCCCTCTCTTCCTGTTTCTCACTTGCTTCATTTGGTGTAGCTCCTTTTATACAGATATGTATTCTACAGTTTTTTTTTTCCCCAACCACGATAAAACACCCTTGCATGCGTTGAAAGAGGTGTTAATAAAGGCAAGCAAAGTTCTTGCGTAGATGCAATCAGTTCCATGTCCACAACATGCCTTACTTTTATACATGAATTATTTGTTTTATTTCTTCATAAATTCTGTGGACTGAAATATGTTTGCTAAGTTGCTCACCCACTACCTATACACAACAGGTCTGGGTGATATGACAATATGCTGCTGTTATTGCAAGAAATTACATCACATTATGTTTTTGCGAACGCATTGTGAGGATCCCGTGCATATGTAGAGCACTGCAAACTTCTTAAAGAGTTTTCAGCCAGGTGTACAGCGCGTGAAGGCAACAAGCTCATGAATAAAATATTATGAAGCTGATTAAACATATGGTCCTTACAATTTGGCACTACTTTGTTGGTGCATTGCGTGTTTTGCAACTTGGTGGCAAGACTTAGTAAAATCAAAGGATGAGATACACATGAAGTATTGGGGAAACGTCTACAAGCATTGTTTTGTATTTTTGTTGTCTATGCCCACCCCAGGAAAACAGAGTGACAGAATATGATGTAAGATTTGTGTTTTTCCTCTGAGGATATTTTAAGGTGTGGCTTACTATTAATATCTAAAAAAAAAAAAAACAGCTTTGTGAGAACATGATTTTGTTGCTTTTTCAGTAGTCTAGCATGTGGGTGGTGCTGAGAATTGAATTAATGGTGTAGTGTGATTGAACGTGACTCTGGAAACGTCCTCACAGATGCATACGATCTATATGTGTCTCCTGCAGGGATGATCTTTAGACCAGTGAATTATAAGCTAGAAGGAGAGAGCGACAGTGATGGAGATACAGAGTGGACAGAGGCCCTGCGCCTACTTCCTGTCAACTTTGAAATGAATACATATGAAATATAAATACATACACACAACATTTGGTGTATCGTTTCAGATCATGTCTCTGCTTTTGAGGGAAAGAAAGTTTTCCTGAATCGTAGCGATTGAGATACTTCCTCTGTGCTCTGTCATCTGAGGCCTAATCTTACTGAACTCGTGCATCTTTAACAATAAAAAGAAAGTGTCCTCATCAGGCTCTATTGCATTTTCATTGTAATTAGGCAGTATTTTAATCCTCCCACCGCCTCAGCCATCTATCCATCTCACTGTCTGACTCTTTCTGTGTTAATTAAGCAGGTCTCTTGCAGAAAGCACATGATTTTTCTTACCAGTGAAAGTGCCTTATTTTCAGTTTTTTTTATCAAAACTCAGCCATGCAGCATGTTGATGACCCATTTCTCAGATTGTTCAGAAAACAAGAGCAATGTGAAATCCATGGGGATTACCCTACACGACAGAGCACGTGCAAGAGAGATAGTGAGTGCGATAGAAAGGGGAGAACAATTGTTCATTTTCGGTGGGACGTGGATTTGATTTATTTCAATTGCCCTCCTCTTCCTTCTCAATGCTACATAACCCCCCCCCCCCCCACACACACACACACACACGCGTGCGCGCGCACACACAAAACCCCTGCATCTCCCTCCTCCACAAATGTTAGCACGGATTAGCTTCCGCTGTTGCAATAGCCCCCTCGGTTAATTACATGTGTAATGAGTTGTTTATTTGGGATAATGCGCAGCAGGAGCGCTGGCCCAAACGCTGCAGCCAGGAGCAGACCCAGGCACACTGAGGCAGAGTGAGGGATATATTGGAAAAAAGGACGATAAGAGAAAAACTGGAGGAGAGTTATCATCGGGGGGGGTCGGCGTGAGTAGTCTCTCTTGCATTCTCAGTCCCTCCTTGAGTCAAACGACCTCAGGACTTTTCTCAGGGTGGAGAAACACAGAAAAAAGGAGGGCCAATAGCTCGGAAAACACACTCATGTCAACAAAAAGGGAAAGCAAAGTTCACAGAAGAGGGAATGAGGGATGTGTGCCCAGCAGTGGTGTAAGGGAGTGGAAAAGACTGTGGGTGCGAGTATAGATGAGGGAGGGAGGGAGAGAGAGGAAGAGAAGGGAGAGACGGGTTCTGCTATCATTAGCCGAAGGGGACAGGCGAGGTTATGTGAACGGTGCAGCTGGAGAGGGTGCAGAGGGAATTGGTGCATGTCTCTGTGCTGAGTGGCTGAGGCCTTGTGAACCAGCTTCCCTCCCCCTTCTACGCAGCCTGCACTTTCCCAAAGCAACCCAAAAAAACAAAAAAACAAAAAGTAGCAAAGATGGAGAGGATAAGCTTCTGGAGCAGGATCCAAAACACACATACATACACACTTGATTTATACACCATTGGCTGTAGGCACTTGCCTCTCCTTGTTTTCTTTCCTTTTCTTATCAGCCAGATCAAGAAACACACAGTATTCAGCAAGAGCTAGTGATTAGCGTCAGAATAACAGTAATTAGAAGGGTCATTATTTTTGATACCCTCCCCCAAACAAAGATGCAGTAACCTTCTTTCTTTTTTTTTCATTTCAACTGAAAAAGACTTTAGGTTTTATTATTATTATTATTATTATTATTATTATTATTATTATTATTATTATTATTAGTCCTGCTTTGCTTTATGCCTTTTTTTTTTCCACTGGGCCATTACAGAGAAAATGAACGAGAAGCACAAGCCAGACTAATCAGCACAGAGCATCAGACAGGCTAAAACACCCAAACTTTCCTTGTCACCCTTTTGTGATCTCATGCAAGAAAATAGAAAGGAAAAAAAATACATGCCTGCCACAGCTGCGAGATACAAGAAACACACTGCAAAGGAGGCTATGCAAATGTGCACAGGCACACCACCATATCCAACAACATGGAAAAATACGTACACATCACCCATCATATTTCACAAGATACTCCTACAAAAAGGAAGAATGGATATAAAAGTGATATAAAACATGTCATCGAAGTGTTTTATTTGTTCAGGAGGAGGCTCTTGTAGAAGAAGAGGTAAGAAGGTAGGAAGTAGGACTTTAACAGCAATGATGATGTGTTCTCTGACAAATGTTTCAAGGAAAAAAAATACACCATACAGATTTTTCAATATCAGTCAGGTCATGCCTCGTTTGCTGTATGCAAAAAATAGAAGGGCTGATAGATGGGGTATGTGTTAGTGATGCTGAGGTTTGAAACAGACTCACTTTGTGTGTAAGCGTTGCTCAACCCTCTCTCCACTGTATTTCGGTGTCATTCTGAAGTGTTAAACATCAACACAGTGCATCAAATCCAGCCAGTGTTGCTCTTCTCCTTGCTTCCCTCTTGAGCCTTTAGTTTTTTTTCCTTTGAAAGTTTGGGCCTGGTTGATTCGCCACAGCTGTGTGGACTCTTTAATCAGATGCTATCTTTTTGCCCGTTTACCCCACCACCCTTTCACTGTCATTCCCCCCACCCCGCTTGTAGGCTTTCCTCTTCCCCTAACGCATTTTAATTGGTTGCTTTCTGTGACAAATTATGAGGGCTCGCTTTGATGAGGTCGGCCCGAGTTGTTGCCAGGATGGAGCGCGCCCGGCTTTTTTGCGGCATTTGCTGACTTCTCTCACCACTACAAACACACTGTGGAGTGGAGAGGAGAGAAGGGAGGAGGGTATGCCGGTCCCATAATGAAAGACTAGGGATTGGGTTAGCCCTTGGGGATGCCATATTCCTTCCTTCACACTTTACACCCTGGGTCTGGACGTATCTATGCCTTTCTTAGAAAGCCGAGAGTAGTTTTCTGATTTTTTTTTTAATTGCATAAAAGCTGTGTTATGATCTGGCTTGGCCAATGATGAATAATGAGAATGATGACATGAAGAGGATATGGGCTTAACTGACTTTTTTACATCTTCCCTCATCATCTAATGGACAGGAAATTACATATTGAGAAGAGCCTCACACACACACCAATTGAGGCATTGAGGCACAGAGCAAGAATAGAAGGACATGAGGAGGAAAGAAAGAAAAATGGCAGCCATGTTGCTTGTTTAGACAAACCCCAACTGTAGCAATCAGAGTTAAATGATGCGAGAGATCAACAGCACAGCAGTGCTCTCAACAATCAGCCCAATCAGCTTGTGGTAATGCTGAAATGACTGTGACATCATGTCGGAAAACAGGAGGTGGAGGGATGACTGTATCGCTTTTTACAGAAGGAGAGTTTACACCCTCTCTTTCCATCCTCTCCTCAATCTGGGTTACTTCATTTCTGTACAGTGCTTTGGGACTGAAGAGAAAGAAAGATAAGAAAAAAGAAACGCTCAGGTTGAACTTATGAAGGACATCCTTACTGAAGTGCCATGCTTTCGTCTCTCTGTCTCACCTTTTCTCAGACAAAATGTCTGTGGCGATGGATTCAACTTCTAAGAACGACCTGTGACTTGATGATTAGTTTGTGTGTTGGACCTTTTGGCCTTGGATGTACATATTTGCACACTCCAATTTGAAATATGTGACAGTTAGAACCTGCTGCAAAATTTCTGAAAGTCACATCATTTGCTTAGAGAGGCAAACAGAAAGCTTAGGCTTTCACTGATAAAGGAGCAGGTGTTACAGTTACTCAGTTAAAATGCAACTTAAAACTTTTACAATTATACCGGATTATATATTTAATATAAATTACATATCACATGGAAGTGATCTTATATAACTCAGGAATGTATGTCTAGTATTGGCAGATTTATTCCAGATTTTGTTACTATAAATGTACTGCAACTAAACCAAAACTTCTGGTAAAAAACTCTTTTACCATCTTTACTGAATTACTCAATAGGGAAAAAAAAAAGAACTGTGAAATCACTGAACATGCTGATTGATAGGGATAAAAGAGGAGGTTGCTTAACTTCCCTTTTCACCCTCTCGCTCTCTGACTTTTTGGCCAGGAATCAGAGAGAAGAAGAAAAAAAATCTCAATTTCTGTAAAACACTTCAATATCAAGTGCCTCAGTGGCTTACTGTACATATTTGCCTCATAAAAAAAAACAAAAAACTGAAGAGAAGGATCTAAAGGGGAAAGAAAAAGAGGAAAAGAAGAGGCAGAAGTGAGAAGGAGGTATGTTGGCACCCGCTCTCAGTCTCTGAGCCACTTTAGCCTCTGGGCTTAATTGAAGCCAGGAGGGAGCGTTTAATAATTGCTGTCAGAAGATCAAATTTAATTCTCTTTTTCACAGGACCGCTGTAGGGTAGGGTGAAACAAATTGTCATCGGAGAGCTCCAAATGAACAAAGCTTTTAATTAGTCTGATTAGAATGCTGAGGTGGTGAGGGGGCTGAGGAGGACGTGCACGACAAAAAAAAATGCGATGAAATAATCAAAGGATCATCTAAGCCTGCAGACATGCCGCAGCCCCTCAATGCCCCGCTGACCCATGAACAAGGCTAACATCATAAGATGCTCTCATCCTCAGCTGATAACATAATTGGCCGATGTTGCCGGGTCTTGTCTCTACCAAGTGACACAACCCAGGGCTGTGTTCGTCTATGTGGGAGTTTACTCACCAAGCAAACATGGCTCCTGCTTGTTTTTACTCCTATCTTTTCTATTCACTGTTTAAAATGTTTTGTTTCATAGAGCTTTGTTGACTGATCAAAAGTGAACTCATATTGTCCTAACATTTTTTTTTGTGCAAGCCACCAGAAGTGCTGTGGCTGCACCTGGATCTGGAGTCACTGTGCATGACGTGGTAGTGGTTAGACATTTGCTGATAAACACAACTCTGCTCTTGCAGATGTGTAAAGAGAAGAACTTAAACGCCCGATTGTGGTTCTTTAGTCAAATCACCCATGCATCACTATGTGCCTGTAAAATATTAAAATTAATTGCAACTTCAGCATCTTTTCTTCTCCTTGATCAGGACCTCCATGATTTCTGTCAGCCCATGACTTTCTTACCTTTTTTTTTTTTTAATTTCCATTCCCAACCAAACTAAACAGCTTCCACGGTATTATGAATTCATCCACAAATGCTTTAAAGCCTATAGGATAAAGATTTCACACAGCTGCGATACTGATAATTACAGATACATTTAATCATTTTAGCTCAAACACATCCTTCGTTCTTTTTAGAACATTTGCAAGATGTTATTTGCATCAAAAATTGTCTCAAGTGGACAGTTTTAGTGGGATTTATTCGGTTAATACAAAGCACACCGTATCTCTGTGCTGCGCAGCTGCCTCCTCCCTGACACATGTATCGAGCCAAATTGTCCTTGGGTGGCTTTGCAATGGCTAACTGACAGACGGCTCTCACCTGGCCCGCTTTACCCATGCTGGGCCACACTCACTGTTTACTGACTGAGTGAGGGACAAGACTGCTGTCAGCACCCCTTCATCCATCCAACCCTTTTGCCACTTTGTGTGGTCACATGTTCCCAGTGCAAGGCCGTATTCCAGCATTGATCATTTCAGATAGATAAATACAGCACATACTTGATCAAGGTAAAATCAGCTCATCAAGACAACCTTCTGAAATACCTTCATCTTTCACCGTACAGCATTGTTTGTAGGCATTTATAAACAATCACTTTAACTACAAGCGCTTGGATACCGAAACAGACTCAGAAAGTAGTGCAAAGCACAGCATAAACATGTCATATTTTCTCCTCATTTGTTAAAACACGAGAAGACATGGAGCTAAAGAAAGGTTTTTCTTCATGAGAAGTCCAAAATGTTGTTTCACATTATTAAAAAAAAAAATGCACAGCTGATTGCGAGAGAGACAGGAGTGAAACATTGCAGTGGAGGGACCCTGAAAGAACACTCTGTGTGGTGTAAATGAAACCTCTCCTTTTCCATCGAATGCCCTAATCTCACATAGCACCTGAAAAGAGCTATTCACCAAATACCGCCCTACAGAGATGCAGTTCATCCATAATTTCACACATTTGCTAATAAAGCCACGTATTGTGACATTTCTCTCTTTTATCATGTGTTGAAGTGGAGTCTTAGTTTTGGGTGCCATAAAAATATAGCCATTAGAGGTTTGTAATGTGCAATGATCAGACTCAAATCCATTGGTGGTTGTGCAGTGGTGTCATTTCGTACATGGCTTTGGAAGATGGTTTGTGTGTCTACTCTGCTGCCCTCTCGGTCCAGAATCCATTGCTTCCAGCATTTGCATCAGAACGTGGCCATTTGGTTACAGTAAGCGGTGGCGGTGACAGCCTTAACTCTCTTTCTTTCTGTTTGTCTCTTCTTTTCTGGCTGGGAGAAGGAAGCGCAGGAGTTTTGGTTCCCATTTTGTGCACTCTGGAACAGTTTAGGAAAGGAAGCACCTTTACACCTTTGATTGTCTGTGGTTGCTGATGTCATATCCTTCCTCCAGGCTCTCTGTTTGTGTGAGTCTGTGTGTGTTTCCTGTTGCTCTGTCCAGTCGTGTTAGAAGGTAAGACCAGTCCTGAAATACCGGTGTATGAAAATGTTTATTATACTTCATTATACTTCATATTAACATCATGTTCATATTTGTGTACAGCGAAACAAAATGGGTGCCAAATATAATTCATATGCTCGATTTATCTTTATTGCAGTATTCCAACATTGCTTAACACCCACACGTACAGTCTTCCTAAGCTCAAAAGATGGTAAAGCGTCACACTGCGAAAGCTAACATTCGCAGTGAAAGCCAAGCCGAATCTCCGGTTTAGGTCACTCAGCCCATTGCATATTGGATGGACAGCAATAGTAGCCAGTCGTCAGAGCTCGTATCTCCCCCAAGCAGCCAGTACAACACTCAAGAGTCTGTGCATGTAATGACATTAGAGAGACAATAGGCCTCCCAGGATCCACTCGCTACGGCCTGCCTGTCTCCCTGTGCGCCATTAACTATCGCTGATAAACAGCTGCCTGTCTGCAAATAAGTGCATTAAATAAAATCGGCTCTAAGGAAATAAACGCAGTTAGGGGAGGAAGAAAATGTGCTTCAGGGATTAAGCAAGAAGAGGAAAAAAGACTTCCAAGTGTGAGACTCGACTAGAAATTGTCCTAACACGCAAATTATTCGGGAAGAACCATTGAAGACGTTTTTTTCTGGTCTCTTCAAGGAAATGGGAGTTTATTTGAAAAGCGCAGGGGTTTATTTAATGTATCGCACACCTCCTAAAAGGTTTACTTACTGTGCTGTAATATGTTATTTCAAATCTCTGCGACCACATTTCCCTATGAGGATAGAGGGTACTTGCCTTTTCTCAAGCACATGCAATTACCAAATATGTTGCAGATGTTCAGGAGAGAGAGAGAGAGAGAGAGAGAGAGATGACTGTGGTGACAGTGCAAGCTGAGATGGGTAACAAGGTCTTCGGCGTGGCCTGATACAGGATACGAATGGAGATTTCATAATTATGATTTAAAGGTTTTGACCTATATGTGCTGTGTTAGGATCAGGACTGTAAAATGATACAACATCAATGTGTAGTTGCTGTAATGACGTTTCATTACAGCGCATTAACCAAGCACACAGTAGTGTTCTAATACACTTAAGCGTTGCAGCCTGTATCTGATAAGCAAAGCACAAGAAGTCATATTCACTCTATTAAGACTTTGACAAATACAATTGAGTGTAATTTTTTTCTTCCTAAGTGGAACACTTGGGAATGAAACGACCCAGAATTGCGCCTGCTTTTGTTCGTACCCATTGCCCTTTTAGCTCCAGTTCTCATTGAGAGAGGGGGAAATGGAAAGAAAGAAAGAGAGGAAGAAAGAAAGAGAGAGAAAAATGCCTAGCAGCTCATTACATCTCTGCGCTGGCACTCTTTTTCTCTTTGTCTTTCTTTTCTTCCCGCTCACACTCTCTTCCTCTCCAGCATTCTTATTTGTGACAGTAGAAAAGAGGCGTAGTTAGCAGATGGGAGGGTCAGCAACAGCACATCTCTCTCTCTCTCTCTCTCTCTCTCTCTCATAATCTCTGCTTTTTCCATGTTCTCTTCATGTTTTGCTCGTTTCTGCTGTCCTTGCAGTCACACTTACATAAGGACCCAGCTTATCAAACTAAGCTGCCATCACAGTCTTATGGCATCCACTATGACCTCTCTCACAGTAAGCCAAGGATCTCACTCTTGGCTCTCTCCTGTCGTCCTCCTCCTCCTTCTCTCTCTCTCTCTCTTCATACGCTTTGGCCATGGATTAGTAAATTGGCTTAACACATTCTCTCTCTCTCTCTCTCTCTCTCTGTCCTTCTCTATCTCTGTCTCTCTCTATCTTTGTCTATCTGTCAGCCTGAAACACAAACATAGTCTACACACCCAGTCACACGTACACAAGCAGCACTAGATTATTCTCATCCGGACAACCACACTTGTGTGGGAAGATCGGTCTTCCCAATGTGTGTGTGTGTGTGTGTGTGTGTGTGTGTGTGGTTGACAGAGTTGTTTTACCAGCTGTGCTCATGTCTACACAGTAGTTCATCGTTCTAGTCTAAATTGGATTGCGCTCATCTGTGGTAATCTAAAATGATGATGATGATGATATGGATGGAGATGTGTATGTGTGTGTTGTGCTTCAAACTCTAACCATCTTACCATATTACTACCCCTAAACAACCCGTCGAACCAGGAAGAACAAAGCTTATTTAATTAATAAGAGTGTTTCTTTGAGCGATGCAAACATAACACACACTCTCTGATTTATTTAGCTGCTTAATTGATTGAGCTTTCAGCTAGGCCAAGCACGATTGAGCATGGTGAACATGGCTCGTGCCAACTTCTTGACTGCATCTTGGTAAATATTTACCCAGTAATCTAGTCATTATCACCAGCTTGTCTCCGAGTTGTTTAGTTCCTTGTTCAGCAGTAGTCCTTCAAACAATCATCACGCTAGCTTTAATTTCATCATGCAGGTGCTAAGACACATGCTGGCTAACAGTTTGCACAAAGTGTGACGAGCGACGTGCGGATGCTAATAAGGCATTACATCGAGGCTCATTATTAATAGAGACCACAGAAGACAAACACCGGATGATTATTAACAGCACTAAATTTTTCTTCGTCTTGAAGAATGTGTGTCTTTGACAAATAGGTTTTGACAAATACGTCACGAGAGATTTTAATAACTGCGTGTAGAATTTTATGAAGTAGCCACATGGCATGATGATATGGAGAACATTGAGACAGAAGTGAACTGCTCTGTATAATGAACGACTCGTGGCACTGACCTCAACAACATAGACTCTCTCCTTACAACGCTCACGCAGATACAACATTTTAACACCAAGCAAGATGTACAGGGTTTGCCTGTGCGAACATCTCTTACTTAACTTTCTGAGATTTTCTTATCAAAGGGCGAGAGAGAGGCAGATATGTAGACAGAATGGAAGACAGAGTGACACATCTTTCACACGTATCAACATCAGTGTTTCTGACTCGTTCTGGCAGCTGCCTGGAAATGTGTTTCAGAAAGAGCCAAAAAGAAGAAGGGACAAGGGAAGAAGAAGAAGAGGAGAAAAAAACAAGAAGAAGGTGAACGATGGAGGGATTTTAATGCGACACCGCTGACAGCTTCGCTGCATTACACCCAGCCTAAATAATGGGATGCTCATTTGCATAACGAGGGACGTTATCACCTCTACTGTCAGAAGAAAACACAACAACACTTCTGCTGCTCCTCCCTGAGATGAATTGGGTTGGCCTACTTTACAGCACCAGGGAGGTGCACTTACACGCGTACACGCACACACTCTTACACACACATATGCATGCTGTTTGTGTTTGCTGGCTCCCTTAATATGTGTATGTCTCAAAGATGAGATGGTTTATGCAAAGCCAGGTTAGCTGCTCGAGAGAGGGCAGCCCTTTCAAACCGAGGTCTCAGCAGGAGAGATGAGCCACGAAGTGCTTACAGGATCATGGCAGAGATAGACGTACCGAGTGTGTGTTGCAGAACAAACTAGACCAGCAGTTTTTGGCATCAGGCCTCTCTTTAAGATCCACTAATACCTGAAGTGGTTTGGTAAATCAGTCATGCTTAAACATGAAATCAACTGAGTTGTTGTCTTGCGTCTTGTAATACATGTGCTAGCATTTTCTGAGAGTAGGATTTTTTTTGATACTAGATTCACTGCTGTTCAGCATGGCATAAATATTACATTGTGCGTGATTAGAGCCGTTAAGTTCGTGTCACTTCATAAAACCTTGTCAAAATCCGGGCGACTGTGGAGAGAGCGTGACAGTGCTGTCTCCTCTCGTAGTCAGAGCACCGAAGTGCTGGCTCTGATTTGCATGATATCGACAGTGAAAAACAGAGCACTCTCACAAAAATGTTGACAGATCCTTTTGTCTTTATTCACCATCCCATGTGCTGAGATTATGCTTTTTTCTTCCTTCTTCTCCACGATCTGCCATAAAGATTGTCTCTGTTTCTCTCTCTCTCTCTATCTCTCTGTGTATCACAGGTACAGCTGCTGGAATCTTTGAATTGAGTGGAGCAAGTACAGAGAAGAAAGCTTGGTTTGAGGAAACACAAAAAAGAGAGCGAGCGAGAGAGAACGAGAGCGAGAGAGAGAGAGAGAGAAGGCCATAAAGTTATTTGGTGAAAGAAGAGAGTGAAGAAAGAAACGGGACAATGGGGAGAAAAAAGATTCAGATCACGCGGATTATGGACGAACGCAACAGACAGGTAAGACCCACCATTCAATGGCTATATAACACTGAATTCAGACGTTTGACAACTTTGAGAGTGGCATACTTTCAAACTGGAATGATCCTTTAAAAATAGCACCAGCGGCTCTCAACACCCTTCATATGGCCCATGGCCGACGTGCCACCAGCTGTAGCTAATGTCAGTGAAAGATTATTTTAGCAGGGGTGGGTACAGAGTGGGAGGGGAGCACAAACAAACAGACAAACAACCTCTAAGGCACGCAGAGAGAGAAATTGCGAGGTGGGCGGATCTTTGGGGCCGTACCACTTGGCCCAGTAGTTTTCCTTTTACAGATCAGGTTGTAGGTGGAGGCCAATGGGATATGAGCCCTCAGCATGACATCACGCTCGTGGCCTATGTGGCCTTTCTACAGTTATTGTTTTTATCTTTTATAACCTGGTATTTTTCCACATATCCTCAGATTCTTGTCTGTAATGACGCAACCTTCAAACACAATGAAATGACTGTAATCATTATGTTCAGGGATGGATTATATAGTCCGAGCTAAGTTTTGCTATTTATCGTCTGAATGATTTCATTTGGATTTAGGATGAAATGTAGGTTACTAATATGAGTCTTTTCATGACCTAAACACTCAGGACATGAGACACCAGCCAGCCAGGGCTGCAAACACAGACAGATATCATATCTAACAAATTCTGTACTTGTATCGATTATAGTGGTGCCAGTAACATAGGTACTTGTTTTACAGCAAGATCAATGAGCTCTTCTCTTCTCTGTGCATCTGATGTTTACGCTCGGCAGCTGCCAGAGAAATAGGAGTTTAAAGGTGCCTTCAGAGGGCAATCTGTCAAAGGCAGCAAGATCTAGAGAGACTCTAGTTTTCACTTATTGTGACTTTATTGTATATTTAAAAAAAAAAAAACCTTTTGTGACTTACTGTAGCCAGCAGTTTTGATGGCACGGAACAGGTCCACACTCCAGTTAATGACTGCTGTCTGGACTTTGGGAAGGGCTGATCAATTATTGAAGGCGGAACAAGGGGCAGAGGAGGAGTGAGGGAGAGAAGAGGAAGAGGAGAGTGGAAAGTAATGGGTGTGTCAGGCGGCACAGACGGCAGGGGAACGGTGGCATTAGTCATTGGGCACTCGTGGGTTGAGTGAGTTCTCCCCCCTGAGGAAACCAGAGGCTCACATGCACATGGCGGAGAAGCAAAGATTCACACAAATGAGTCAAAGCCCTTATCATACCAGCAGTCTCTTCTTGTTTTTCTCTTCAGACTGCTGGGAAAAAATACATCTCTAGTAATCTTTGAATAATTTCAAGACTCTGTTTTGCAGCCCTTCTTACTGGCTTTATTTATTTATTGGCATTAATAAGGTAAAATATGCTTAAGTAAGACTCTTTCAAGGCACTGTTTCTTCACCCTTCGTTTCACTCTTTCAGTAATAATTTATAATCAATGTGTTGAGATGATATGATGAAGTAGAAATGGTCAGGGCAGAGGCGTAGATTCTTTGATGAATAGCCACAATAGAAGAGAAGAGAGAAAGAAAGAGGAAAGAGAACAAGAAGGATGCATGGTCTAGGTCAGGATGTTTTTGGGGGAGGCTATCGTATTGCACAGAAAGCATCCTGTCCTGGTGTTATCACTACTCTCTTTCCTTCTTTCTCTTGCTGTCCTTCTCCTACTCTCTCACGTTTTCTCCCTCCCATCCCTCAAGATCAGAGATTGATACAGGAAGGACACCTGATGAGAGTCGATGCCACAGCTTTCCGGGACTTGAGATCAAGAGGGAGAACAAGAGGGCAAAGTGAGGCAATAAGAAAACTAGAGACGCGTTTAGGATTTTATTTAGAAAAGAAGAAGTAGCTTCACACCTTATCAGTAATATGTTTTATTGTGAATAAAACTAGCTATGAGACTAGTGATAGTGTTAAGTTTATAGGAACTGGAAAAAAAAAAACCCTGCAGTATTATCATTACACTGTTAAAAATAATGCTTATGTCTGTATCAAGAAGTTGTGTGCAGATGTAGCCTATCAAAGATCTTTAAAGATAGCTGTCCTTCCCCAATAAAGATCTTTGACTGACTGTATCAGAGTACTTAGTTCTGTGTGATACAAGGAAACCATGAAGACAGACATCACAAGACAAGAATGAAGGACCTTTGACTCACAACCCTTTTTTTTTCTCCCCTCCTCTCTGCCCTCAATTTGTTGAAGTCGTGGCTGGGCCTTTGCATATTTTCACTTCCCCTTTAAGGAAATCTTTCCATACCAAAGCAAAATAAACAGCTGCCCGCTTCAATGGTGTTACCTTTGGTGCAACATTCTTGAGATTTTTTGCAGGGCTTTCATGCAAATACCATCACATTCAGTGTTTGATGATCCAGTTCCTCAGCAAGACCCCACTGTTTTATCACTAAGAGAAAAAACAAATGTTTAAATTAGTTCAATTTGTTTCAATAGCTTGGTTTTCGGCCAATAATTCTCCTGTATATATATATATACCCCCCCCAATGCCCAGTTTTTATGCCAATATTTTGAGACAGTCACCACAAGCTGTAACATTGAAAAAACATAGTTACAGATGTCTTTTTTACACCATTTTATCTCTTATATCACCCTCATTTGAGTGGCAAGTGTATAGCTGGCCACCCTGCCTGCAGTACCTTGCTTGCAGGCACCGGACCCTCATCGCCTTGGGCGGCTACTTGGACCCCCTACCTCCACTACCCTCGAAAGCACTTCCCCAGAGCATGGCCAGTTGACTGACTGCCCGGACGGCCACACAGGGCATTAGTGTGTGAGGCCTGGCTACCTGCCCTCTGACCACTCAAACACTTTCCCGGGCGCATCAACATGAAAGGATCCCCTGTGTGCTAAAATGCATTAGCCACCATGCTAACTCGCTGCTAGTCTCTTCCTCATTAAGAATTCTCAATCCAGCAGCAGTTCATTCTCATAAAGATTCTCTGAAACAAAGGGCAAATGAGACGGTCGCATCAGATCACAGCTGAATCAAATGGAATCGTTCTAAGTGAGACGCCTCACTGCCAGTAGGGAAGTAGCCTCATTGGAGTCGGCTGTAATTGGGTCTAATGGAGGGTGGCTAATTCAGGGTTGTGATCCATCTGACCAGGTGGTGAAACAAACTTGGGTCAGGTCAAGAGAGGCCAGGGAGGAAGTGGCCCCTGATGGCAGTGGGCAGGATAAGGGATGTCATTAGTCATAGAAAGGATAAATGGTTTGCAGCTGACCCATTGTGCTTCAAGAAGAAGAAGAAGAAGAAGAAAAAGCAGAAGACATTTTCTTGGCATGTTAGTACAGAAGTAATGGTTTTTATAAATTCAGTTAATATCGAGAAATGTGCGTGTGTAGAGGGGTATAAATCTGGAGATTACATCATGCTGCATTACATTTTGAAAAATGGACATGAACCATTGCCAAATCAATTCACATTGTTAATTGTACATTAGCTGTTTAGATGTAACAGTTCAGTTTGGATTAGCAACACCGCTGCTATTTCTTCTCGTAGCGTTTCCAGTTTATTCCTCCCAGTTTCTTAAGACGCTGGCCCAAAATGCATTATTGCATTTGCATAAAAGCCTTTCCATGACATCTCCAAGACATAGCTTGAATAAAAATCTTATCTTCATAACACAACACCTTAACAGGACAGTGTGAACAACTGATGTAAAATTTGAAAAAGCCACATAATAATCCTCAGTACTCAGTGTGCTTATAGCTTATAAGTATAAAACAAGTTCTCCTGAACGTCCAGCATGATCTGTTTATTTATCGCCCCCGCAATTATCATTTCACCAGTATTTTAAGCTGAAAAGATTTAGCTAAGACTTTCGACTTTACATCGAGTACAGTTTCTCTTCATCTGCACTTCATGGTGGAGTGATGGCATTGAGCTGGAGCCGGATCTCAGCATTCGTGACAACAGAGACATCTCTCCAATCAACAGTGGTGAGGTGTGAAACAGTTTGAGTGAAATTAACAGCAGGAAAATAATGAGGCCCTCTGGGTATCCCATCACCCCTACTCACCTTCCTCTGATTCTCACCTTGCTCCTCTGATCGTTTCCTTTGCGTCTGTCTACTCAAAAAATGCACTGCACTGAATTCTTCTTCTTCTTCTTTTCTTCTTCTTCTTCTTTTCTTCTTCCTCTCGAAGTCCCTTTATTTCAACAAATTCTCCAAATTATTCTTCTTTGAACTAGATCTCCACAAGTCCTGTACTTCCTCTTGCATTCATTATTATTCCTTCTTTTTTCTTATTATTGTACATCTTCCTCTTTTAGCCCACCATTTTTATTTGGTTTTCACACATTTCCTCCTAGTTTACAATTTACATTATTAATGAATAATAAGGAAACTGAATGAATAAGGGAATAAGGGAAACTTTGTCAGTTAGGCGAGAAAGACACGTTATACTGATGTGTGTTATTCCAAGCCAAATTTACGCGATAGAGTTCACCTTTAATACTTTAATCTTCTTCACACACATCTTCTGATAGATACTTGTAGTGTCCTTTCCTGTAGAATGTGGGTCACTCAGAAAGGTATAGAGATAGTGTTGAAGTCAGCATAAATAAAAACACAGTCATACAAAAGGCTTCACTGTCAAGCTTAAGCGTGCACACCTCCAATTAAGATGTGTGTAAATGGGTGGTACAGGAGAATGGGTCTCCAGGGTCTGCGTGCAGTATGTGGATGATCCAGCGTGAGGGACATAAGGGCGGGGGGCGGCATGGTGACAAATGACTACTCGTCCTCTCTGTCTCTGTCCACCGGCAGAACTCTCCTGGGGAAAACAGCAAGCCCGGGAGGCGGGAAGCAGAAGCGAAGCCATTGTGAAGGGGAAGCCGTCAGGCACTTCCTGTTATGAGAGGAAATACACAGAAATGTGCTTCCTGCCCCCATGTCTCCAACCCCCTCTCATGAAGGGCCAGGGAGTCAGACTGTTACCGACCTTGTTTCTTCTAATCGTTTCGCCATTTGGTTTGTTTTTCTTCATACAGCCGTCCTTATTATCCCTTTAATGCATGACCAATGGTTTGTACATAGTTTAGGTTGTTAGCAAACTAACACATATTAACAACCTTGTCAGGGTTAAACCATCAACATATTTGACAAAACGGTAAAGTATTTTTGGTTAGATTATTGGTTTTGATTGTCACTTGAATCACAAATGCATTGAGCTACACAATACAGATTGCTGCTCACAACTGATTGTAAAAAATATAAGTATTGTAATGTAATGCTATTTTACCAGTTATGTATTTAATGATTGAGAAATACGAGTGGAGTGAGCACATAACTGAAATGATTTTGAGGAGAGAAACGAGGTCATAGGTCACTAGCACCCTGAGGTACGATTTTAAAAGTTAAATGTGTCAACCAATTCCTCTGGTATCTGTCCTGTTAGAGCTGGTACTTCTTCTGTATTACATTTGGTAATATAGAGGGATTGATGACGCCTGGCCAATACCAAGTGTTCAAGCTCGTGACTGTGTTTGTATTTCACACTGAGGTCTTCAAGCCAGTGTTAGTAGTAACCCTTCTTGCAACTGATTTTGCACAGCAGTCTCTTGACTGTTCTCACCCACTAACTATGTAGTGGAGAAGGTGCCATAAGTGCCATTTTCAGCAATTTACGCACTGACTTGCCGAAGGCTCGAGAGCACCCGGAAGACTGAGGCATGACACCATGGGGGCAGCTTGAACAGAGAACTGGAGAAAAGGAAGAGAGTCATGTTGTAGGCTCTTATGTCTTGCCATTACAATAGCAGCAGTATAAGTGGAGAAGTTTGCATAGCATGGAATGGCTCTTAAAAGGGCTCGAGATGATATAATTTGTTTACCTCCACAGTGACTTCATCATTTTATAGCATAAGATCTTTTTTTTTTTAATAATAAGTGGTAGCCCCAGCATAAATGTTCATTTACTTCACCTACATTGTGACCAGAGACAAGAAATTAGTGAGGCCAGAGCATGTTGTCTCCATTAATTCGAGTACCCTATTAGACTGTCATTGTGTTGTTGTCACTGATGAATAAAGGAGACAACAAAGATTTTCTGATTTTAAAACAACTGTAAGCCAATGGATCATCTACTGTATGCCCAAAGAAGAGGACAAATCATTGTCATGATGGAAGCATACACATAACCTGAAACCACGTTTTAGCACAGGGTCCTGTTTTTGTTTGGGTGTATCCCCCTATGGCTTGCTGACTCTGATTTTTTTTCTTTCTTTTCTTGCAATTTGTGGTACATGTAATTCTTTACAAATGTCCTTCTAATGTGTGAACCGAATGTTCCCTGACGCACCAAAAAATTCAAACCTGGCTTACACTTTCTTCACCATCTACAAATTGAGTCAGCAACAGCATCATGAAGAAAGTTCATGCATTCAGTGGGCTCCACAGCACCAACTTTTTGTTAAAGCTCTCGTCATCATGGCCTACACTTCAATAGAAACAGAGCTGTCAAAACAATCGATGGTGTTCTCCAAACTTTCCCTAATGAACATGGCTGATGAGACATAATCAAAACATAATCACTTCCTTTTTGGCTCAGCAGAGAGGAATGACAGCAGGCCGTTGACAAGACAAGTAGAAGTAACCATAGAAGTAATTTTATTTTACAGGAGCTGTCAGTGGGAGAGGCCACAGGTATCTGCCACTGCACAGTACTGTCACCAACTGCATGGCATTTCTGTGAAGAAGAAGACAGGTGTGGGTGCGTGTCAGGGTGTGTGTGTGTGTGTCTGTGTTTGTACTGTGTGTGGGTGCATACACAGTCTTAAAATCATCTGTATCAAAAACACAGCAGATGTCAGATATTGAGTTGGTGAACTAATTAATGCAATGCTTTGTTTCAGTCTTTAATGAAAGATTTACCGTATCACAGCTGGTATGTTTACCCTTTTGTCAAACAGCTAGGCATAAAAAATCACTATGATAATCATACAAATAAGTACCACAGGTTTCAATATATTACACATAGGAATATTGTCCCTATTCGAATAAAATTGACTCCCTACTTCTCTCAGGTAATCGTAGATTGTTAGCTAGTTATATGATACGCATGAATCAGATCCAGGCTATTTTTCCCCAGTGTTAGCTAGCTTTATCGTGGCACATTCTTTAACTTTATCTAGCTGGTTTTGTTTAAGGATGTTAACTAGCAAACCCTGTTTGGGGATATTCTGTGATGTTTGCTAGCTTTTGTTGTAAAAGTGTGTTGATATTGGCTAGCTTGTGTTGCTTGGATATAAACATGTTTAGCTAATATTGCTCTGAGATACTAAGATATGATTTTGTGCTTCAAAACACAAATAAACTCGCCCACATGAATATCAGGATAACTTCTATAACAGTCGATCAGTAGTACAAGGATATAGAAGAATAGGCAAATTTGAAATTAATGCTATCATGAATGCTTATTTTGAAATTGATACTTACTCGTCAGCTACACAGGGTTATGTTGATTAGGTAATTATCAAAGCTATTCAGCTCGCTAGTCACAACATTGTGATGAATTATCAAACTAGTTAGATGTTATACAGTGTTGTCATGTATACTGTTATATTTAGAGGAACACCCAATGCAGAACTTCCAGTCAGTTTCACTATGCTTACAGCATCACAATTATTTAAAAAAAAAAATAAATAAATAAAATAAATAAATAAAAGCCATATAAAACTACAGTAATCAGTTAGGGAAACTATAGTTATCTTTTTTTTTTTTTTAAGCACACTTGTTTAGAGTATAGTGCTCAGCCTTCAGTTTATCAGAACAAATTTTGAACTTTATTTCAAGATACATATTTGAGCATAAAACTCTAGCATAATGCTGTATTGTCATATCTGTACAGCATCACACCCCAAATAATTGGCTTTGTTGCAAGCCCATATGCAGTATTAGGCAGTTCTGAGTTAAACATGGCACATAAGGGTCAGTAATAGCAGCAATGCATATAGAATGAGACAAAAGTGAACCAACTATAAGCAACTACATTTAAGAAGCACACGTCCACTTAGATTCGGGAACATTTGTAACTATGTCTCAGCAGAAATCGCTCCTGGTTCCTCCAGGGGAAATGTACTTAATGTTTCAGAGATACTGAGTGCCTGGTTTCCTAAAACGGTTTCTGCAGTGGAACTGTGTATTATATTTAATAGCATTTGTAATCTGGGCCATATTCCATGCTCGTGTATTATAAATTGTGCAGCACAAAACTTTACATTCTGGTCTATACTAGACATGTGGTCCCATCGAGGCAGTGTTTGTGGCCCTGCTGTGGCAGGCGGATTCTTTTGAGGGCATTCCACAACCGTATGTGAGCCAGATGAAAGTGTGGGCCAGCCCTGGGGTCATCGCTCCTTTGCTACCTGAAAGAATCTTTTGTTTTGAACTTGAAGAGTGGCAGGGCTGAACAAAAGGGGGGAAATGAGAGACTATGAGCTTCATTTTCAGCACATATGCAACTCGGTGTGATTCTCTGTGTGTGTGTTTAACATATTCCGTTTTTCCATCTTAATTATGTTGTTCTGACGTGTGTTTGAGCTAGTGAGCTTATAAACTTTCTGAAATATCACCTGAGGTATTTTTGTTTATCTGAAATTCAACTGCTTTGTCTATTTTTCTCTGAGTCTAGAAGGCTGCACTCATTTCTTCTAAACAATTTTTATTCAGTATCGTGTTTTCAGTAAAGATGCATTTCTCTGGACCAAGCATGTTGAAACACGCACTGGGGGATGTCCAAGGGTGTTTATTTTTAATGTTACTAATTTGATAGACAGGAACATTTACTGAGAAGTTACATGTCAGCACTGTGAGCAATGAGAGATGACGATCTCGCTTGCTCGCTCGCTCGCTCTCTCTCTCTCTCTCTCTGTGTGTGTGTGTGTGTAATCTGTCTATATATGTGGGATTTTATTCTTTCGGAGTTAGAAGTTCCAGCTGTATCCATTTTCTTTCTCAAAGATTCACCTTGCCTTATAAACTACACTAGCAAATTCAAGATACAAACTTTAATAAGAAGAAGTTTAAACAACAAGTGATTATAATTGAGTAGTGTCAGAATAATTATCTCTTCACATTTGTATACTACTGAGTCTGTCTGAAGGCAGGACATTAGAGGTTAATCTGAGGTATTTTAATGCTTGAGCATGTTCTAATAACACACAGGGTTTGACTTTTTTCTATAAACCCAGATTTTTGCAAGAAATTCTTTTCTGTAACCTTTGCTTGATATATGAGTGGAAAAAGTCTGATTATGCCAGCGTCTGTTTTCCCAGACATTTTGGATGAACAAAAAAGAAAAAACGGAAAACATTGATTTTCCAACAGTATTACTGTTCAGTGCAGCTCATGAACGAGAGAGATTCAAGACAATATTCTCACACCTTTCCAAACTTGTGTAATGCCCTTTAAACAGTGTTTTCTCCCCCTTCCACCCCCTCTCTCCCTATCCTGTCACAACATAGGTGACATTCACCAAGAGGAAGTTTGGACTGATGAAGAAAGCCTATGAGCTGAGTGTGCTATGCGACTGTGAGATTGCCCTCATCATCTTCAACAGCACCAACAAGCTCTTCCAATACGCCAGCACCGACATGGACAAAGTGTTACTGAAGTACACAGAGTACAACGAGCCTCATGAGAGCAGGACCAATTCTGATATTGTGGAGGTGAGGAATCTGTCGTACTTCAGCTAGCTGAAGCACACACACTGCATGTACAAGTTGAATTGAAGAGAAATGAATGGAGCAGAGAGTGATAGGTGTTGTGGGTTTTAATATATTCATTGGGGAGATAACGTACAAAATCATAAATTGGAATACATCCCAATTGCATGTGAAGCTTCTTCCATGCATGTAGAGTAAGAGAGAATCGTAGTGTTACTATAGGGCATGCTCTAGTGCCAGACCACGGCTACTGTTTTAGCAAACGGACATTAGCCAGTGTGTATGACACAAGCTCCTTGTATCCTGCCTGTCTCTGGCCACTTTGTGTCTCACAACAGTGATCGAAACATGCTAAAGCCTTGGATAAGTCTCAGGCCTCAGAGACATGCTGTCTGCTGGTTGCTGCGCCAGCATTGGCCTCGTTCCTGAAACCAAAGCCGGGTTCAGTCCGAGCTAAACAGCCATGACAGAGGCCAATCACGAGGCAGACGTCCAGTAGCAAATGTTAAGCCCAGCGTGAGTCGCTTGCGCAACAAGCTTTCCACACAGACGTGGCCAAGGACTCAAGGGCTTCTGAGGCACTTAAGGATTTATGGGAAAAGATGCTGTTTGTCCTCTCTGGATTGTTACAAGTGTCAGCCAGAGACACACCTTAGCGATCCCTTTTTCCCAGCCGCCATCCAAATATGGTTATAATCTAGTGTTCTTTTTGATTCAGCTTGTCAGCTCAACATTAATACCTGTATGTTGATTCAGGTGAGTTTCCAGTATGGAAAAGAGCATCCACAAGACTGGGAATGTACATATCGTTAAGGAACATAAACGAAGGTTTGGGTCAATTATGCCATTTTGATCTTTGTGATCATTTTCCAAAAAAAAAAAAAAAGTTGAAGCTAAATCTTCCACCTGACTTGCTTGTTTTTAATTCCAAATGATGGCTTCACAGTAAGAATGTAAATATACCCTTCTCATTATAAAAACTTGAGAATCATACAGTACACAAAATTAATCAAGCTCTTCTGTTGTGGTTAAATAGCACTAGAATTATCCTTTACTGTGTCATTGATTCAGATGGCCATTTTTTCTGTTCTCTCTCTCTCTCTCTCTCTCTCTCTCTCTGTCTCTCAGAAATATTGCATAAACTCTCCAGAGTCACAGCACACTTTCCTTCAGTTCCCTCTCTCATCTCCATTTCACACAAGCCTGTGTATACAAAAGCTTTTTTTCAGTTGCTCAATATTACTGTAAATTAAGATTTTTTTTCCCCTTTCTTTGTTCCTTCATACTGTATATTCATAATGTTGAGGCATCCTTACACACTGAATAAACACTTGAAATGTATCTAGAAGAGCAGTGAAGAACATGCGCTGTGATCATCATTTCAGATTATTGATAAGAATCACCTTTGATTGTGAACTATATACCATACTGAGACTGGATAAAACCTATTGTCTACTTCATATTCGAGCACAGCACATATGCTTGCCAAGCGAAGACAGGAGACCACTACGCTCCCTTAATGCATTATAGACATGTTGTATCGTAGACTTTTAATCTCGTCTAGACCTAAACTTCAGCCAGGGAATGAATTATAAATTGTCTTGCTTCACTTTGGAATTCCTTGAAACCAAAGTGCATAAGTGCATTACTATCCATTAAGTGGTAAGATAAGAGCATATCTGGTAGCATTAGATATCCGAAGGCTACATCACATTTAAAAACAATAAATGTTAAGCAGCCACCTCAGAAATAAGTGACCATGCCATTTTGGGTCACTTCAATTTATATCAGGCTGTCATGTCATTCATAACTGATCACAGAAAGCACACGTTCCAAACTGGCCCAAATTACACAATGTCTGAAATGTTTGGGAAGCTTTGATTTAGTGAAATATTGAGACAAACAGCCAAAATTCCAAACATGGGTGTTTTAAGCGCACATTATAAAAGATCCATAATTTAAACCACCTGAGGATAATCTGTTCAGATGTGCCAAAGGGAAAGCGGTGTGAAGAAAAGAACAGTGCGGTTGGAGAAGAAACAGGAGTTAGTGCTAGCTCCTTCTCCACCCTGGCAGATTTGTGCTAGTGAAAATTGATTGGGAGTGCGCCTGAGGCAGCAAGCTAACTGGATTTGCGAGCATGCGAGCTCCTTCAGGGCCCCCATTTGGCTGCTGCTAGGTTACATCACGGCCGGGGGAGATGGGGTAGCGGGAGGTCAAGAGAAACAAAGCAGACTTACTGTTGCGTTGGCAGGATAGGGTTGAAGCCTTCAGCTGGGCTTCAGGAAGAGGGCTGAAACTGGGAGGTGGATGCTAGTTTAGCACATGTATACTTTTGTGCAAATAAAAGAAAAAGATTGAAAGACGTACATCTGCAGCAAACATATATATCCATGCACTTACGTATATACATCCACAAGTAAATATTCTGTCGTTTTATAGTGCTCAGCGTAAATGAGTACACCCCCTTTGAAAAGTAACATTTTAAACAATATCTCAATGAACACAATTTCCAAAATGTTGA
>JAOBAM010000017.1:19980636-20002441 GCA_025212355.1 Notarius kessleri
ATCTGGGTGTACTCATTTATGCTGAGCACTGTGTGTGTATAGATAGATAGATAGATAGATAGATAGATAGATAGATAGATAGATAGATAGATATGAAAGAATCCATAAAGGCTCATATAAGGGTTCAAAAAAAATAAGCTCAAGGATAAACGTAGTTGTTCCTGTCTTTGCCCAGCATGCCTTGGAGGGTGCAGTGGGAGGATAAGGAGAGGCATGGGAGCTGGGCACAGCATGTGGGCGTCTCGAAGAGCGGCCTGCTACATTAGCAATAAAGCTCCATGTAATTAGCATGTCTTCGGCTGATAATTAGCGTTGCTGAGAGAGTGGCAGCAGCAGGCTCTGCCCAGCCTCTTTAGCTGTGTTTGCGAGGGCCTGAAGGCCCTACTCCCTCACCCTAGCACTCATCATCACACTTTGCCTCTCTCCTCTTCCATTTGCTTGATTTTCATCCTGGCTCTTCAGGGTCAGGACAGTTCTTCTTTTAACCTAAATGTCTGCTAGATTAGCCTCTCAATCCAGCATGCTGTAATAAGACTCTACATACAGCACATTTAAAAAAAAAAAAAAAAAAGACCAAAAAGAGCTAAAGAGAAAGATCAAGAGAGAATTTGCTCCAGTGTTAATGATTCATGTCAAAATGAGTAGAAACCAAACCATCTTTTTATGCATTCCTGCAGTATGTTTTATCACTCATAAGAAATCGAAGATGCATTAAATGTGATGAATCTATGGAGAACCCACACTGACTGAGACTTATTAAAGCAATGCCAACTCAGAAAAGACCGCTTACAACAAATCAGCGTTCACAGCACTGTCAAAGCCGGCTGAATATGGCCATAACATAGTTGTGCTTTCTTGGTGTATTGGTTCATCTCAGGCAAATTGTTTTCATTGGCACTTTTTTTTTTCTTACACAAAAACCCATTTAAAGTCTCCTGCAAAGCAACATCTGAGGCTCGACAATAGGTGGGCAGGTCCAGGTACCGGTAATTACATGTAAAGTTGCAAAGAAGGACCAAATTACAGGTGCTTACATAAGGTAAAATTAGTCTGTTTCAGACTAGCAGGAAGAAAGCAGCGCAACACAGTTGACGGAGTGGGATGTCAAATGTTGTGCTGGCACGGATACAGCAAATGGTTTATTTGGCAGCAGATGAAAAACTCAAACAGACAGATAGAGTTCCTATAACGGCAATTGCCAGGCAAGGCTACCCGACATGTGAGGTGCATTAGAGAAGCGCCGAGACAGGGTTGGGAAAATCAGCGGGCTGTTACATTCATTTCCAGCATGAATTAGTGATACTGAAGACTAGCTATGTTGCACCGAAAGTGCTTAGTTACTGGCGATGCTCTTCAAAGTCTTCCTATCCTTTAACAAGGCTTCACTCTAGGATCAGGTTTAATTGGCTAGCTTTTTACACGATGAAACAATATATCAAGCTTTATTTTACAGTCTTAATTAGGATTTGACATTAACCATTATCACATAATTTGTGGGGCTCTTTTCCTAATGCGAGCAAATGTGAGATAAGTACATAAATAAGAGGATATGGGAACAGCACAACAACCTTCAAGTCAACCCTTTCACATGCACATCCACATGGAGCCAGTGGACATCTTGGGCCAATCTCGTTCCCTGTCCAGATTAACCTAATCTGAACATTCACCTTTTAATCTTGGCTAGCGCTAGCACCATCCTCCACCTGCAACTTCTGAATGGGAGCGAGCGAATAAAGGTGGCAGAGGTGTTGAGGGAACAGCGTGTGAGAAGAAGAGAGGTCGGTAATTATTTTCAAAGGTCATTCTGTTAATGACTACCTGCTCAGCTAATGAGATTCTGCAAAGCTCCCTCACGATGTTTTGCCCTCGTATAGTTCTCTGTATGGTGAGATGTGTGAGAGCGCACATGCAGGGCATTCACCTCCACTACACTGTTGCCTGCCTGAAGCAGAGAGGGAGTGAGGGAAGGGAAAGGGAAAAAAAAAAACCTACACAGAAGCGTCAACTCAGGTTCATTAAATGTCTTGCAGAATGCTTAATGTTGCCAAGAAACGCTAATTAATTGGACTGATTTCAGTTTAATTTTTCTTCAAAGTAGCCGTTATGACTTAATTAAAAGATATTTGGCTCGTGTGAGTGCTTTCACGTCAACAGCCTGCTAGAGCACTCTGCCTCAGACGTCTCGTTCACTCTTTCCTGACTTGTTTGTAGTGCCGACATCAGAAGGATCATTCGCCCAGAGCGGTTCTCTCTCAGCGCTGCATATGAAGGACTATTCATTCTACTTACAAAGAGCTGCTATGTGATAACTCACCAAAACAACTACATTAACTCAGAATGCTCTTTTAAGCTCCAATCAGATAAGTTGAAGTGTTTGTGCTTATCATGATTGAGCAAAATATAAACTCTCCTGTCCTTCTCCCCTGTTTAGAGGCCAAGTGTGTAACAGCAAATCGCATACATTTTATGGATATTAGACAAGATGAAATATGAGCAATCACTTCTGTCACTCTGGATGGATTTTGGATTTAAGATCGATGTACCCTTTTTTTCTCCAGCTGTGTCATTTTCTTTTTTTCTTTCTTTTTTTTTTCCTCTTAGTGGCACAGTGCTGCTGTAACACCACTACAGCAGGGCTCCTTAAACTTTTTGTATCTAAGGACCACCTTATGATCACAGCACAGGTTTCATTTCAAGAACAAATAGGGCAAATATGTACCCTATGTAACCCTACACACACACACACACACACACACCATATGAAGAAATCCTACGGTTGAGAACCAGAGAAATCAAATAAGATGGAATAATAGAAAGAACTGAATATTATATCAGTAATTAGTACAGTAATGCTTAAATTGGTTTTAGTGTCCATTTTTTAAATTTTAGCTGCTGCTCAGCTTATTCACCATTCTTTAAAACGTCTTTCTATGAAGATATCATGCAGTTCCCCCGAGCAGAAATGAGTTGAAAAAAGATCAGTTGAAAAAAATTGTTTTCTCTGTTTCTGAGATTCCTTTCAATTTTCAAAGCAAGGCTAATCAGTCAGAGAGTGAGGAGCTTCTTTGTGCTCTTCAAGCCTCCCAGGCCTCCTCATCTAAAGCTGTTTGGACAGACGGCAACAGAACAACTTGTTGTACTTATACCTCGTGGCTGATGAATTCTTAAGGGGCATTTGCATGCTCTCTCTCTCTCTCTCTCTCTCTCTCTCTTCCAGTGTGTGCAAGTCTCTCTCTCTTGTTTTCCCTAGCTGTCATCTGATTGGAAACAGCTGCAGAGCACACGCAGCAACACTTTAAAACCGAGTGCATTTCAGATGTCCAAATTGGGAGCCCCTTCCACCATCTCCTCCTCCTCCTCCTCCTCCCTCTCTTTCTGTCTCCCTCCCACTCACTCCCTCCATGTGTGTGTGTGTGTGTGTGTGCGTGTGTGTGTGTGCGTGAGAGTCTGTGTGTTTTTTTAGTGTTCTTCCCCTAATAAATGCCTCAAAAAAACCAGTAGTGGCCTAAAAATAGCAACCAACGATGCTAAATTTAGCGCTTGGCTTACTGCTCTGGCGAAGCGAATGGAGAAGAATAGGCGTGGAGAGACAGGGTGAGTAAGCAAGCCTCTATTCATTCAGCACCCGATGAACTGCTGCCCTTGGCCAGCGAAGGCACAAGACTCAAATCTCCCCTTTCCTGTACCACCAGACCTCAGGGTGCCAATAAACATTTGATCGTCAGGATAAAGGTTCTTTATTATTTACGCCTCAGTTTTGTGTGTGTGTGTGTGAGATTTTTTTCCCCCATCTTTCTCATTCCTTCACAGTAACAGTAAAGTGAAACACTTTGCTTTTGTTAAGAGGGCAAAAATGTCATATGTGACTTTCTTACCATCATGCTGCTGTGTTCTTATGGAAAGAAAAGGACAATAGATCAGGCGTTTTTCAACCACATTTGTTTTCTCGACAAACGCAATAATAAGCGAGAGTAGAAGAAAAGTGCAGTACATGTGGAGGTCAGACACAGAGAATTTTTATGTGATATACCAGTAATCAAATGTTTTTTTTTTATTTCAAAATAACATAAAATGAGAGTCGCACCCTCCTCGTGCTCCCTGTGAGTGTGGGCGGAAAAACGAGAGGCTATTTTGGGCTGTGGGTGTAGATGGCATTCAGCAGCACTCCGTGGGCTCCCTTCGGGCCTGCCGGGTGTGGAAACACAAGGTCATGCCAGAGAGGTCAGGTGCCTGCTCATTGTTCCTCAAAGCTCTCAGCCTCTTCCTGTAATGCAGCTGCATGATAAGAGGCCATGCAGTAGACAAAAGCTGATAACTGATCTGTGTGTGTGTGTGTGTGCGTTTTCACACTTAAGAGAGAAAACTTTAACTCACCACCAGCCAAAAAAAGATTTGCAGCATGTTGTACGTGTTTGTTCGCGCGCGCGTGTGTGTGTGTGAAGGGGGTGTGCACGCATATCCAGCTCTCAAAATAAAGAAGAAAGTCAGTATCTCAGATGTGTAGCGTATAGAAAGATGACCATGCTATAAGCACTGCTTTATCCAATGACTAGGGTGCCATTGTGTGGATTTAGGATGGGTCATAAACAATGAAAGACTTCAGTGTCCTTCTTGTTAATGCAAACACAGTGAGAGGACATGAGATGCTGCTTTTTACACTCCTAAAGCTCAAACAGACAGATGCTGTCTTTCAATGACGTGAAACAAACATTATTCTCTATAGGACAGTGAAGCAGTGATATCATATGGCGTTATAAATTTTTATCTATCTTTACTCATTTCAGTCTTAATGCACTAAACATGTTTGATGGGTTTTGGAAAGTATTGCTCGAAAAGCATAAGCCTTAGATAAAATCCATACCCTTAGGATACGTTAAAAGCCCCAAATAATTAAATGGTTCTTCGTTTTTAATGCACATGGATGTTTTCTACGAGGAGCAGCTGGGTTCTTGAATAGGGTGCCACTTGGTTCACTATTGTGCCATTTGTCTGCACAGTCCTATACTGTATGTCTTTGTACTGGGATTAGCTCATATTGAGCAGCGCCCAGTGACAGAATTTATCTGTGTGCATGGATTTTCCTTGAGCCTGACCCCCATCCCCCCCGTAAACCACAGACAGCTGTAATTACATCCTTAAAGTGCGGTATTGCTTCAACTGTGGGCTGATGGGTCTTAAGCTCATCTCTTTGATACTAGATTTCATTGCATGGATGGAGACACTCTGTGTGTGTGTGTGTGTGTGTGTGTGTGTGTGTGTGTGTGTGTGTGTGTGTGTGGTAAAGTAACCAATCTAGTGCATTTGGCGAATCAAAAAGCCCTTTATTTTTCGTAATTGTGTAAGGAGGAGAGTCTTTATTGTAAAATCTTCTCCTAATATACCAAAGAAAGGTGGTTTGATGCACATATAGGCACAAATTCTCAGACACACACACACACACACATGGACACATATGACATCCCTGCCCCTTGTCATCTCCATCCGTAGTAGCATGTTCAAACCGCACTTAATGAAGTAGCGGCTTCCCCTACTCCCAGCCGACCACCTGCTTCCAATAAGCTGCGACCTCTCTCGCATTCTCTCGGAAGGGGATCTCATTTGCTCGACACAGCAGACACATGGGATGCTTGGCTGAATGTGTGGGCCGTTGGGTCTGCTTTGAGTCTTTCTTTGTGTGTGTGTTGATATGTGTGTAAAAGCATCTCCTCCACACATGGAGTTTCAGCAAGGTACCATAAAATGATGTGTAATAGAGTGTGTGGAACTCTCCACCCTCTCGCCCTCTCCCGCAGCCTCACACACCCCACATACACACGACAGAGGCGGGGCTGCTGAGTGGCATGAAGTCATTTTTGCTGGCCTAATGGGACCACCTCAGAGTCGGCGGCTTTCTGCATGAGTCTATAGTGCAGAATGGAAAAGGCTTTCTGTTCCACTACATGCTGAATAAGGCAAACCACCCAACTGCTGAAATATGAACTTCATATGAAAACATTCTTCTTTTTTTTTCACATGACCTGCGAACACGATTTATCAGAGGACCAGACTCTTGAGTATATTGGTTTGACAGAGATCCAAGCTACAGTTATGAGATTTCACCAAAAAATATATTAGTATTCGGTGAGCTTTTATTTCACTTGGGTTTGAAGCCTTCAGGGCCATGAGCTTGTTTTTTTGTTCATGAAACATGGTCTGAGCATGGCAGCATGGCTCAGCTGCTATTTACAGTAAGAAAAGGGGCCGAATTTGTTTTGTTGTGTTGTTGTTGGCTTGTCTTTTCGCCTTCATAAACACGTTGTGAAATGTGGGCTTCTCTCCACATCGCTAGGATGCCAGAGTTGCCCCAGGAATAGATGGCCTCTTTTTGTATGATTCTTGCAGCTAACCCCAAATCTGTAGTGCTCGTCTAGACTTTAGTCCCCCACATTTCTGGGCCTGATTCCAGTGTGTCTGAAGGTCAGCCGTGACTGACTGAAGGCTAACACAGCAGATAGAGGATAAAGTGGGCACATGGGAGGCTGTCTGATGCACTGGTCTGAGGTTCTGAACCTTGAGTTGCTTGATTAATTCATCAGGTCTACTACTGAATTGGCAAAGGATGTTAGAATAGGAGTTAAGCTTATTAAATAGTACCTAATGGACGGAAAGTGTTTAGACTACACTTGTTATAGACGGCAGAACCTGGTATGACATTTGGTTTGACAGACATACACACATGCTTGTGCACGTGTTGGGCTGAAGGTTAGAAAAGATGAGTGTATGTAGGCCAAAGTGGCGAGGCAGCATCAGGAGGAAGCTGTTTAATTAGGAGTGTGCCTCTGAAGGCTTTATTTTCACTGTCTTTGTCTGCCTTTTTTTTTTTTTAGCTCTATCCTCCCATTTTACCTTCTGTCTCTTTCTTCGCTCCACCATATTGGCCCCTGAATCTCCCTCCTCCTCCTCTTTGCAAGGCCATTTTCCGCTTTGTTAGATTGATTACTCCTCATCAATAATGTTTTGGACGGTAGATCATGCAGCTTTCATCTACTGAAGCTATTAAGATGTCAGACTAGGAAATGATTTCTCCACTCACTTCAGGTACAAAAAGGGTCCGTTCTCTGTAGCCGCGTATTTTTAGTCACACAAACTGGAAACATTAAAGATGGAGAGTGGTGTGTTGGGAAATTGATTTATTTGTCAGATATTTTTTTTAATCAAGCTTGTCGTGTGTAGTCATTTAATTTAACCTGTGATTATATGTGCTACATGTGCCGGCTATTAGACCGTTAGAGATTGAAAAAAGGGGGGGAGAGAGAGAAAGACATGGAGAAATTGAGAGTGAGAATCAAGAGCCAGCGAGCCATCTATGGCCATCTTTTGGATCCAAACTCATGATTGGCTCTTCTCCTGCCCCCCTGCAGTGTGTTGTGTGTGTGTGTGTGTGTGTGTGTGAGACGGCTGGTGACAGGTGTGGGCGCTCTGACAGGTGCACATTTGTGGAATGAGTGGCATTGCAAGCGGCCCCCACGGCGGCCCCACGCTGGCTCTTAAACTGCCAGGCCCTGCATGAAAGCTCCGCATGCCAGCATGACCTCACATCAGTGCAACACTGCCTCTTTACCCTTCACTGCCATCAATTCTCCAACAGTACACTCCCTCCATCAGTTCAGTCACTCACTACTCTTTAGTGCTGCAGTGAATCTAAATATCACTGCATTCAGCCAAGTTCATTAAAGACCACCTAGTACTAAGAGGTTTTTTTCTGGATTTTATAATGTAGAATAGTGTTGAATGTTGCTGATGACCACTCACTATATTTCTTATAATGGTAAGGTAAAGCATGTAAGAAAAAAAAAAACGTGTAAGTAGAATATTTTTATTCTTTTCAAACACCAGATTGTTATATGTGTGTTTGATGCAGATGAATCCTAACTCATCTCATCTCACTTTCTTTGTCCGTCTTCATCAAATCTTGGCGACTGCAAAGTAAATTTAATTACAGGGTTTGTGCTGTAGACAGGCAGATGAAAGGGACGCTGCACGTCTGTGTAAGCGTGTGCGAGTGCGCTAACCGTGCACGTCGTTAGCGAGTAGCTGTGCCCCCATATACGCTAATGTCTCCTTATTATACCCTCTCGCACTGTTTTTGATGAAGCATCTTGAGCTGCCTGTTACGAGTTACTTTGTGACAGTTAAGACTTGTTTAATTCGCAAGAGGACACCGGCTATTTGTGTACATGTATACAGACAGCCACTGATGAAGTCATTTAGGAAATGAATGTGGAAAAAAGCCAGACTGTGGTGTTGTATTCTGTTTGTGCTGAACAATCAAAATAGGGTACAGTACAGACACACAGTTTTGAGGCTGAATTCACCATGTGAGGAAAGTGTTATTTCTACTAGAAGGTGGCCATCAGGTGGCTGAGAGGAAAACTGCTGGCTGTGGATATACTCTGGAATATCTAGAATTCCATGAATCCGAGAGTGTTTAATGCTTATAAATCTCATGAGTTCAGCCTTTTTGTCTCTTTATTATTTATATATATATGCATGTACCAAGTTTCATGCATTTTCCATATATTCACTACAATATATACGATATATAATTACAGATATAAGTATTTCTTTCCGAAAATACAGTACATATTTTATATAGATTTCCAAAGTGACACATGTTCAGTCCTACAAATAAAAAATTTTTGAGCTAATTAAACAAGATATTTTTTCAAGTAATTAATTTAGTACTGAATCATCAAAATAACAAAAAGCACACACAAAAAAACTCCAGCTCTACATTTCTGACCTAAAGTTTCTTCCACGTTTGATGACATTTTAACGCTGTGTTTACAGACATTGAGAAAGAAAGGCCTAAATGGGTGTGACAGCCCCGACCCAGACGCAGACGATTCAGTCGGTCACAGCCCTGAGTCTGAGGACAAGTACCGCAAAATCAACGAGGACATAGACCTAATGATCAGCAGACAGAGACTGTGTGTAAGTACCTCCATCCATAAATACCACTCTCACTCCCTCTCTCTCTCTCTCTCTCTCTCTCTCTGTGGCCTTCAGGCGTTGAGCAAGAAGGAGAACAAGGGCAGCGAGAGCCCGGAGCTTGAGTCTGCTCTCGCTCTCACTCCACGCACGGAAGAGAAATACAAACTGATTAACGAAGAGTTTGATCATATGATCAAGACTTATAAAATCCCTGTAAGTACAGCAGCTACAGAGGACAACAGGCAGAGATCTAACAGCCATGCCACCTTGCTATAGTCGTGCTAACCACTTTCTCAGGAAAGCTAGTCATTTGAATTGGAGGCTTGGAAGAAGCTCGTGGTTAGCTACAAAAGCTAGCATGTTGCTAACTATTCCTCTTCCGTGCTTGCTGAATTGAATCGTGTGGTTTGAGGTTTGAGTTTTGTTGCCATCACCAGTCATCCTCAAACAAGATGAATAGTCTTGACTCAGCATTCACCAACAGTTCTTTGTGTGTCATGAGAATCTTAATGCGACTTTTCAAAAAAGCTAAACGTCTATTAATTACATTTAGTCAAAAATGCTTTCTAACCTCACATACAGTCCAGTTCTGGTTTATGTGAACGCTGACTTTGAAGGTTACATTTGCATGATTTTCTTTCATCCTTTCATCAGAGCATGCTAGCTGAAAGCGCGCAATAGGTTATGTGTCTGAAAAAAAAAAAACTATGCAGAAAACAGCATCATACAGGCGGCCATACACTCTCCCACAGTCATGTACACGCACAGTTATGTGATTACGCTTGTTTCTCATCAAATGAAGTCTCCAAAGACCTGGTGATGATGTTGTCGTAGAATTCCGATGAATTCTGGGAATCACTGTTGCGCTCTTGAGAAACACCCTTAACCCCCTCTCACTATAAACTTTATACCTCATTTATATTGTGAAATAAAAGTGTTGAATTAAATAAATATCAATCCTAGTCATTTTTAAATATTTGAAAATGGTATTTACCATCTATTCTAATTATGTTTATCTGGTCATTTTAAGCAGTTCAAATTATTCCTATGTGTTTTACTGTATATGAAACATTTTATCAAGTGGTACTGTAGCAGTGCACGTGCGCACACACACACACACACACACACACACACACACACACACACACACACACACACAGAGAGACAACACGAGAGAGTAGTACATGGTGGTGTCTAGAATAGTGGCTATTGTGATGGCCAGTTTAGTTTGCGGTCACAGTGGTTCAGCCATGTTCTCTGAGTTATAGAGCGGCTTGAACAGGAAGGATGGCACCACGCAAATAACAGCCTGCAAAAAGATGTAGCGAAATACTAAGTGCATGATAGACAGAGGGAGGAAGAAACGAGACACTCCTCATGATCACAGAAATGATAGGATTCTGAGTGCACTTGTGGATAAATTTAGTAGTAAAACAAAGGGTTATTCATGATACTAAAACCTGAAGAGTTGTTTGGGATTTTTGCGGAAAAATATGACAGGGAACACCTTAGGCAGAGGGAGGAGGGATAACGAAAGAAAGCAAAACTGAACACACGAGGGAAAGAGGAGACCTTCTACACAGAACGAAAATATTTGCCCAGCTCTGAGCAAATGATTGCTTCAGCCTTGCGGACAGAAAGAGAGAAAGACGGGGAGAGAGAGGGACAAGGCTCTCGTCTCCGGTTTCTGCCGGCTGATGCTCCCCCAGATGAGCACTTACAGACCCTTAGGACACATGGCTGCAATTAGGGGCTATTTTCTCCTTAGGAAACACAACATGGAGGAGAAAGAGCTCACACGTCTGCTCTCCTCAAGGTTAAGCCTCTCATAGAGTAATGTGGTAAATGAAAGAAGATCAGATAAGATCTCTTTCTCTTGCCAACTTTCTATCTTTCTCTACCCTTCTTTGCTTTCTGTGTTTTACCCTATTGATATAAAATGCGTTTGATAATTATGATTTTTCCCTATTCTTTCTATTGTCGTTGGCAATGTTCACTGTAGTTCTGTGCTATTATTATTAACTATAGCTTTTCCATACGTTTAGGCCGTGCCCCCTTCCAACTACGACATGCCAGTGTCCATCCCAGTAAGCAACCAGATCTACAGCCACCCTGGAGGATCCCTAGGCAACCATAACCTGGTTCCACTGTCCCATCACGGCATACAGAGGAACAGCATGTCTCCAGGTGTCACACACAGACCTCCAAGTGCAGGTAACACATAATGTATACTCATATACTGTACATGCTGCACGTATATACAGATATCTGGCAAATTAAAGGAAAATCTGCTGGGTCCACTGGCCCCCTTAGAGAGAAGTGTCATTGCAGATCAATACACAGTTATTCTAACTGATCATATTTATCCCATGATGAAACATTTTTCTCCTGATGGGAGTGGTCGCTTCAAGGATGACTCCACCCTCATCCATAGAGCATTAGAGCTCACTGATGAGGATGAATAGGATGTAAATCACAAGCTATGGATTTAAGTCACTGCATCTCAAGGCAGTTGAACACCTATGGGAGATTTTATAGTCACGTGTGAGACAGCGTTCTCCTCCACTATCATCAAAATGCCAATTGAGAGAATATCTTTGGGAAGAATGTTGGAGCTGTGTACAGGTGACTTGTGATGGCCTAACACTTAATGTTGGGTTTTCTTTTAATTTGTCACACATTTTTGTGCAAGCCTTAAAACTGACGACTTATATTGAAGCTATAACCTTGTTATAATTTGCCACTGATTCCTTTCTATAAAAGAGTAGACTATAATTATTCAAAAAGAGCACATATTTTGCACTAATTTTGTCCTGCATATACATTGTAAATACACCTAGTGACACACACTCACACCATCTAGTCCCGTTCGCAGTTTTCTCTTTAGGTCTCTGGCTTGCTAAGGCAAAAGCTCGCTCTCGCCCCTTCAGCCCTGTCATTAGCAGTCATGCTCTCCTGATGCAATCAGCTGCCCAGTACAGAAGGGCCGGCTAAATATGAGCTTTGGCCCAGCCCCGTGCTCTGCCTGACCACAACCGCTACACTGCTGATTTAAAAATAAAAATGTGTCATTTTTCTTGGATGCGGAAGCCCGGCCTCTCTGGCCACAGCCCCCCCTCCCCAACACCCCCTAACACCCCAACCACCCTAAACACACTGTTAACAAAAAAGGGCAGTTTCTTGTTCCTTCATACATACTTACACACGGTCTTTCTTGTCACCTTGGCTTTTCTTTGGCTGGGGATATGGCTGAAGATGAAGCTTAACAAATTATGTGATAGGTCTGGAGGAACATTTTTTTTGTTGTTGTTGTTGTTTTGTTTTTTCTGTAGGATGTGGATGTCAAGTGCAATGAGGTTATTGAAACGCCTCCCCCTCTTTTCTCTCTCTTTTCCTCTGTTCTAGGTGGTCTGATGGGTGCTGATCTCACCACAGGCCCTGGCACCAGTGCTGGTAAGGATGGCATCCCCACCTTCTACAGTATGTCCCCTCTTGTCTTTTACTCACCCACAACTCACATTTTCTTGCAGCCTAAGCAAACTAAAAAGATTTGAGGAAGGCCAGGCTTGTGCTAATGATTTTCTTGAAGTTGTTAACATTCACATTAACATTCAGTTTGTGGGTTGGAATAAATGTAGAATAAACAACAAAACCTAGTGAGCAAGCATACCTGAAATAAACGATGCCTGTCATCCATTATAGGAAGTAATTACTGTGTAATGATGTTAATGCAAGTTAATGACAATCATTTTCAATACTTGACCCATTTTGTCTGGATAAATAACAATTATTGTCGAACACTAGGAGGTTTGAGGGGGGTATCACAACATTTTCCGAATACGTCTTCTGAGGTTTGGCTAAATTGCATGCACCATGAGCTTAGGGCTTTAGTCTCCGTAGCAAGTTACATAAATACTAGTACCTTTTTTAAATGACATAGACAATGTCAGGGTCTTTTGTTGTTGTTGTTGTTGTTTGACCCAGAATCTAATTCAAGCAGAATGTTGCAACATGCATATCACTTGCCTGGCCACGCCCCTTCAGGTTCTTGATTTCTTGTATGGCATAACTACTAGCATATGTTTGGAGTGTAAGGACGAGTGTGTTTGCCCATAAATAGCTTTTGGAATGTGTATGTTCTTGGTGTGTGTGTGTGTGTGTGTGTGTGTGTATGTGTGTGTGTGTACAGTAATCCACTTGAAAGGGAAAGTTATAGTGCATGTGGATACATACTGGGGCTTTGACTTGTGGTTGCTTCAGAGACAGCTTATGCATGCATATGTGTGTTTGTGCGTGTGTGTGTGTGTGTGTGTGTGTGCGGGCATGGGTGGATGTGTGTATGTCTGTCTGAACAGCTCAGCAGTGGTCACCACAGAAGCATGGCTATATTCTATATAAAAATCAGGACAGTAGCTTCTTGGAAACTGACATGGAGCTCAGTTTAGCCCAGCTGGTAACCTTGTCTGGCCCTGCAGTGCCCCCAGGGCCAGTGGAGAGAGTTGAGGCCGAGGTCCCTCTGTCTATCTCCTCTCCTTTACTGTCCCTCTTATACAAAAGTACCTCTTATGGCAGCGGCTCTACCATCAACATTCAAAGTCTTTGGCTGTCCAATGCAACCATTGTGTCCTAGGAAAGCCGAACAGAGAGCACACTGTAGCTCTGATACAGGCCATCCGATTGGAAACAAGAGCCAGGGAGAAGTCATGAGGCACTCAAAGACGTTCCATTCAAGTGTCCTTCAGATTAATGGGCCACAACTAGGCATACGGGATGAATATTCAGGGTTTTTTTTTTACTCCAATTCGCTCTTAGTCATGGCTGAGGTTTTTCATAGCGTGGCATGGCAGCTGTTTAAAAATGCTCCCTGCAGTCTATTTGAAGAGACACACTGTGCGGTTAAAATGGCATTACAGTAAATGATGAATAGCACGAGAGAGTCTTAATCACAACTCGTTTGGAAAATGGAACAATGTCTCTGGCTTTAGCTTTTGCCATACAGTGTGTTTACTATGACTGGATAATTTTCCATTCATACAGTTCTTTATGTGCCAAATGTGGCCTTGTCAGACAACCACAACTTCTGCGCACTGGAGTGTGTATGTGCATTTATTTCAGTAGGTCACATGTTGATCAGGCATGGCAGAAAGGTCAGTTAGACTGTGGAAAAAAGCTCCACATCGCATCTTGTGAACACATCAGGGAGACGTCAAATTATGGGAATAAATCATGATGCTTCTACTCACCCATGGCTGATGAGGTGCTACTCACTCAATTAGCAATTGTACTTCAATAATATTCTTTTATTGGGCAAACCTTGGCCATCGTTCAAAACCTCAAGGCCAGTGGACGATATGTATAGACAAAACAAAAATTCAATATAGCCATTACACCAAGACAAAGCGTCAGCACATGTCCAAAGTGTAATCATCCATACTATCATGGCCACTAGCCCCGGTAGACCCTTACAAGGAAACTCAGTCCGTGTGCAGTAACAGTTAGTCCTCTTCTGCGAAGGCCCAGAAATAGCCTCAGGCTCTTTATCAAAGGTACACATCAAGTAATTTGGGCGGGTGGAGGGGACTGCTGGTATCTGGCCAGCTGTAATTTTAGCACTTCCCCATTGTGAGTGAGATGGGAGCGTGAGCGAGAGAGAGAGAGAGAGCCTACCGTTCAGTCACAGAGCAACAGAACAGTTTGAAGGTCAATGGCGTGTTGCATTTCTGTGAGATTGGTCTTCCATAGCCAACTGTTCTCTCGCTTGTCCAGAATTTTCTCACTCTGAGTTTAAATACAGAAGTGGTGTAGTCCTACAGCAGTGGTGGAGATTTTATTTTTATCAGTATTTGAGATTTGAAACGGACCCCAAAGAATTATCTGATCCAATTGATAGTGGATTCTAACGAATACGACAAAATAGAGCTGATAAATTACAACTGAATTAGTAGTTAGTTAATGGTCTGATATTGGCATTTTATCCACTGTATATTTTCAGTTTAAAGCGTCTGTTAAATCTTTATGCGTATTGACTGATTTTTTTTTTTCAATTTCATTCATCTTTGTACATGATTGTCATTCGCAATAATTGACTTTTGCTGTACCACTTTAATTCAAAAGCATCAGTAGCAGCTTCCGAACAATATTCACAACACTCATCATGTGATGTAATTGGAGAGCTTCATAAACACTATATGATTGTTTCGTGTAATGGCCGCCCTCAATTTTAATCTCTCGCACATTGTGAAATCTAGCATGTCTCCATGACAACCAGGGCAAAACAGAGCGCCGGAGTGTACTCTACTCTAGAAGAGCTGCAGAACTTTCAACTGCTTACATTTCTATAGTGTGTATGTTTACAAGACTGGCTTACAATACATCACATTTTACCGAAATTATTTTAAATTATGGAGGTAGTTTTAGGATGAATACATCTGTTTTTGAAAGGGGGGAAAAAGGATGTATTTTGTCCCCTGTATCGCTCTCTCCGCCTGAATCATTAACAATGATCTGTAGTTGTTGAGTCTTCAAGTGTTCAGAAAAGTACTAGAGCCAGCTGCTTGCAGCCTATACTTCACTGTATGAAAGGAGGCAGGAAATACATCACTGCAAATGGCACACACACACACACACACACTCCTAGTTCCCAACCCGCCTCTCCCCCTCATTTTCCTCGAATCATACAAATTGCGCTTTTCAGACTTTTCATTTCAAAACAACAAAAAACCATTGCCTTCAAATTAAAGAAAGATCACTGCGGAAAAATTGCCGAGGACAACATCTGTGTCTCGTTTTCCCCTTCAGCGTATGATTAGGAAGTTCATTTATGTCTAACATATAATTCCTGCCCCTCTTTTAAGTGGCAGCAAGTGAAAAGCGCTTCATGTTTTAAGCCACAAAGAAAATGGGATATCAAAAGAAACAAAGACACCATACGTCTGTCTCTTTTTCCCACTGTAATATATACCTCAGGATTTGATGGAGTAGATGAAGTAACAGTTGGTGTAGCAGCTGTGAACTAGCTATTACTAGTATTATTACTAGCTGTTACTAGGAATTACACGTCTGTTGCTGGTCATTTATGGGCAGGCACACACATTTTTCCTTCATTGGTAAATTATGGTGTTTGAGTCAAAAACTTTTATTTATTTTTTTAATCATTTATTGCCAATCGCAGTCATCAAGCAGACAGCAAAAAAACTGGAGATTTTCCATTTCTAACCATCTAAAATTTTGATATATTTTAGGCAAGATTTTTTTTTAAATGATTTTTAACCAAGTAAAGGATGTTATATTGTCTTGTCATGTTTGAGTAGAATATCGAAAATCTTCAGGTATTATAAAAATAAATTTGATTGTAATTTTATTGTGATTTACACGTATATTTACACAAACTATTTATGAACTTTTTATTTTAGCCATTAGATTTCTCAGAAACCAAGAGTTAACAAGTTTTCTCTATTCACCAACCACCTGCCTCGTTACCACAAAACCACAGGAGGAAGAAATGCGACTCCTCTCTCTCTCTCTCTCTCTCTCTCTCTCTCTCTCTCTCTCTGGCACACACACATACTCATCTTTTCTAAAGATAGCTGATGGAGGCTATTTGCTTTCAGAGGAGAGGTTACAGGGTTTATATGGAACAGAAATGTTCAGCAGCAGTGGACAAATCATAAATTTGTTGCTAGCCCACCAGGCCAGTGAAAGCTCTAGTGTACTTGCCCCATCCCATGTTTTTGGTTGTGTGGAAACCTGATGAACTAAGCTAAGAAGGTAGGTGATGTATTTCAACCCTAAAGAATGGCAAGCTTAACTAGCTAAGGATATTAATAAAACCAAAAATGAGTGAGTTCTGAAATCCAGTGTTCCTGCACAGTAACTGTTTATTATATCTTAACAATGTCAATATCCTAATAAAATGTCTATAGGACTTTTTTTTCTGATTGGTTGATGGGAGAAAAATATGTTTCTGACCACTATATCAGCAGTCCGCTCAGCCTGCATGCATGCTGGGTGATTACAAATAAACCCCCCATAGCTCAGACTCATAATCTGCTTGTCCCAGGTGCCCTGGTTAGCGATTTCTTCACTGCTCTGCAGATACGGATAAGGCAGACATCAGAGGTGCATGTATAGAAAAGAGTATAATGCCAGGCCTTGATGTCATTTAACCCCTAAACAAAAGTCAATTTTCATGTGTTCAAAGATGACTGTAGAAGTTTCTTAAAGGCACCTCAGTCCAAAAAACAGAGTTATGATTATTCTCTTCCACCACTTTCTGTGATCCTGTTACCAAATCAGTTTCTCATTCACACATACAAGCTCCCACTGATGTTTTATTTTTTCACACTGATCTTTCATTTTACCACCGAAATCCAAATTCATTGCATTAAAAGCTTAAAAATGAAACCACATCTCTATAATCTTCCCTTGCTCACAAGTGTTAAAATGATGAGACCCAGAGGGAAGGAAAACTGAAAAGGGTTATGTCTGATGAGAGATAGCTAATTCCCTGCGGTTTTCTGAGCGCTGATGGATAAGGTATATTCTGTGAGGGCTTTGTGCACATGAAAACTAGGGGAAATGATGAAATCAAAAGCTCACATTTCAGGTGAAAAATGATCAAAGGTGCAATACCCCAGAACGGGTCAGATGTTTCTTTAATGGTCATGCTTGGTGAAAGGAATATGGAAATAAAACGATATGTTGAGACATGCCTGAAAGGAAGCTTTATTGTAGATGGCTTGGAAAATGGCATATTTTAGTTGAGGTTAGTAAGTCAAATGGAGCACGATTAAAAGTTGTGTTATAATGAAAGCTTGATGTGCTATGCTATATTTGGCACTGTGTAAGTGTGTATGACTCTTTCTTTCTTTTTCTGTTAGGAAACGGCTATGGAAACCACCGTAACTCTCCTGGATTGCTGGTGTCCTCTGGGGGTATGAACAAGAATATGCAGGCCAAGTCTCCTCCGCCGATGAACCTGGGTATGAACAGCCGAAAGCCTGACCTGCGCGTGCTCATCCCACCAGGAACCAAGAACAACATGCCTTCAATTGTAAGTGGCTCTTCCGTATTTTACTGTCTTCTCTAAATCTCGTCTCTGCACTTCCAATTCTCTTCTTGTCCTCATGAGCGGTCACTAGTTTTCTAGTTTTATAGAGAATACAAGAAGTCCCTGTAGCTATGCTGTTTTCCACATCATGCACAGTAGCTCTGACCCATAGTTATCATTTAGATTGGCCGAGTGCCTCCCTCATCCACTGACACTAATTCTGAATTTATCACCCTCCCCTCTTTACTGCCATCAGTCTGATGATGTTGACCGTCTATTGGTAAGTGGGACTGTCACTCAAAACAGTGGCACAGACTAATAGACATAAAGGCCATATGTCATCCTCCAACAGCTGTCATGTTTTAATAGATGGCAATTAGTTTTAACTCAGATTTGAAGAGGTTAAATGGCATATAAAGTGTGAGCAAGGACTCACTCACCTACTCATATGATAGTTCACCAAAATGTAGAAAACCCTACAGGTAACTTTTATTCTCACCTGATCTAATAAACAACACTTGGCATCTCTCGCTTAAAAACTGCTGTAGTGAGAAACAAGTGAGACTCCTAGTGGTGGTTTAAAGTAAACACACCCTTTTGTCACCTGGTGCTGCCCACCAAATCAGTTTGACCCCTCCATTTCTGCTTCAGCTCCATCTCTGCTTCCATTAAAGCTTTTCTCTACCCACAGAACGAGGCACATTTGTACCTCATCAGTCATCATTCTAGAAAAAAAAAGCACAGCCCCACCCCCTGCTGTTGCTGATCCTGTTGCCTTGGAGACTGCATGGGTTACTATAGCGACAAGGCGCCCTGCAGGCGGTTGTAAATGATAGTTTGTGAGAGTTTGGCGGTTCTGCGTGTCAAGTGATTCATTTCTTCTCTGCAAGTTAGCTCGCTAGCCAGTACCTTCTTCCTTTAATCATGTATGTTCTTTCTTCTTCTTTTTGCCACAGAATCAGAGAATAAACAACTCGCAGTCCGCACAGTCACTGGCCACCCCTGTGGTTTCTGTGGCAACACCCACTCTACCAGGCCAGGGCATGGGTGGTTACCCTTCAGCGATCTCCACCTCCTATGGTACTGGTACGTAGAACTCAGCAAAGCAACAAAGCTTTTTAGTCCCTAAACCAAAGTGAAGTTCAGTATCATTATCATCGCCTGCATTCTGGGAGATTATAATAATTATACCTATAAAAAAGGCAAAGTTTATCCTCAACTTGCACAAATTTTATTTCACTACAACTTATTACTTCGGTTCTGAGTTTGAAAAGAAACGATCTTGATGAGCTTGAAGTACAGACTTGTGCGTAATTTGAGAGGATAGCTATAGGAAGTTCAGCTATCCTCTTTGATTCACACATTTCTCACTCACAGTTTGTTAATGCCTTCATTTTATGATGTCAGGTATGTCTTAAGGCCATAGTTAAGAGTTAATGAGATGCACTGCATTTGTAGTAGACCTCCACTGTATTTAATAAGCTATAGCAAACATACAGCTATACTTCTACATAATGCGTGTATAATCGAGTGAATATGCTTATCGCACTTTACTGCATTTGTCATTTGTAAATCGATGCATGTATTATTCCAACCTGAATGCAATGCTAACGTTTATCTTGCAAATGTGGATTTTGATAGACTTACGAAACTCTGCCTCATCATCTGGTAATTCAAAGCATGTGAATACCTCAGATTTATAGATTTCTAACTTTGTTGTTCTGCTGTTTTCTGCTCCAGAATATTCTCTAAGCAGTGCCGACCTGTCATCTATATCTGGCTTTAGCAGTGCCAACACCCTGCACCTGGGCTCAATGAGTGGCTGGCAGCAGCAGCACCTCCAGAACATGCAGCATTCTGCCCTCGGCCAGCTGGGGTGAGCTTTAACACAGCCACACGCATGCACGCATGTGCACACGTTAAAGTGACATTCACTCCTGCTTGTTAGTTTGTAACACTGTGATGATGTTTCACTCATCTTTGATTCACACATTTCTCACTCACATTTTTTTTAAATGTCTTCATTTTATGATGTCAGGTATATCTTAAGGCCATAGTTAAGAATTAATGCATTTGTAGTAGACCTCCAGTATATTAGAAAACATACAAATGCTAAAATTTTTTGGTTGTAGATTTGTTGTAGTACAATCCACTATCAGTAACAATTCCTGATTTAGGTTTTAAAAATTGTAGAATAAGTAGAACACATAGTTTAACAGTGAATAGTAAATGATATATGTGTCAGTATGTGTGTACGTGAGTGCGCGGGGCACTCGCCATGTTCTGTAACACCCCCTTCGTCTCCTTTCCTTCCTACAGAAATTGCACTAGCACTCACTTATGTCAGGGTTCAAATCTCTCCCTGCCCTCTACCCAAAGCCTGCACATCAAGTCCGAACCTGTTTCTCCTCCTAGAGACCGCTCCAGCAGCGCCACGCCCGGTGGCTATGCTCCGCCCCCTTCCCACCCACAGCAGCATCAGGCCCCACCCCCACAACAGGCTCCGCCCCCACAGGGCCGCTCGCCAACCGACAGCCTGAGCAGCGAGGGCAGTGAGCGCGATGAGCACCGACCTGACTTCCACTCACCCCTTGGCATGGGGCGGCCTGGCCTGGACGAGCGCGACAGTCCTTCTGTCAAGCGAGTCCGCCTTTCTGAGGGCTGGGCCACATGATAAACCACGCCCCCACCTCAGCAGCCCCCACACTTGACCTCGGTCCATCATCACATTCACACGTTCTCTCGATCTGTTCTGATGAATCATAGCCCTCCAAGCTCTGTCAAGTCACACACAATGTAAACAGACAGGAGGGCTTTTCTTCAATTTACTTGTTTTTCGCTCTGTTTTTCAAAGAGTGTCAAATGTACATGTTGTCGTGATTGATGGGTGTCAGGGAGGGAAAGGGAGGTAGGGGCTAGCATTAGAGGGTTTTAGTGGGTGGGGTTACTATGCATAACTTTTGCTGTGTGTGGATTTGACTTTCAAGACTTAACCATATATGCATATATATTTACACGTGTGTGTAGGTGTACATATATGCATAGTAACAAAAAATCGTCAGGTACTCTCGAATTTTTTTGTAAAAGTATTTACAACTTTCCTCAGCGACATTCAGCCATGGGAGAAGCTCAGCTGAGGGCCAGCGCCGACAGGCAAGCACTTGAGTTGCTCTACCAGTACTTTGTGTACAGATTTAGTTGTCTTCGCCACTCTCTGCAGAATGTTCCCTCGCTAAATGTATGTTATGATTGACAAAGTCATGTTGCAGGTTCAACGTATTGTACATAGAGGGCGGGCGGGGACAAGGGGGATGGGTTGAGGTTGCCAGACATTGGACATTGATCTCAAACGGAAGCTTTTATGCAAGATTTTTTGAAGGATTGTACAGATGTACAGCCCCTTAGGCTTTAGTCAAGGAGAAGGAGTATTTTAGAACCTCTGAGGAATCAAGCGCTTTTTTTTTTTTTAAGAAATGGGAGTGTTATTTGTGAAAATGGCAGTCAGTAGATGAAGGACCATACCTTAAATTAAGAGCCATGTTAGTTTATTCTGATGAAATCACAAACCTAGGACTTGCTTTAAATGTTCAGTATTAAAAAAAAAACAAGAAAAAGAAACAATTGTATAATACTCTTGCTTATATTTTCATATAAAAAGGAATACAATGCAAAGCATTTTTGTGGCGTTTTGTAGTTTATATAAACCAGAATGAGTTCTGAAAGCTTTGCCTATATGAAAAATGATAGTTGTATAAGAGTGATTAACCTTGGGCTTTTCAAAAC
>JAOBAM010000017.1:20029976-20044275 GCA_025212355.1 Notarius kessleri
ATTGGTGTTGTTAATTAGGTTCATAATAATAATAATAATAATAATAATAATAATAATAATAATAATAATTCATTAACTAAGTCATAGTGTCACCTTGTGTGTGTGTGTGTGTGTGTGAGAGAGAGAGAGAGAGAGAGAGAGAGTACCATTATCCAACGCCTCAGAAGAAGAAAAAAAAAAACCAAACCCTGAGAGCATGAACTGTTCAGGTGCAGAGTCGAACTGAGACTCAATGCAGAGTGAAACAGCTGCCTTGCCCTTTGAATGAGTCCTTGTTGTCAAGCCTTGACATATCAGTGTTGTGTTAAGCATTGGGAGCAAGTTAAATTAGCTGGACGAAACAAAATAACTCACTCTTTTGCACTTTTAATTGTAAAGATCCATGCTGTTACCATGGCCCGTTTCTCTCATTACTGTAATGAAATCAGCTCAGTCCATGATATTTTACTCATCAGACTTTTAACAGTGGCAAAATATTCTAGACAAATTTGCAGTCGGACCTTGTTGTTTATGCATGCGTATTTGTTTCCACTAATCGATTTTGATTATGTATATGTATTCCTTTTTTCCTCGAGCCTTTGCTGACGAGCCCTTCATTTCAGCTATTCTAAACGAGTGTTAGGCACAGAGGTTAGAAAGTCATTCGAATCTATTCTAAATGTCACCGCTGCGATTTAATGCAGGGATGTATGGCAGAAAGGTGGTGAGTGGACTGGAATCTCTGCAAATTATATTTTGAAGGAGTCTTTCATTATGGCAGTGCCACATGCTTTGAGTGATAGAAATGGGTCACATTTTTCAAGGATATCAGTATTCTGGCAAGCCAGTATATGCTCTGTGTAGAATAGCTGCTGTGGTGATATGCTCCTTAGAAAAATGCATGCTGGGATTTCTCTTAAGGTTTATGCCCTTCTATCCCATTTCTGACCGATATTATTATTTCACAAAGGAGATAAAAATTAGAATTAAACATTTAATTCTCTGCTGGACATTTGATGTGTACATGTGGCCATGTTACGTACGAGGTTTGCAGAGATCACTTCAGCACATAACTGCAAGTGTAATGAATGTTCATGCACTAGGCTACGCTGTATGAAAGATTTTCTTGATTTTGTGTGTGTGTGTGTGTCTTGGGCACATTTACAGTGAACGGGGGGGAAAATCCTGCCTTTTTGATTGGCTGAATAGTATAACCATGGCGACTGAGGCAGCTGATAAGTATTCATTGGGTGAGCAATCTTCATATTTTGGACTACTCCACTTCCTTCAAATGCCAAGGCCTCCTGCCTGGCTGTTCTGACCCCCTTGATAGTAGGAAGTCTCAGATCCATACCCATTTATATTTTTAAAATGACTATCATGGACCTTATTGATGCCAATATACTGTAGTGGCATATTTGAACTTATAATATTGAATGTTAAATGCATTATTTCTCCTTCAACCTAATACACATTTATAGACAGTTTATGTACTGCATATACTGTATGGTTATTTGATTGTGTCTAGATGCTTTAGGTTAGAGATGACTTGTTATAAGAGATTTCTTCATGACATTAAGATAATAAGATAAGCCAGTACGGTAATTATTGTATCTATCGGCATGAAAGGTGACAGTCTTTCAAGCCAGTGCCTTGGCTTGAACTTGACGTCTTCATTGACGCTTAATGATAGCGTCTGGATCAATCCTGATATGCTTTTATCAATTTCTTTTTTATTTATTTTAATCAACTTTGTTTTTTGAGGTTTTTTAGAACGATTATTGTACAACATAGTCAATAGGATCAGACAGGAAGATACCTCACATGGTAATAACAATTACAGCAGATGGTCTCCTACAATACTGCGTTTCTATTATTGGTCTATTCTAGCTCAATATAAGGGGAGACTGAAGATAGATTGAGTAGGTGATTGTTTAAGGCTGTAAGTAGAGGATTTAAATGAGCACAATGCTACCAGGAGCCGTGCATGGTCCCGCCCCTTTATGCGCTGGTCCTTGTCACATGTACCTTGCTTTTCATGTTGGTTGGTGTCGCTCTGGCAACCGGAGGTGAGCTCAGAGGGTGCGTGTGAAAGAGTGTCAGTGTGTGTGTGTGCGTATATGTGTGTATATGTGTGTATATGTGTATGCATTTGCATATGTATCTGAGGCATTCGCTATAAATGCGTATGTGCAAAATTAGGGGTGTAGGCATGCGAGTTTGTGGCATATGGCATATAACAAGACACCTTTCATCTTCCTGCTTCTCCATTAGGTCAAATCTCTGTTCATTACACTTTAATGCTCCACCCGATTTGAATACGATATGACGCCTTGTCACTTCACAAGCATGCCTCATGAACGATATGGGTTTCTGAGATTCTCTATGTGAGCTGAAAAAAAGGGATGGTAGTCCTATATTCATTTTGATTGTATAAAGGAATAAGCAGAAATAGCATCCATGTCTAGGCAGTGCAGCCCAGTTGTGCAATAACCTAATCTGCTTCCTCAGATATCTGGTCCTGAGCTTTTCTCAGCGCTCTTTTTAGTGTTCGTATTAATTACATTCCTTGGAAGAACCACAGAAATGATCTACAGAGAGAGAGAGAGAGAGAGAGAGGTAACTCATTGGTAAAAGGTTTAAACCAGCTCTTACACTTAGAGCAGATTGAGCAGGTGAGTAAAGCTTGTAAAAGCCTCGGTGAATGATTTAGCTCATTTTAAGTGCTACATTGTCCTATTTTAAAGATCTGTCATGCCTTACACTAACTTGGCTGCCCTGAGCTAATTATTAATATATATATTTTTTCTGCTGTATAATCATAAACAATTCAGAATTTCTCCGTAATACAAAAACCTGACTCAGTACAGGACCGAGGCTGCGTGCATCTATTAGTGATGGTTTTATCATGTTCAAATGGAACTGACTGGCTGAGAGTCCATTTAAATTCTGCGACGCTCGGCTGAATTTAGATTATGCAAATGAACCTCGTGATATAAGTAAATGGATATAATTACACTGAAAAACACCTCATTCCTGTCAGATGAAAAAAAAAGAAACCTAAATAACATTTCATGCTGGTGAATTATTCACTTATACGTATTAATTACAAATAACTGCCAACACAACCGAGTTATTCACAGAGTACAAGATAATATAATCTATTTCTTTGTTTGAGGAGAAAAAAAGGAGTTAAAATTATTAAAAATGATTTTTCTCCCAAATGAGGACGAATTTGTTCGAAATATCCTCTAGTAGAAACTAAATTACTGTATGTGGGTGACACAAATACTGTTTCACAGCTCCCAGAACCTGATTTCACCAAAGCCCTAATTATCTGGTCCAAATTTAGACGAGACAGAATTAACAAGATCTAAACTCTGAGACTGCCTTCAAATCTGCAATAAATTGGCTTTATCCTGTTTGTAAGTGGTCGCTGTTGTTTCTAAATGCACAAGCCTTCCAATTAAATAATTTAAACGCTGCACCTGTCACAGGCACTGGCTACGTCATGCAGTGAACCGCGCTTACATTAGAATCTCAACGTTATGCAAATTTGATGAGCACCACCTCATGCATATATGCGGCGGTCCCTGGAGCTGCCTGCTTAATATCCTTATTAGAAGGAGCGGGGATTAAAAATTGATGGCAGAGGTTGGGTAGGCAGATTGTACCCTTCGATCTGTCCACGACGTGGTACTGCAGGGTCTGGAGCCGCTTCTGTGCAACAGTGCTTCCTTCTTTCAAGGTGCCACCATCTTAAAGGGCTTAGCAGTGGCGAGCACGCGGAAGAGGGTAGGGACCTAAAATGTCCGCTGGCACAGGCTCGCGCATCCTCCTTGCTAACGTGCGCTCATCAATTACAAAATTATCCAGTATCACTGAAGCCGTGCATGCTGAGCGGCTCATTTGCATGCATCGACTCCCCCTCCCCCTGTTACTATCAGTTTTATATGCGAATGGCTCATGGCAAGCAGCGGCGCATCTTATCCATGCACAACACGCGCCCTTTGCACAAATGCAGGGTGGAACTCAATGCATGTTATCACAGACTGTATTCATCTATAGCACCTCATGATCTGGAGAAATTCCAAATGAATATATCTTTGCTACGTGGCCTGTGGCGAGAACCTTGGTAAACCATTATATTGATATTTAAATCCGCACAGCTCCAATCTAACTTCGGATACAAATGAAGGCGTGCCCATATCTCTCGTAGATGCCAATTGCTGTTAGATAATGCTCAGCCCATTTTAACACTGATTAGAAGAGACGGAAATTGTCTTAACGCCAAATTGTTTTAATTGTCTCGGTTTCTCAGTCTTATTCATGTCATCGTGCCATCGCGAATCTTCCTGGCCAAATTTCTGTTCCCTGTTCTGGCAGGCCCAATCCACTTCAGTGTCTTAATTATTTCAGAGGTGGCTGCTTAAAACAGGGCAGCGCTGCAGTAGCATTTGCATTTCGCTTTCATCTCTGTAAGCCCTCATGGCACCGTCGAGGCAAGTGTGCGGGAAATGAGTCCTAATGCTTGGTTCCATGCGCCCACACCCAACTCATACACAGGCATGAATTGGCATGCGCGCGCGCACACACACACACACACACACACACACATACACACACGGGCTCATATTGAATAGCAGGCATATATGCAGGCATACAACAAAAGAGCTACGCATGCACTGAGAGTGTTTCCATACCGAGTAAGGTGACAGAAAAGGTAGACGCATATCTTCCATGCATGGTGATATAAAGACCAGGGTCGGACCCTATTGTAGCTCGGTCAGGTAATTGCCCGGGGTGAATAGAGGCATGGCAGTGCAGACAAAGTCTTGGGTTTATTTTCTACTTTTCTTTCAGGAATGTATGCCATGTGGTCTCACTCGCAGCACTCACACCTGCAATCAGATAGCAATGGGCTTCTTTGGAGATCTGTGAATTTGGCATCGAAAGGATTGTCAAAAAAGTACAAGGTCGTACATGGGAAAGTGGCAGTGAAGCATAGCTACACTGACTCGCCAGCTCTGATACGGTGTAATCTGCCATTGAACAAACCTGGACTTTTGATCATATGGTGATCAGTAATGATGTTATGTATAACACTGGCTACCATCAATCATTTTTATGTATGTATGTATGTATGTATGTATGTATGTATGTATGTATGTATGTATGTATGTATGTATGTATGTATGTAACACCCAAGAAAATCCCCAGTGTTTGCCCCATTATGTTCTGATCTCCAGTTTTGGGTGTGCATGCATGTAAATATTCTTCCGCCTACAGCTCATAGCGTCACCTCTTGGAAGTCTAGATCGTGTTGATTAGTGTGAAAATGTGCTCCTGGGGTGTTCTGCAAAACTCCCTCCCCCTCACTCACTCATACACACCTGATGTGTGGAACCTCCCCTAGACTGCTGAGATGAGATGAGTGTAATTAAATTCCTGCGTGTGTTAGGCCAGGCCTGTCAGCAGCTAATAAACGGAGATGAGGGAGTCTCCTGTACACTGAAATAAGACAGCAGGGCATGGAGGGCAGCCAAAGGGGAGCCAGGCAGACACTCAGACTGCAACGCGACATTATTTTCCCACCATCCGAACAGCATGTACATTGGAGCTGGATAGATTTTGTGGTAAATATTTTTATAAAGTCGTTACTTACATGATTGTAAAATCAATGATCTATGCAACGTTTCTTTTATTGTCACTCGACAAAACATTTCCTCTTGCATGGATTTGTGGCTGTTCAACCCTGCATTTGATTGTCTCTATAAAATAGTCACGATGTGTATATTTATTTATTTATTTATTTGCTTGAATTTGGCCATGACGCATGCACTGCATGGTTTTTCCTGTGCTTTGTTTGTTGGGAAGAACTCTCATTTTTCACCCAGCAGACAAGATGCAGGCTGTCAGTGGGGGAATCATACCTGGTTCCATGCTAGACCAGTCGCCCCTCATACAGCCCAGTAGCTGCTGATTGTCAGTGTGGGGTGCTGGCAGAGAAATGCAATAACTCTAGACACCCAGGCTGTGGAACTGTAGAGGGGGATGGGTGAACTCACAGCCTGCCAACACCGTGTGTGGGAAAAAAAAGAAAGAAGAAGCCTGCTTTTGGCCAAAGAACACATCCTGCAGGCTAGACAAACACACGGATCTGCTTTGCTACTTCCTACTTCCATATGCTCTTCCTTATCAGTCTGGAGGTAACTGTCATGGCTTTCATGGCTGTGGCTCAGCATCATCTAATTATAAGCATAGACAGGAAATATGTCATGAGAGAGGAAGTGCATCCTAGTGGTTCTAGGAATATAGTAGGAAGCAGGCTGGGTTTGACGTTAATGAGGAAAAAAAGAGCAATTTATTCAGTGCTAAACGATTATCCATTTACTTTGGAAAAAGATAGTGAGTTGAAAAATGAACTCGACCACTCATCTCATCTCATTTATTGTGTGTTTTGGCAAAATAAAATATTGCACACTGTTATTTTTGTACCAATGAACCATTTTCAATAAAGTGAATTGGTTTTTTCACATCAACTTGACCATGTGGACTTTTATTTTGCAGTATATGCTGTTCATCAGTGTCTAATACGTGTGAGAAATGATTTTTAATACATTTTAACAAATTCATACTTTGTGCTTCAATGATCCATGGGATAGATTGTCTGGAGCCTTATTAAGTTGCTATTAAGTAGTAATTAACATGTAATTAAGACATGTAATCTAAATTGTGATGCTTTCTTTTGAACAAACCCCTAAAAATCATACATTCTTCAGTTTCCTTTGTGTACAAACAACTTGGTCTCAGGCTGTATGCTAGTCTCTATTGACCAGCGAACCAGCACATAGTCTAGCACAGTAGATTAATAAGACGTGACAGCTGTCATTCCTCCTTTGACATCTGTTAGGAGAAAGACACCATCACTTGGACAAGGCCTGCACTGTTTTTGAGCTTGCTACAGAATAAAATGCTGCTATAAGGGACCCCGGCAAGCAAAATACTGTATGGTCAGGACAAAGTCATCTATTTTAAATTGTATACGTAAATGTAAACAGAGCTGAAAAATATGGACAAAAATAACATAATTACATTGGTACACAATACGCCCTTTGACTTGACTTGTGATGTATTAAAACTAACTTTATCTCATTAAATATTTACACAAATTCTACTGAACATTGGTGAGGTCGAACAATTTTGTTTGATTTCCTACATATGAACTTGAAGACACCCCTAATGATAACCTTAACCTTTTTATTCCATATGAGGTAAGCTCTTTTTCAAACATTGCCGCATATGATTTAGTATGAATTGGTAAGTGTGAGATCATATTAATTAAAACAAACTGGTGAACTTCTGATGTGTTTGCAATAATTTGACCAAAGTCTTTCTTTTTTTTTTTTATCATGCCAATGCCACAATTATCTTTCACCACAGGCGTCCATGGAGAGAGCAAAATTAGCCGTGCTGTCAGGGTGAGAGGGGTGGTATACGGGTGGAGAGAGAAAAAGAGAGAGAGAGAGAGATGAAAATATATCAATTAATAAATTAAAATGCTTTGTGGCGAGATCTCATTAGCATAATACATGCATCTGCATCTGTGATATCACTATTACGAAGGCCATTTTGCAATTGTGAGAAAGACTGAAAACGACAGCATTGATCACAAGACAATTGCAGCAGTCAGAAAGAAAAACAAATAGACTTTTATGACAAAAATCCTAGCATTTGACATATACTTTTTAATAATTAGATCAAATTTAGGTTTCTTTTGGCTCACAAGATCAAGGCTCATGAATTCACAGGTCAAAGTTCACTGAGATAAAGTCACAGTCAGCATAACTGCTTGCAGAAGCAAATTAAAGTCAGGCTGAAATGTGTTCAATCTGACCATTGCTTTAGCTGACAAAGTTAAGAAGTGTAATTTTAACATGTCTCCTGTGTTAACATCATAATACATCAATAATAATAAAACTGGCTCCTGAGTGGTGCACGAGGAAAGCCCTATCATCCAGAGATCGCGAGTTCGAATCCTGAAGCTACCAGGAGCCTATGATTGGCCCTCAGGAAGGGAGGGGTACTGTCAATTACAGCAATCATGGGTGTCTGTGTGCTCATGCATACGGAAGTAGGTGGATAGTGTTTTCTTCTGAGTGTGTTACGCTGCATGAGCAGCAGTTAGAAAAGATCCGTTCGGCTGGTGTCAGAGGAAGCACGTGAGTTTTGCTCTGCCTGGTTGGTAGCTGTTGTGTTATGGTGAGACCTATCTGGTGGGTGGGAATTGGCCACATCGAAATCAGAGAGAAATTGGGGCAAAAAAAAAAAGACCGTAAATGTTGGCACCTCTATACTGTACAGACCTAGTTCTATCTGTCATTCCAAGTACTTTCCATTCCAACTCATCATAAGCAGTCTTAAATAGTCTTTTTTATATTTCTATACGAGTAGGTAATTAATATTATGGCTCCTTCTTTTATTTATTTATACTTTTATTCTTTAGAAATTCTCACATCAGCATGTTGACTGCAACATCTTGCATTCATCCACCTAAATATCCACTGAATTTGTAACAGCATGAGAAGAATTTGGATTTATTTTGCTATTTTGTTATATTGGAATATCATGATCGAAGTATTATAATTTTTTTTTATCTGGGTAAAGAGCATTTTAAGATGAGGTTTATGTGGTTAACTCACAGATAGAGCATCATCATACTGAAGTTAGTGTGCATTTCGGATTAGCTTTACCTAAGACATGTATCACAAAGAAAGTATGATGGAAAGTGTATTTGAGAGGTTAGGACAGAATAGTGTGTATAGTCAATCTGTGTATTTGGGGTTTGGTTGTTGGTTCCACAGCAGTAGTTCTCTGGAAAACAACTGCCAAAATAGACATTTAATATAGTTAGCCACAAGACCTTACCTGACAGCATGGTTAAAACTGAAATCGTTTTTTCACTTTGAGAGCTTCAAACTTGGACATGTAGCGATACGATTTTACTGCAGTGTGAACCATCTGAAATGCTTTACCTTTCTCATTTGTCCCTTCATCATTTGTGAAAACTTTAAGCGTCATCCAAAATCAGAAATGTGAGCCTAGCTTTAAAATGCTAAATATTTATGAATCTTATTTTCCATTATTCTGCAGGAGTCAGGAAATATGACCATAACTGACCACTGGAAGAGAGTGAGGCGAAATGGAGCTGTCTGCTTTATCCTGCAATAAAATCCAGCATAAGGTGAGCTCAGGAAAAAAAAATGAAATAGGAAAACAAACTAAGAACTTTGTCTGTGGTGAGAAGTCCTTGGGAGGTGGACTCACAACATTTGTTTGTCTATGCTTTTGTGGAGTTTCCCCATGTTTCCTCTTTTCAAGTCTGTTTGTGTGTCTGTGCATATGCACTACATGCCTGCAGCTAAAAAAATGAAAACAGTATGGTTCATTTTATCATTGCTCGGTGGTCAGCGGTATTAGCATATTGCTCCAGAACATTCGGTTAACACAGTAAATATTATGCACAGCCAGTCTGGTACTTTATAGAAACAGAGCTACAGCATCCCTAAGGGATTTTACTCTTGCTTTACCTTAATGCACATAACGTACATATGAAATCGAATGACAGAAATGTATACTATTCAAAAAGATCATGTGGTTCAAACCCAAATAACTGTTCTTGTAAGAAAATGTGCTGTGGTATTCTTATTTGGAAATGTCAGTGTGTTCATCTATTGAAATAAAATAGCAAATTTTTACTCAACTTAAAAAAAAAAAAACCTATACTGAATAATGAAGGTTTTTTTAACTATAGAATATTCTGTTAAAGTCCAAAAGACTTGTATTGTCTTTTGACTGAATGTCATATGGAATAAAATACACAAAAGTATAAATGATCATACGTGCAACCTGTGAAACATTACACACTGTCTTCAATGAGCTTACAGTTAAGCTGGGAAAAAAAAATCCCTGTAGATGATCAATACTTAATGTTAATTACTGTTGCTGTCGGTTGGATATGTGCTTTTAAAGCCAATTAAAGACAGGATGTAGCGTTCAGTCAAGCTCTGAAAACTACACGTCCTCCTGCCTGCAATCTGGAAGCTTGGTAATGGTTTTTGATCAAAGGTCATCAGATCTCGTTCAAATAGACGACATAAAACATAACACTGTCTTTATGAGTGTTTGGTAAACAAGGAAATATTTAGGAATTGCTACAAAGCATTTTTCATAATTTCTAGTCAGTGTAAGAGTTATGTATTTAAGTGTTTGTCCATGCTCGTTTAAATATTACCAGTGCATGAATTCGTTAATTCATTGAATTTGCTGTTCACACTAATAACTTCAAATTTGTCCTGTTTATGCTAACTGACGCCTCCTGCTTCCTGATTCGGTTTCTCTAATGTTAGCATGCACGCTATTACCGTGCAGCTTCAATCATTCAGTTTTATGCGTAACACACGGCTCTTCCCTGCATACGCATCACTAGGATGTGATTAGCGTTTGCTCAGACGAGCAAATGAAGTTCAATTACATGATTACAATTAACCACAGGTGCAAAAAATGTGCTCATGCAGACAACGTGCCGTGTTTACTGTGTACTCCAGCTCTGTTTGGTTCATCATTCACAATTTGTTTAAAAAAAAAAAGAGCATAATTCTAAGTGTACATATCGATTTGTCATGTCACATTGTTTAGAAATGATCCCAATTTTATCCATAATATCTGGTAAATAATTACGCCCGGCATTAGTCCTGCCCAAAGCTGTCTTCCATTACACACCCCATGACATTCACGCATAGCACATTTCCCCTCCCTCCCTGTTTCGAGAACCTTCTTCAAAAAGAAACATACAGCACTAATCAGCTTTTGATCCTTATTCATGTTCCAATTTTTTTCTCTTTCCAGGAAAAAAAGTGATCTAGTCGAGATCTATAATTAAAGACGACAGAGCAACATTGCATTCATTAAATATCCAAGTAACGAACAGGATGTAACGGTGCTAGCTGCATGAGTTTAACCCACATCATTATTTTATGTCGAGAACAAAGGCTAAGTGCATAGAAAAAAAAGATGCAAATGTATTCAAATTGCTGGCAGCAAGAGGAAGGAGTGGATAAGACTGGGTAGAGAAGATGCACAGCAAAAAAAAAAAAAAAGTGTGTGTGTTTTGGGGGAAGGGGGAGTTTACCTTCACAAAGCAGCCATTTCGAAGTGATTGCATTTTTAAATATTTCTCTGCGATTACACCGGAGATGAAGTTTAAAGGCTCTAAGGGGTCATGTTAATTTCACCTGCTTTGCATCAGGCCCGCTGATATGTTCTTACGTGAGCCGTTTTTATACGAACAACCCCACGGTTAACTGAAATGGTCTCAAGACAATGCAAAGCCATGAAAATCTCACTTTGCCTCATTTCAGGTCACCGCTTTCTCCATTTTCTCTTTTTTGCTTTCAGTTGCAGTTTTAATTTTAGTTTGGAGTAATGATGAGTGTGAATAAGATCAAAATTGTTTCATGATAATCCTTGAAATTGTGTATGATGCAAGCATGGGTTAGGAAGAGTTTTGGTTTTTTTTTTTTTAAATAAATGAACAATTAAACCATAATCTATTTCTGTATTACTGAACAATCCACAAAAAATGTTCCATAGATCAACAAGAAGCTTCATCCATCTTACAAATCCTTCCGAACGATGTGAAAATGATGTTACTTGATAACGATAAAGGTTTGACTAATAGGTTAATAGGTTACTTATGAGGAAATATTCACTATGAGTCGTGCCTTGCGGAGCGATGAACGATTGCGCTGATGGTATTCATGTGTTCGTGTGCATCTTTTTAAGACTTCTATCAGGGAGATGTACACAGCAGCGCACAAAAGCCGATTAAAATAATGCCCTTCCACAGACAATGCTACATTTGTGATTTGTGACACACACACACACACACACATACACATGTCTGGGCCTCTTCTCAGACCTCAGACACAATATAGTGTGAGAGGGGGCTGGGGGTGTGAAAGCATAGACAGACACTTACAATAATGCATAATGATGTTAACATTCCTGCATGTCTAATAGAGCAGCATCCAACCACAGACTGTGTGTGTGTGTGTGTGTGTATGGGGACAGCAGAATAAAGGGGGGTGGGCAAAGAGGTAAAGTGATAAATTAATTCATGCACCTAAGCCATGGCTGTGTTTGAATATGGTCATTCGCACCTCGATCGCACACACAGTGTCTCAATCCCGGAAAGGGAAAAGACCGAGACAATACAAAGACGCATTTCTCTCTTCACCATGCGCATGCATATATGAAATAAATCGCACCTGCCAGACAGCAGTGGCGCTTTCCCCTCACGCGTGCCGCCTCTATCGTTCTAATTGGGAGCTTAGAGCGAGGTGAGATTGTCCCTTCCCCGTTCCTATCATTTTGTTAACCTCACATCAAGCGGAACCCCCTGCCAATGGGACCAGACGAATTGGATATGAAAATAGAAGTGAAACGTTTGTCAAGGGAAAGCAGACGACAGGCCGAGGGAGAGAAGGAAGAGAAAGAGAAGGACAGGGAAAAGAGACAGACAGACGTCATCTCCAGAGGAGAAGGCAGGCAGCAAAAAAAACAGAAAAAGCTCATTTTCCTTGGCCACCCTCACATCGTCTGCATTGCAGATCCTCCAAAGCCTGGCAAACGTGGCACCGGAGCTCAGGAGTAGCTTTATATGTTTTATGCTATCTGTGCCTCAGATGATCTTTCTTTTTTTTTTTTTTTTCTTTACCGCCCCATATTTTTTCCCTTCTTCTGGTCTCCATAAAATGTCAAGTTAATTTCCTGGGTGGTATGAGCTACACCTTGCCATGCACCGTGTGTGTGAGAGGTTTGTGTGTAAGCGTACATATGTGTATGTGCTTGTGTGTGGTAGAGAATGGGGGAAGGGGGAAGGAATAGAAGTAGATAGAGGTGGAGGTAGGAGATTGGAAAGCATGCCAGTATGTATGCATGGAGCTCAGTAGACATATATGTGCGTACTTGTGGGTGTGACAGGGAAGTGTATACTCATATGACCTTAGTAACGGTGTGAAGAGGGTTTTCTTGATATGTTTCGTGTGTGTGTGTGTGGGGGGGTATTTCAGCCATAGAAGCTCCAGATCACTTTATTATTATGTTGTAATTTTTGTATTTTTGTTCTGGACACCAGCCAAATAACAGCCTGGGTAAGTGTGTGAGCCTGAGTCGGTGAATTTGTGTTAATGCGTATCATAAAGTTTATAATTTACATACAAGTGCTGGGATTTTTGTCCATTTGGTCCATAACTGCTTATGTTCTATACATTTCCCCTTTCCTTATTATTAATATCATTATATCACGTGGTCTAAAGTCGATTGTAAGGACTGAACTTGGTTTATAAATATAATAATTAAAGAATGTATTAAAGCCATTCTCCACTCAGCTGGAGCTTGAAATAAAGACTGTTTTCTCGTACTAACAGTAGTAGACGCTTACTTCAAAGCTTTGAATGATTGGTATTTTTATTCAACTTGCCAGGTGTGTGTGTGTGAATTTCTGCTTGTGCCCTGACCTTTTTTTATTTGTTTTTTTTTTCCCTCTTTGTTCCAATAACTCATTTTTCAGACACTCGTCGTGTCTACAATGGGATTTTGATTTCCATACTGAAGGACTGTGTGATGCCAAACGATTTCCAAGCACAAAAAATAAATGCAGCTTGCAAAACACCATTTAACACCGAAAGCTTTTTTTGAAAAGTCAAACAGTGTTTTCCTGAGAGACGTCTTTCCTTGTTCTGCTCAACTCTGGTGTTGTGTTCTCATCTCTCATATGCCTATCATTGGTGTGTGTGTGTGTGGTGATAGTATACACAAACATATTCTTCTGGACCTGTAAAACATTATAATATGGAGGAAAGGGGTAATGTATTTGCCACTCTTGCTTATGCTGATCTATGCTTCTGCCCTACAAATGTCACATCCCATAAGCCCAAAAAATTGCACCAGCCCCACCTAATTAAGCATATTCATGAAGCTGCTTTGCATACTGCCACTAGCCGATTGGGCAGCGCCACGGAGAGACGTGACTGCATGGGGAGTGGAAAATTCACACATGCAAATCTACACTGCTATGGACTTCTCCGTAATGTGAAGTGGGAATGTAAGTGAAAGCAACGCCGCTATTCTAGAATTACTCACAACTGGATCTGCATCATATGCTAATAAATCAGCCAATTCTGACTTTTAATAGACAGACAGGTGACAAATTAAAGGAAAAAACCCAGCATGTGTCTTAAAAAGGTAGAAAGGTATA
>JAOBAM010000017.1:21613375-21627717 GCA_025212355.1 Notarius kessleri
TATTATTATAGCATTTTTCACAAATTGCTACTGTCATTTCACCGGTTTGTTTACATTCTAAGCGGAAATTATTTTGTCGGACATTTTGTATAAAGTTTTTATCAAATTTGTAAAAAATCTAAATAAAAATGCTCTGTTTCTCAAAGTCCAGTGACTGTGGATAGAATAAAACAGTTCTTCCACTCAATCTTGTCATCCATGGTTTATACGCACCTCGTCGGCTATCAGCTCATGTACGACCCGATTTCGTGGAATAACTAAAATATCACTGAGATGAATTAAATTAATATGAAAGTAGGAAACACGAACCAGCTTAGTTTCATATAGGACAGTGCTTCGTTGCAAAGGACAATACTTCTTTGCATACACACTCTGTAAAAGTACACATCAGAGTCCACATGGGGGAGCTGTGTACCTCCTCGCTGCGAAATTCATGCAGATCTTGTGGGAAATGCAAACCAGAGATCTTGTTTTATTCAAGATCCAGCAGAGCCAATGCGGATTCTAAACTGATCACTGATCAGCTGTTCTCTGTGTTCTCCCACAGCCAGGTGGCTATAGTTACCAAGAACTGAACCACACACAAAGCTACAAAATACAAGATGAAAAGTAGGATCATGCAGTATTTCCTGGGACAGCTATGGACTCTGTAACCCTTAACCAGTTTCCTTTCTCTCATTATTCCCCTCAAATAGCTCACTGTCCAAGAATGATGGGATTGGCTATGGTTCTCTTAAGGTTTGAGTGATTAAAACCAATCAGAGAAGATATACAGAAAATAAATGAACATAACTGTACTTTTGGATCTTCCATGATATCTATGCAACTATGCAATACATGTCTTATAGTTATGCACCGTCATGCATGTTTCTGGGAAAATATTTCAAATGGATACGTACAGCTTATGCTGGTCTTCATATATTCACACAAACTTCCATCCCGTTTTTTTTTTTTTTTTTTTAATTTGTCCACTTATCCAACAATAACAAACACTATGTGACCACTATGATCCACTTTGGCTGAGTAGCTGGGCAGTGCTTTTCTCTAGTGTGTTTCAGCTGGACCATATGGAATGAGGCCCATCTGTGTGTGTCCTGCTCACGCCTGCCACCTTTCCACAAAATTCTTAATTACAACTAGTCCTACAAAGCAGCATGGAACAATTTGCTACACGTCCTCTATTACCCCAATCCAACTCCACAGGCTACCCACTGCTTCCTGCAGACATTTAGTAATGCTACAGTCAAACCATTAGGACAAACTTAATGACATCCTAATTCCTACAAATCATCATGTAGCCTATCCACTTCCCTTTCTCTTCTCGTGTATATACATGCACACCATATATGAGGACCACTCACAAACATCGGCATTTAAAAGTACACCAATAACTGCATACAACCCCCATGACAACACACATTTACAGCGCCCCTGGGCTGTGTCCTTCACTTATGTTGTCCCAGGTGTTGCCCATCTGTATGGCTGGTTCCTGTCTATTTCCTGAAGAGAGTCCACACCTGTAAGCTTGTGGCCCCTGTTTCATTCACAGGTATATTTTAATTTCTCAGCTGGAAGGGAATCTTTCTACGACCACACTGCTTATCTCCTGCCCCCCAAGGTTTCTCTCTTTTCCCCAGTTCCAGGATACATGTTATATCTTTGAAGTGATAGTCCAATCAGCACCAAATGACCCAAACCAGTAATTAGCCATTTTCTAGCCTGCTGCAAGAACACCACTGAAAGGAATGGAGGAAGTTCCTTCAACACCCCCCACACACACGCGCACACACACACCTCTATACGAGCACATAGTTAAAAAAATAATAATAAAATAAACACATAATTTAAATTCAAGTTAAAAATCAGGAATCTTTCCCAAAACTTCAGTTATCTCCAGTTATCATAAGAACTAACTTTAGAACTAAATACCTATAATATCTAAAGAAAACCATTTAAATTCTCCAAGTACGTTTATTTATTTTATCAGGATTGTTTTTCGACTTGATACTGTATGCCCTCTGACAAGAGGAATCCATAAATTACTCTTAAATCTCTTACCAAAATACGCCCATCTGTCCACCGGAAATCGCTTTCAAACATCTTATCGTTCAATCCGATCCACTGGTAGTCATGGCCAAGGCCTGCCATGAAAAAAGAACATACGCTGATTAATTCTTTTGCCGTATTAGGCATGCCTGGTCAGTCTTTAGAAATAAGGGAAATTTTTATTAGTTGACACATCTCACTTCCTGTTTCTCACGCCTGAGATATCTATTCCTCAGTCCTCTGTTCAGTAACCAGAATGATCTATCTTGGCTATATAATCAAACAATACCTTTAATATTTCCACTACTCCGACTGTCTGGGTATTTAAAGCCATGATATACTAAGGATATGTATATTTTTGCCACCTTAGATAAATCATATCACTTAAAATGGAAATATTTAATTCTGACATTTAAAAGATATGAAATTGTATTGTTTGACTTGTATGCATGTTCCTTTTTCAGGGTTCCCGGTCCAAGTCAAATGTCAAGTTCCCTGACTTTTCCTGACTAAAAAGCTGAATTTCCATGACCAATAATGAACAGAAAAACAGACTGCCTTTATGCTGAGCAGACAAAAACCAGCCACAGTATTTTAAACCCATCAATTTGCGAGCTTTATTTACTAATTCGCAGATGTCTTCAGGATAAAAATTAGGTTTCACTGCTTAAACCTAGTGAAATAGTGCATGGAAAATATTGCCATTTTGCCAAAATGACAACTAAAATTTCAACATGATACAAACAAAATTCCCTGATATTCCATGACTTGGCCCAAAATATGATCAAATCCCCTGACTTTCCATGTCTGGAACAGAAATTTCCAGAAATTTCATGACCCATAGGAACCGTTCTTATTTATCATTCTCTACTGACTATTCATAATCATTTATATTTACCTATTAGTGGTAGGAGTATTACATATGGGCAAAACTGACAGAATGAATTTTGGAGAGTCTTAAAAATAAATCAGAGCCTCCACACTTACGGTTGACAAACTGCTGTTCTTCATGGGACAGAATACTACTAAGGTGACCACCCAGAATACGACATTCACGCTCTGCTACCTCCCAGGTACGCCTGTGAGGGAAATACCTGTAGCAATGACCTTGAAACTTATGCCATCCATAACTGCATGTTTCTGTGTCTGCAAAGAGAAATGCAAAAAGAAAGAAAAATGCACCACCATAAGTCTGACAGAAAGACTTGATGTAGACAGTATTGCTTTTAACGTGCATTTATTTAAAACCTATCAAGAGTAGGATAGAACTTTGAGCAAATTGGTACTATAAATCTGACTTTCATGTACTAAATTTTTAACCTTTATTGCTCTTCTGGAGGGCTTTTGATTTTTATCTGCCTTTCATTCTTGTGTCACATGACACACCACTACTCAGATCTATAAGAGCAAGTTAAGCACTTATGTTTTAATTGCAGCTGGAAGAAATGTTTTGTTCCAAAAAGCCTATTCACTTAAATTATTGGATCATTTTTGCTTGAAGATATTACACGACACTGGTAAACAATATCTTAAACATTTTAAATGCTCAAGAGGCCACTTTCCTTTGCTATCTTCGTGTACAGCGTTTCTACAGAGACAGATGTTCAAAACATTGCACCAAGTGAGTCATGAATATAAACTATGACCATGTCTTTTTTTTCACATTTGCAAATGAGCCATAGGCAATAAATCATTGTGGATGTTTCTGGACCAGCCCTGGGCTGCACTGTTTCCTAACTTATTTGAAATGGCATGGATTTACCCTGGCAGAAACACTAATGACTAACAGTTAATCATTGAAATGGCCTTTTAAAGAAAGATGCTGAAGGAGAACCCGTGAATTGCTGCAATTTTAATTTGGCAATGTTTGCAATAACATGCATGATAATTATTAATAATTTTTAAAGGCATATTGAAGTATTATCTAACAGTGAATTCTAGTTTGATAAACTAATTAACTGCATTTACAACAGGTATTCTAAATATCTGCTTTCATTGAGGATAATCATTTCTAGCTGTGCCGATTCATCTATCTTGGATTTAACTCTGGTCCATTTCTGGATTTTAAGAAGCCTAAAAATCATAACTAGCTGCATGGAAGCATTTGGACACCAATAATGAATCAGCCATGTATAATTTCAGTACCCAGGGTGTGTTACATGGACTGTTAATATAGCATTGTCTGAAACTGGAGCCCCAAAGGTGATCAAAATCTATGTACTATTGTTCTTCTCTAGCACTTTTATACTGTACCACTATGGTATTCTTTATTAGTTATAACTGAATAAGCCCTAAAAAAATTTGAGTCTTCATAGATGACTTCAGCAACTGCATGTTATAATCAAGTTTCCTGTGTGCGAATTAACATTACCAAAGAATTATATCCTTACCTTCCTCACAGAGAGATCCTCTGTAGCTTGGTAGACATACACAAGTAAAAAAGTTAATCCCATCTATACAGGTACCCCCATTACGACATGGGTTGAGGTGGCACTCATCAATATCTAAATAACGATTACATGAATCAGCCATGATTTACATGATTGTCATTCAGGGAAAAAAAAATCCTTTAATAATAATACATTACCATTCATTTCTTAACAAGTAAATTATTGCATATTCATGGATACCTATTTCACAATGGTCACCAGTGAATCCAGGTAGACAGCTACAAATCTGGACATTACCCCTTTTCAAACATGTGCCACCATTCATACATCCATTATCAGAACAGGAATGGTCACCTGTAGTTCAAAAAGAGAGAATGCACACAGCAATGGTTAGACGGTGCCATATGAAGTAATAGCACATAAGCATATGGATGATCTGAGAAATACTGATAATGTGGTCTTCAAAACAATGTCATACCTGCAATATCATATGTCTCTCCAATAACTGTGTATCCTAGCTCCATGTCCAGTCTCGGTCTCTGTGATCCATTTGGTGCCTCTGGATTAGAGGCTGAGATCTCAACCGGTATGGTGTCATTAGAAATATCTTTAGGAGAAGCTGAATGTACTTGAAATCCATCAGCTGATGATATGGGGTTGTCTGTACTCTGCAGAATTCCAGTTTCAGTTTCCTTAGTTTGAGCAACTGTCTCTTGTACCTCAGACAGATTTTCCTCATCTACAGATCCAGTGATTGAATCATAAGATTGTAGCATTGGTGATGTCTCGTCAGATGATGGTATAACAGTTGTTACCTCTTTGTTGATGGTTTCAGAAGTAAAATGCTCCACAGGTGGCACAGTGAATAACCTCTGTAAAGTATTTTTGTCTGAAATGCCTGGCCATTCAGTGCTGTCAATGGATGTCTTACTCTCATATACATGAGTGCTTTCAAGGGGTGTCTCACTCTCAGGCTTTGAGACAGTCTCAGAATCAATCAAATCTGGTTTGGGTTCTACTAAGGAAGGTTCAGATGTGGCATCACTATCCAGTGTCACATCAGGTTCTGGCTTCATTATTGGTATCTCTTGAGTCGACTGCATACCTTGCTTTGTGGTTTGGGTATACTGAGTATACTTGATAATTTCTGATGGAGACATAGATACCATGGGAATAGATGTTGTTGTTGACAAATCTTCTGCTGCTGAGGTGCCTTCAGTAGGCTGGGATGTTTGTGTCATTTCCAACACTGCTTCTGGATGGAATGATGTGAGTATTGGGGGTGCATAGGTTGTACTATCAGTTTCTTTAGATAGTGATACCAATGCATCTGAAGGAGTGGTGGAAAAATCTCTGTGATCTGTTGACACTTTAAAAGACGCAGCTGTTGACTCATCAGTGAAGAGTTCAGAAATCACATCACGTGAGCTTTCCTCTGATAATAATGGGCTTGATGTCTTTTCTCTGGTTGAATCATATAATGCCATCTCTGAACTTTTTGGTAGTGTCTCTGTTGTCACCTTATTGTTTGCATCAACTCGTTCTGTCTGCACTATTTCCGTTACCTCATATTTGGTGGTTGGTTGTACTGTGATGTCAGATTGTGTAGTAGTTCTAACACTGGTATCACTCTCAAGCTCTGTGTTTGATTGTATGGTGGCCTCAATCTCAATTTCAGATACACCAATAGGAATCAAATCTGGTTTGCCTTCTACAAGGGGATTGGTGGTGCTCTCATAGTCCAACACCCCAACAATGGCTGAATCAAGAATAGTGCCTGGAATCTGTGTAGTCTCTACTGATTCAAAAACAGATGTGCCTGCTGGCTGTACACGTTGGATAGTTGGTGATGACATTTCTGAAGAAGCCTCAGTTGAAATTTGCTCTTCTGCTGGCAGCACCTTATTAGGCTGCATAGTTTCTGAATGACTGTTGTTTTTTAAAATGTCTAAAATGGGTGCAAAGGATGACTGAAAGAACCGTACAGTACTACTGAAGAATGAGGCAGTAGGTACTGTTGTAACAGACCTCTCTGTAATAGAAGATGTACTACCTGTTTCTGACTCATCAACATAAGGGAATGATGATCTTGGCTCAACATGTTCTGTAGCCTGTGCCATAGCCTGTGAAACTGCTGTGGTTGTTTTATGAGCAGATGTAGTCTCAATGATATCTGATCCACTCGTAAGTTCTGATATGAGGCCTGAGCCTTCCTCTGTACCACTTCCCTGGGAGGCTAAAGTAGACTCTGATTCTTTATAGTCAGTGGTCTTCTCTGCATTATATCCAGAGGTTGCAGATACAGTTCCATGTAAAGCAGAATTAACATCTGCTGTTAAGGTTGTGGGTGAGCTTGTATCTGTAGATATAGTGGCATCTGATATTGAAGTTTGCACTTCAGGATCTTCTACAGAGACACTATCTCCTGAGAAATTATCAATCTCTGTGTCAAGAGGCATCAAAATAGAATGTGATGTCTTGGGCATTGCTTGTGTAGCTCTAAATTCAGAATGTGATGTGGTAGAGGTCACATGTAAGATGGTTTTAGGTTGACTGGTGGTTGTATGGCTGGGTTTAGTGATGTGACTGTGCTCACTGGTAGTGTAGACAGAATCAGTGGTGGTAAATGGAGGCTGATTTGCACTGGAGGTAATATGCGAGGTGGTCTGACTCGGATGGGATTTTCCAGTGTTGTAATGTGTTGTACTATGAGTGGAATACAGGGTTGACTGAGCAGAATGTGTGGACTTGGATAAGTGCGGAGTCATCTTGGAAGGAGCCACAGTTTGAACAATAAATCTTTCATCAAGAATATCGACAGACAATGTTGGTTTTGTTTCTGGTTCCTCAGCTTTTTCAGAGCTGCTTAAATCTACACCTTTAGCCGTTGGCCCTTCCAAGGTTGATTGAGTAGACAGGTGTAAATCTGAGGATGGTAACACAGGACTGTCTACCCCAGAACCTTCTGGTTCCTCTGTCAGTATGCTCGAGGATCGAGGTGTCATGGTGATAGCTGTTATACCAGCTGCTTCCTCTGTGATGATTGTGGAGGCAAAATGTGATGAGGGTTCCAACACTGAAACAGTATCTGCATCAATGATTGTATCATTTTTGGTAATAAATTCTGTTTTGGTGCTTTGGTCTCTCATGCTGTCTGTAACTGTTGAGAAAAATTCATCTTCATCTTTTATCTCTTCTGTGAATATGATAACAGGACTTGTAATTGATTTGGTATCATGGATCCTTGTGGTAATTTTGCTAGATCTGATCTCACTACTAGAGGGGACAACTGTTGTAACTTCTTTATCTGTACCATCTTGGTATATGACAGAGGGAATTGGAGTAGTCACATCTGTGTCTGTCACCACTGACCCAGGTGAGGTTTGGACACTAACATCATCCACAAGTGTAGTATATGAACTCTCTGTAGGCAAACTAGTGGTTAGGGAATCTTGTGTAGAAATTTCTAAATTGTTTTCTGTATTCTGAGTTTCAGTAAACTTTGTTGAACTGTCAGACAACTGAACTTTTGATGTGGCACTTTCCATAGTTGCTTCTACAGGGACACTTGTAGATTTTTGCAATTCACTAGTGGTAGTAACTAATATTTCATCCCCAGAACCTCCATCCTCTGTAAAAGGTTTTAGTGTCCCTTTGTCAGCATCTGTTTTTGAGACTACAGAATCAATGTGAAAATGCCTTGATGTCAGATGGATTGAATCTGTTCCTAGAGTCACTGGCACATTTGTTACAGTTGACTGTTTGCCCAAACCATCTTCATTTGTTAAGTGAACCGAATCTGTGAAAGTTGAAGTGAGAACAACCGATGGCAGGTCTTTGATAGTTGTGTGTATTGATGCTTTTGTTTTTTCTGTTGTTATATCCATTGATGAAGCTTGTGAAGGATCATCAGACTCAATAAAAGCACCAGAACTATCATCTTCAGTGGTTTCATTTTCAGATACAGTATCCTCCATATCACCACTACCAGTATCCAGAGGTACAGCCATAGTCTCTCTTTCTATTGGGCTAGACATTGTTGAAGTAGTTTCAGATTTGAACAATGCATACTTGGTGGATGTCTCAACACTTAGGTGATCTAGTGTGGTCTTATTCTCACTGGTTTCAGCCTCATCTGTTTTCATAGAAAAGATTGTATTTATTTCAGTTGTTGGCATTTCTGATCCTTCAACCTGGTCCAAGTCTTGATTATCTACTGTCCCCTCATATTTGATCCCTGGAAATGATGTCATTGTTACATGTTCCATTGTCGGACCAACAGAAAGTGAAGCTGACTCAACGACAGTGGATATTAGATCACCAGAACCATCATCATCAGTTCCTTCAGTTTCAATAGTAGTGTCATCTGTGTCACCACTACCAGACTCCAAAGAAGAAGGCATTGAATCTGTTTGTGCTGGGCTTGAAGGACTTTGAGAAGTAGATAGTGATGTTAACTTTGTGGAGGGTGTAGCTGTTTCAACATCTGTGTAATCTAATGTGCTCTTTGGGTAACTAATTTCTGCCTCATCTGTTCTCACAGAATATTCTTTACTTGCTTCAGTTGTTTCTGACATATTGTCAGCAGATCCTTCAACTATGGAAGACTCTTGATCTGTGCTTGAGGTCCCGAATTTTTCCACGTCAATAGCAGTTGATGCTAAATATGTCTCATTATGCGTAGTCTCTAAGTGAGATACATGCAATGTACTTGATGGAAAGTGGTCAGCAGTTACAGATGAACTGCTAGTCGTGGTGAATCTCTCACTAACACCAGATGTTGCAATAGAACTTGGTGAGGTGGCAGATACAGTGTTAAGGATGTCTTCATTCTGGTCTGTAGAACCATCACCAACTGTAAAGGCAAGGATTGTACCCGTCACTGTTGAGTGGGCGAAATCCAATGATCCCTCCACAACATTGGGGTGTACTGGCAACTCTGTTCCCATAACTGCTTCTGATTTTGTTGTTAATACATCCTTTGCAGATGGAACTTGTGAAGGATGAGTGAACTCAACAAGTGTATTAAATAAATCACCAGAAACACCATCATCAAACTCTCCACTTTCTTCACCAGAACCCTCTGCCTGTGGTATTTCTTGGGTTGGAGCTGAAGTGATATATAACTCTTTAAAAACTGTATTTGAGATTTGAACCCCTGAGGTTTCTACATACATAGTATTGAAAGGCGACTCTGTTTTGCTATTACTAGTTCCAACCAATGTGTCAGTTATGTTTTGGTTGAATTCAGCAGTCTCTGGTGTTGTTCCTATCTCTCTTGAGCTGGACACTGTTGAGATTGATTGTGTATGGTCAACTGTAAAATTTCTTGTGGTAGTAGTAGAAATACTTTCTTTTGCTTTGCTCTGTGTTGTTGTTTTTGTTGTCATGTCCTGGTCATCTGTGCCTCTACTGTGCACTTGCATATAAGGGGTTGTACTCAACTTATCAGTAATGCTCTCACCAGAAAAGTCATCCTCTGGTGCAGAATGTAATAAAATTGAGGTGGCATCAGTACTTTGTATGGTTGATGATGGCTTTTCAGGCTCTGCTCCCTTTGTGTGATGTGTTTCCACTTTTACTGTTGTTTTATCTGTCAAGAGTAATGCAGGAATTAGTGTGGCTGTATGATTTGTAATCATCGTAGTTGCTGCTATAGTAGTTTCTTGCTCTTCGGTAAGTTCATGTGTAGAGGTGACTGTAGCTGGAATACTGTATGCAATGGCTGAGCTCTCTGATGTCCTCTCCAATAATGTGCCCTCTGAGTGAGGTAACAGTGTACCATCCCACACTGGTATTGCAGACGTGAAATCATCTCTGTTAGTAGTTGTAGTGCTTGTGGTGAATGTATCAGTTAGTTGATTACCTGAACCTTCTGTCTCTGGGAAGAGCAATGGTGACTCTGATTTTGTACTTGGCAAACCTGGGCTTATGGACTCAACACTAAATTTATCAGTTGTTTTCTTTTCTGAGTTATCTGTTGAGAAGACCATTTCAGAGGCATCAGTAATAGGTACTTCAGATGACTCTGATGGCACTGTTGTTGCTATCATCCTTCCTGCTGGGCTGTCAGGACTCGGGTCACCTGCGTCTTCCTCTGATATCACACTTGGAACTGTGGTAGTGAAGGGTTCTTGTATGACTTCTTCAGAAATACTGCTTAACTGCACTGGTTCTATTGTTGACTCCATAGCAACATAGCTACTTGAAAAGGCTGAGGGAGAAACAGTAGCCTGATTTGCTTCGATTTCCTCTGAAACAGTGTTCACTTTTATTGTTGTATCAACTCTCTGAACTGTATAAACAGCTGTCATGGTAATATTTTGTTCAGAACGGGTTGTATTATGTAATGGAAAAGCTGTTGGAAATTCCGTGGCCGACATTACATGCGACTGATCTCCTGAGCCATCAGCTTCAGAAAATGGAAAGGTTTCAGAATGTGTATCTGATGACACATCTTCGCTTGTTTTCTCCATTGTAGACACAGTGATTTTAGTTGATGTCTCATCTAAACCTTCTTCTTCTTGTGAGAAATTGATAATATTAACTTCTGATGGTTTTGCTAATATTGTGTCTTCTGTTTGGAGCCCCACAGTTTCTGGCATTGGTGGTTTGTGTGGTGTCATGGCATCAAAATCATTTGTTACAGTACGTTGTAATAATGTAGGCTTTGTAAAAATGTAATCATGAGTTTCACCACCTGATCCTTCTACTTCAGCTGTAAATAAGGATTTTGTTGCAGTAACGCTTTCTATATCTGATGAAGATGGAATCATAATTGTGCTTTTTGAAATAGCTTGCTTTTCTGTTGTGTCAGGTGTGGACGTATGTTCTGTCTGATCTGTTGCAGACTTAGGTGTCTCTGTAGTAAAAACATACTCTTTTATTCCCAACTCTGTTGTCCGGTAGTTTGAGGCTGAGTAGGTAATATCTGTGGTGTCAGTAAGAAAGGGCACTAATGGTTTATTTTCATTTGTTGCAACCATTATATGGTCTAATTTGTCAGTTTCTGTTCCCTGCAAAGTTGTACTTTGGTGTGTCACTTGAACTGCTTGAAAAGTAGCCGATTCCTGCCCAGACCCTTCTTCAGTAGGAAAAGAAATCTCCTCAATAGTATCTATTGGCTTAGAAGGTGCAACAGCTGAGATAGTTGTTGCAGATGTGTTTGTTGGGACCACAGATGATTGATGTGGTTTTGGTGAGAAGCTTCTTTCAACTATGGTTCCAGATGGAGTTTTAGGTATGAAGAGTCCCTCCTCCATGAGAGTCTTATCTTCAGGATCTGGCACTACAGATGATGGAGGAGTGGACTCTACAGTTATTTGTTCTTTGTCATAAACATATTTTGGCTCCACTGTGCTGAGAAAAATGGGCATTGGAGAGGTTACATCCAGACTTGACTCAGCTGGCCCATCTTGTGTTTCACCAGTGTCTACCAGCGAGTAATCAAAATTGGATGATGTCTCTATTTTTTCTTCTGTTTGTGTTTGGTTTTGAGAGGACACACTCTCAAACACATCTCCTCTTGCCTCTTTCTCAGCATCAGACTTCTCAGGCTCAATGGTCACCTCATATTTGCCATTTATAAAACTAAGTGTTGGTCTGCTGGTGGCTACAGGAGAGGAGAAGTCAAAAGTAGACTCTTCACTATCCCAGACAGGCTTACCATCCACAGGGGAGGGAATGTGCTCATTAGGAACTGCAGGGATAATAGGAATCCAGTCCAGTTGAACTATAGAAAAAATGTATATATTAAATATATCACCTGCTTACAGTCTTTTAAATTATTGTATTATAAACCAGCTAATGAATAGTCAACACTGAATACAGGAACAGACACAGTGAGTCAACACAATTTTTTGAGGGCTCAGGTAAAGTCGGTCAGACACTTACAATAATGTTCTTTTTGCTTTCTCAGCCATTACCTATGTAATGGTGACACATTTCATGACTTAATCAGCAAAGAAATTAACATCATTCTCATTAATTATGTGTCTGTCTTGGCGATCCAGATGCAGTACTGACATATGAATGATGCCCCTTACTTAAGGAATAGCAAAGACATTTTTGATCATCTTTAACATAGAAAGCATCAGGCTACTGACTGGAAGGTTGTGAGTTAAAATTCCAGCATTGCCAATTCTGCCATAGTCAGTTCCTTGACCAAGACTTTGCCTGTTATCCATCATCTGCTCAGTTGTAACCTGTCTTGGGTATCTCAGTTGTCAGGTGTAGGTCCTGTCTCAGGTTTAAGTCACTTTGTATAAAGTGAAATGAGTAATATCTAAAATTTTTAGGTGTGATTAAGACCAGAGCAGAGCTTACAGATCTAGACATCTTTCAGAGTTCTCCCTTCTCAGCCTCCAGAAGCTGAACAGCATTGATGACTCTGTTGCCATACTATGTGTCTGGTAATTAATGTCACATAAAACAGCCTGGGTCGTGATCATAACTGTAAGTGTTTTGTTGCAGTTGAAATCAGACACAAATGCACCTTTATGCTCAAATTATTACATCAGTAACACAAGTACTGTTGAGGCAACAGTCCAGTCAACACTTATGACCTTAATTCATTAGCTACTGTACGTCTTGTGTTTGGTAAAATCTACATGATTCTTACTGAAAAATATTATTACAGGTATATTGGCCAAAGCTATTTTGTTCAGCGTCAACTGATATGAAATCAGCAACATAAATAATATAAAGAGTATTTTCAGTGTAATTGGCACAAACTCATTCTTCACCATAACATTAAAATGGATATAATTGTTTAATAAAATGATGTGCAGGGTGTGACAACATTTTCCATTCCATTCGCTAACTGATTGCGATGTCATGGGCACATCTAGTCACGGCCAACATAACGCATTAAATATGTTTTCTTCCAAGCTCACTGTTCAACTGTCTCTAAAGAGAGGGGCGACTTTACTCTGGTGGTGACATCAGCCTTGTTGTGGCAGCCAGTCTTTACTGTGCTAATAAGCATCTGTGCTTATTCAGGTAGTGTGCCAATAATTTTTTTTTTTTTACCTGCCAAGGCTCCAGAAACAGGAGAGGGAGCGAAACCAGAGAGAACCTGTTGTGTGCTGTCTCTTCCACTCTTGGTCAAAATGAGCTGTGCAAATGCTGGCAACTAACACCTGGTAGCTAGAGGTGTCAGGTCTACGGCTAAAACTAACAGCTAGATACGTTTCAAACCTGTCTAAAAGCCTCTCAGTAACCTAGGGATGTTTAACATGGCCATAAGGTCAAATTTAATTCTAGGATTGAACCAAGTATAGCGCAGTTGCCTTGTTTAGACAACTTTAGACAACTGTCTCACAATTGTATGTGAATGGGGCAAAAAACAGAACTGTCCATTTTAATTTTTTTTTTTTAACTGCACTGAAAGAATCTGCAAAGACTTCAAATATTTTTTTTTTAAAAATACAGAATTGTAGTCATTCATCAGAGAATATATGGAAAGCTATTTACTGTATATTAAAGAATTTTGTACATGGAAACATATGGAAGCTATTTATTTGGAAACATATAGGTCATATAAGATACAACTCATTACTGACAAATCAAGTTTACACACTAACCAAAAAAGGATAAGCTCATACCAGTCTTTAAAATCAACCCAAGCCAACCAAAACAATGGTAGGATTTTAAAGTAGCTGAAAGTGGTTTCATACTAAGTGTGAACAGATGAGTGTCATGTCTAAAGTGCACTTTGATTAATCTCAGAATATCCAGAACAAAGCACATTTACAAAATGTTCCTGTGGAGAGACCTCATCAACTCCTCACATAAAATCCAACGAGGCCTCATTAAATGATCTTTAGCATGGTAGTGAATTTTAAATGCTTGCTTTTGCTTTCCCAGTCCTCACTACAGGGTTGATAAGGAAATTGCTTGCCTTCC
>JAOBAM010000017.1:22890804-22900895 GCA_025212355.1 Notarius kessleri
TGAATGTGAGTGTGAATGGTTGTCTGTGTCTATGTGTCAGCCCTGTGATGACCTGGCGACTTGTCCAGGGTGTACCTGAATATTTTTTCACCATTTCCTATTTCATGCAATTAAGTGTACTTTAATATAATTACATAAGCACTTCAATCTTTTTCCAGAGCTACTGATCAAGCACAATTCATGTAATCTAAACGATTATAGCATCTCTTAGCACTTTTTAAATTAGGAATATTCTCTTCTTGTTGTCTTACCTGCATTTAGACCTGCTAGCTTTGAAACCATTCATGGCTTAGGATTTCCTGAAACGTTGGCCGAGAATGAGGGTCCTGGTCCAGACACCACCATATCAAATCCTGGCAACCTGTGTGCGCAGTGAGAAGATATTTTAGATCATACATTTAGACAGAAATGAAAGATTAGATATTATTGAAATAAATCAATTCGTTTTATAATGCCGGTTTTACAACTTCAGTGGGTCTAAACAGTGATGCTGATTTTCTTACTTTCAGAGATGTTAGGAGTGAAGCACATGTTCTGCTGAACAATATCTTCCCTGGTATTAAAGGGCAAGTATCCGCAGACCAAGGTAAACAGGAGAATGCCCAGACTCCAGATGGTAGCAGGACCACCCAAATACTCTCTCGCACATAGCCACTCAGGTGGGGAGAAATCCCGAGTTCCTGAATGAAAAAGAGAGAAAGAACATCGTCAGCAACATTACAAATATGGTTCTCCACTGCATTAAAAAAACAAACAACCCCCCCCAAAAAAACAAACAAACAAAAAAATGTACCTATCTTGCCCTTACCTTCATAATTGGTGTAGGGGGTGTCCTTCAGTAAATCGCCACAGCCAAAGTCAATGAGCTTCACTTGCAGTGTCTCAGTATTTATGAGAAGATTTTCTGACTTGATGTCTCTGTGAAGAACCCCACAGTCACTGCAGTGACGAGCAGCTTGAATCACTTGATACATGATGTATTTGGCCAGTGGTTCTGACAGTTGACCTCCCTGATCTATTAGGAAGTCAAAAAGGTCCATGCAAGGCCTGGGTTGCTCCAGTATCAGGACGTAGCACTCTGGCATCTCAAACCATTCTACCAGTTGCAGCACGTTCTCACAATAAATTGGTGTGGATACCATTTTCATCAATGCCACTTCCAGTGGGAGACTCTCTGTCTCTCCAGGCTGAAATACAAATGGATATGGTTACATGGGTGTCGAGTGAAAACATCTAAACTATGGTAAGCAGAGATGTCACAATACAAAGGTCCAGACAGGTACTAACTCGGATATCTATGGATGATACGTAATAAAATCAAAGTCTAAAACATGTTTGCGAGGTGAATTGTTTATGTTAGCAGAAATGGGTACATTTACACATAATTTTGGGATATGGTTTCTTTGGAGTACGTATCTCAGAAGTTTACTTACAATGGTGATGAATTTGTTTTGCCGCTTCTTGTCCACATACTTAATGGCAACCTGGACACAGATACAAAACATGACATTGCATTCTGATATAAAACCTCAGTAGGACATATACAGTCCACAAGTTGTAATCCATGGTGTTGAATAGTGAAAATTAACTGGAGATGTGCAGTTCTATCACCTGTTTACTATCTGCCTTCCGGATCCCTGCATAGACACTCCCAAAGCCTCCTTTTCCCAGCAGCTCTCCTTGAAGGTACTGAGACTCAAACACCTCTGTTCAACAAACAGACACTCATTCAGTGAAGTGACTCGAATGAGAATAAGAATTAAAGACCTTCATAATCTTTGTCTTCTCTTGCAGTAGACAGTAATGAATGAGACGTATGTTGCGATTGTTTATGAGTATGGTAAGGTACCTTGAATAAGAGTACCTGCTAAAAACTACAGTTTTAATATGAAAAGGAACTAAAATGAAAAACAAATGAATAAGCAGGAAGGAAATGGAAAGTACACCAGGTAAACCAGTTGTCTGTCCAGGTTACACACCCTGCTTCTATACATTCTCTATACTCTCAGTCTAATGTAGGCTGTATGTAAATATATCTAAAGTTTTAATATATAAATCTAATTGATTCAGGTTTCTTGGCACAATGTAAAGACGTGACAGTCCTGTGCTGAGAAATCTTTATTGATTATCTCTTAAATACCACATTCTTAGATCTCAGTATATTTTTGTGCTCAACCCAGGCTTGTAGTACTCGAGTCTCCCACACTCGTACCCTAATTTTAAGGACTCGTGACTTGACTTGGACTTGAGCACTGATGACTTGGATTCAGAGTCGTGCATTAACTGCATTCGGTCTCGTAAATTGGAGACGAGGACTCTGATTTTTTCTTTATTTTTTTGTAACATGCTATAATAATTTGGCACAAGATATTTATATCTACATTAATTTTGATACTAATTTCATGCAAGAGAATGCACATTCACCTGTTCATACGTCATGTAACTAATGTTAATGGTGCTAAAATGCCCGGAGAGAACGCCCCTAGGATTATCCGCTTTGCTTATACAGACTTCTCGTGTAGTGGGAAAAAATGCCCTGCTATGTGTTCCATATGTAGAAGAACTATTGAGGAGATGACGGGGACAACCTCAAACTTCAATCGTTAGTTGGCGAGACTCCACCCAGAGAAGTAAGTGACACACTATGTTCATTGCCCTGTTGATAGCAGGGCTTGCTTGCTGAGCGATGAACTAGCTGGTGTTAACCCTCGCTAATGTTATTTGCCCTGTTGATAGTGGGCGGGGCTTGCCAAGCAATGAACAAGCTTTTTATCTGTAGCCTATTAACTAAAACGGGGCAGTCGAGGAGTAACGTTAGTCCAACACAGTAGCAGAGACGCTTTCACATAAAGGCAGCAACAGCCACCGTCAAATGGTGCAGTTGGAGTCTTGTTCTCGGACTGGACAAGACTCGAAATTTTCTTCAATGACTTGGACTTGGACACTGGGGACTTGAGACTGGACTCAGACTCAAAGTTTAGTGATTCAACTACAACGCTGGCTCACACAAATCTCTTTAACACAGTATACACCATCATGTCTCTCTCCACAGCTAATTTTTACAGAGTTATGAATTCACTCGCTACACATTACTATACACGCCTTTCACAAATGTTTGTTTGTGCAAATGATGGATTCTAACATACCCCATGGTGAAGTGTGGCATTCCAGATGTGGAAGCTGTTGTTCAGACATCTCACTCGTCAGAACACCACACTCTGAGTTGTTCGGCTTAAAGACATTGTTGGCAAGCAGCCGACGAAGACGTAGTAGCCAATCCGCTTCCTTTCCTTGCCCTTGGTTTAGTTTCTTAGACAGCTACAAGGCAGATGGGGAATATAAATTTGTGATAAAGGCATTTAAAACCTTGAAATTATTTCACAAATATTAATAATTGTATTTACCCTGGTAGTCAGTTCCATCGTCGTCTTTGTGATTTCATGAGGGAAAGAGGCAATTGCTCTTGCGATGGTCTCGCAGTAATCAAAGGCTTGATCAAAAAGGCCAAACTCAGCTAGCTTGCTGGCGTGAAAGTATTTGTAGACCTAATACAGACAGAGTAATTCATTTTTAGTACAATGGTTGATACTTCAATTGGACCAATCAGTATTAAAATGAAAACAAAAAGAGAAAGTCCTACCTGGAAGGCTGGCTGGGCGAACCCTGTGTTCAGGGAGCATAAATATTCATACACCTCCGTTCGCTCAATAGCTTCTCTCAGGGCTGATTGGCTGACTGGCAAACTGGTAGAAAAAAAACGGGTCTCAGTTGCAAGTCAGGAAAAATAATTGTACACATGTACACACACACACACACGCAAAATACCTGTTACAGCCAACAAGAATGATGCTGGATCCCTGACATGTATGCAGCTCCTCCATTGCCACCACATAGCATATGTGCGCTGCAAAGGTCAGTCCTCTAGCATCTGCAGATGAAAAACCAAACATGCATGTACGGATCTGGGCCAGTGAAACAGTCCAGAATTCATAATATAATTACAATAGGTGAAGGTCAGAAAATACTGTTCCTGAACCATACCAAGCTTTTCTCCCATTCTAACCACAGCAATGAACATCTTGTCTTCTGGTTCAAGAGAACACAAAAAATGCGCCAGAGAAAGACACCAGCTAATGAGGTTCTCAACGGCCCTTAGCTGTAGCAAGAATTGACATGTTAGTCAGCCAAAAAAAACCACAGACACAATTACAATATACAGTATTGACAAATGGTGATCCGGATGTGTTAATAAACAAACTTTTTATACCTTGTTCCTCAGAAGTGCGTAGCACTTGAAGAGGACTGAAGCAATTTCAGCCGGCAGTACGTTCTGTAAAAGAAACATCTTTAACTTGCACATCTACTGTAGGTATATTTACAATTCAGACAAATTTTACTTTCTGGCAAATAAAATCTCTTAATACTTAAAAAATCACCACATAAAGAACTATACTTACTGCATCTTTAGAGCAGATCAGCTCCATAATCATCCAGTACAAAAAGGCCTCCTTTTGGTCAGGTTCATCCAGATGTTGGAAACACTCTTGGGATTTGCACTGGATAAAATGAAGCAGGTCCTCCTTCTGCATCTTTTTGCTGCAATAGATGGAATTAGATTATTGCACATACGTACACTTTGACCACCTGATGATATGTTTCCAAACTTTACTGCTGAAACAGCAAGCACATATAATTAGTCTTCATCTATTTCATAGATGAAGACTATTGTTTTTGGTGATATTTATTTTTATTTACTCATATTTTTCTTCCAAAAATTGTTTGGTTTTGGACGAAATTTTAACCGCTGGCAGCCATGGAAGCTCACTGACCCAAGATGAGTGACCTTGACTTATTTTTTTCAAGGTCACAGAACACATTTTATGTGTTTTTTGTTGAAAATGTCATTTCATTTATTACTTACTTACTTATCGCCTTCTCGCTCACTCATGGAGCATAGGCCATCGACTACAAGCCTCCATCATCTGCAATTTTGGGCCATCTTTTCTAGCTTTCCCCAATTGTGTCCCTCCTTCCACATTTCCACCTCTACACTTTGCCTCCATGTATTCCTACGTCTACCATGCCTGTGCTTTCCCGACGGGTTCCACGTAAGAGCCTGTTTGGTAATGTGATCTTTCGGCTTCCTCAGCGTGTGACCAATCCAAGTTCGTTTCCTTCTACATATCAGTCTTCCAACTGGTTCCTGATTAGTCTTCTTCCAAAGATCGTCATTCCTGATCTTTTTGGGCCACCAAATCCTAAGTACCCTTCTTAAACATCTATTAATAAATGCTTGTACTTTCCCCAGCATAGCCTTTGTAGTCCTCCAAGTTTCTGAGCCATACAGCAATACCGCTTTGACATTGGTGTTGAAGATATGTAATTTAGTTGATGTTGTGATATCCCCCGCTTTCCAAACCTTCTGCAAGATATTCAAGGCTGCTCTGGCTTTCCCAATTCTAGTTTTGACATCATCGTCTGTGCCTCCACTAGTACTCACAATACTTCCAAGATACGTGAAAGATGAAACCTTGATGTCCCCCTTCTCCAGTCAAAGAAGGTTCTCGTTGTTGTTAATCCTCAAAGACTTTGTTTTATCCTTACTTACGAATAGCCCCAGTTTAGCTGCTGACTGCTCCAAGAGTCTGAGCTTATCCTGCATCTGACTGTGGCTATGCGATAGTAGAACGATGTCATCAGCAAAGTCTAGATCATCCAGCTGGTTCCACAAGGTCCACTGTATTCCATTCCTTCTACCTTCTGTGCTCTCCCACATTAGCTAGTCCACAGCTAGCAGAAATAGGAAAGGTAATAGTAAACAGCCCTGCCAGACACCTGTCCTAACTTCAAATTTGTCGGTAAGGTTGCCCTCATGTATAACTCTACAGGACATCCCGTTGTACGTATTCTTAATGAGACTAATGAACTTCTCAGGTATTCCGTAATGCCTCATTAAATTCCACAGTGATTCTCTATCGAGACTGTCAAAAGCCTTCTGGAAGTCAATAAATGCTGACTGTTCAACTATAATTCTGAGTGTTGCAATTTGATTGATACATGACCTATCCTGTCTGAAGCCTGTTTGGTGATCTCTCAGCTTCTTGTCTACTGCCGTTTTCAACCTTTCCAATATGATCCTATTAAGGACTTTACTGGGTACTGACAAGATCATAATACCTCTGTGATTATTGCACACACTTTGGTTGCCTTTCTTTGGCAGTTTAACTAGACAACCTTCCTTCCATTCATCTGGTACAACCTCTTCTTCCCAAATTCTTTCGATAATCCACCACAGCATTTCCGATGATGTATCTGGTGCTGCTTTCAGGGCTTACCCCGGGTTTTCATCTAGACCAGCTGGCTTCCCGTTTTTTAGTGCTAAGATGGCCTTTCGCACTTCCTCCCTTGTCGGTGGATCACAGTTTGCAGGGAGTGGGCTTTCTGCTGGTGGTATATCTGCTGTATCAATGGGATCAGGTCTATTAAGTAACTCCTCAAAATATTCTGCCCATCTATTCAACTGGTCTTCTTTCTTCGTCAGCATGTTTCCATTCTTGTCTCGCACTGGTCCACTATCCTGCTTGTATTTACCGGCCAGCTTCTTGGTGGTGTCATAAAGCTCCTTCATGTTTCTTTGTGTAGCTGCCTCCTGTGCATGCTTAACTAACTCTTCGATGCATCTTCTCTTGTCCTGCCTTACACACCTTCTAACCTGTTTGACATTCTGAATATTGCTGCTGAGCCATGGATTTTGCTGCTCTTGTGCGACTCCTGTTGAGCAGATCTTTTTTCATCCTCCTCTCCTCTGTCTTCTTCAATGTGTTTGATGATATCCATGGCTTGTTCTGCCTCTTCCTCTTTCCCACAACCTCCTCGCAAGATTTGGCCCAAACCTGTTTGATGTTCTGCCAGCATATCTCTTTGGTGTTACTATCGTCATCCTCCTCCTCATCCTGCAAATCCTGGAGGGCCTGATATCTATTCGACAAGATTTCCTGGAAGGCATCTGCATATAATTTCTCTTGTAAAAGTTGAACATTGTACTTAATCCTGATGCTAGTTGTCGTCTTACATCTTCTGAGCTTAAGTTTGAAATTTGCAACCACTAAGTGGTGGTCTGATGCCACATCCGTCCCCCGTTTCGCCCTGACATCTAAGATGGTTCTCCGGAACTTACTGTTAATGCCAATATGATCTATCTGATTTTCCGTCATATGATTGGGGACACCCAGATGACCTTGTGTATGTCTTTATGTGGAAAAATGGAACCTCCGATCACTATGTTATTACCCACACAAAAATCTGCAAACAGCTCCCCGTTCTCATTCATCTGACCAAGCCCATGCTTACCCATTATCTGCTCATACTCTATGTTGTTAGATCCAATTTTAGCATTAAAGTCTCCCATAAGTACTATAACTTTTCTTTCTTTCCGCTGGTCTAAAATGGCTTGCAATCTATCATAGAAGTCCTCCTTAACTACTTTCTCGGCATCATTTGTAGGCACATAACACTGCATGAGCTTAAGCTTAATCCTACGATGTCTTGTTTTGAACTGAGCTGTGATGATTCTGGAACTGATCGGTTCCCAGCTGATAAGAGCCTTCTGTGCCTCTCTAGATAACATGATTCCAACTCCCTCTGTATGGTGAGCATTTTCCTCCATATGGCCTGAATAAAAAATTAACTCCCCTGTTACAAGCCTAGATTGGCCTGCTTTGATCCATCGTGTTTCACACAAACCAAGTACCTGTAGGTTATAGCTTCTCATCTCCTTCATGATTGTAAGTGCTTTACCTCTTTTGTACGTAGGCCTTACATTCCACGTCCCTATCCTTGTGATCATCTTTAGTGAAAGGAGATTCGGCAGCGTAGATTCCTTTTGGCTTTGTCTACTCTGTGTCATTCTTGCACTTCTAAATGAAGGCTCCTCCATCCCAATTTCGATCCGATGTCTTCCTCTAGTCAATGCTTCGGTAATCAACAGTAATCCACTGAGTGAGGGATTGGCCCACCCAGCTTTACCAGAGCCCCTTTAGCCAGCACGTTTCTGTGTTATTCCAAACAGGCTTTCATGGCAACCGTAGCGGCCTGGGTAGAAGCCTACCCACCATACTTCACCCTGTTTGGCAATCCCATACTTTGCCTGTTTCTGCCTCCTGCAACAATGATGAGGGGTTGGACTTTGGGAGGCAGGGAAACCATTACAGTGGCTTTATTCTGATCATTTGACAACAGACACTGAATTGACTAGTAGGCACAATCGGAAACTGGAAGAAGAGAAGGTTCAACACTGACAGTGCAAAAAATTGTTTTAACAGTTTCTTTACACATATAGAGGTAAACAGACACAGATGTATCTCTGTAGGGGTCTTCTCCATGTTTCCAGACTGTTTTAATAATATTTTGACTCTTATCAGTGGTAAAAACAGAGCAATACATCAAAGTAAACCACTATGCCACATATGCTTCCATTGTAAAGCCTTTTCACAGTTGCTGATTTTAGTGTTCTAACTCAGTACTGTACCAATTTTGTTTGTTTAGGACCCAGGATGAAAAATACCAGAGTCCCCTTTAATGCTGCAAATATTAATATCACAATGCAAGGTTTAGAAATAGTAGTTATAATTGACTAATATCTTATATACTGCAGTTTATACTTACTCATGACAGACTTTTCTCTCTGCTGAGCATCTGTTCTCCCCTTTAAATGCCCAATGTTTGATCTAAAAAAAAAATTGCTTGCAAAGTTCTTATCATTAGCAGTTATCAGAGTTGAAAAAAGGAAGTGTAAAAGTTACTCAGAAATAAAACAGGTAGCTACAAATAACAGATTTAAGACAAATATAGCATCTTTCTAAGACGGTCAGCCCTCGCACTGTTCCTGGTGGTCACCACTAGGTGGAGACATTCTTCTGGAATACTTAACTGAGCTTCAGTGAGTGGATTCACCTGGTGGTCACATGACTCATTAGCTAGCTATTTAAACTGAGCTGACACTGGCCTCAATGCTCAGTCATGATCTTCCTGTGTGTTGTCAAGCTCCTGTGATGGAATCTACTCAGCCAATCTTCCTTGTGGATTAATTGGGTTTGGTTACACTTTGTAAGTGGACTTACTTCTCTATTGGTGGAGATTTCTCTCATGAACTATTCTCTTGACCCTCTCTGTTTATGGATTACCTGGAAGGCCCTGGACCTTTGTTTATGAACTGAACTCTTTTGTTTGGCAACTGTCTCTACTTTTGGATTCTCTTGAGTCATTTCTTCCCTGTGATGTTTGAACTTTGTAAACATTGGACATTAAGCTTTGCCTCTTGTGAACTGCCTTCTTATTGGATTAAAAGACTAGTCAGATGATTCAATCTCTGTATCTGTGGTCAAAAACACATCCTGACAGCATGACTGAGCCAAAATCGAGCACAGCAGAGAGTGATACTCTGGCAGATTTTAGTTAACCATGGAACTTTGTGAGGCAAACAGGCTTTTGTCCAACACTTAAGTGACAATAGGCCCTGCATGGGGGAGGTCATAAATGAATTATGTGCTCAGGCCTTACCAACACCTCTGGTTGATTCAACCCCTTCCCCATTAGGGGAGCCCAACCAGCTTACACCTGCCCAATCCTTGGGCCGGGAAATCTGTCTACCAGCCCCACCAAGGTTTGATGGTATGCCAGAGGCATGCTGGGGCTTTGTAACACAATGTACTCTTGTCCTCGAGTTCCAGTCGACTCAGTTTCCCTCTGAACGTGCCAAAGTGTCATTCATCATCTCTCTGCTTGTTGGGAGAGCCCTTGAATGGGCCACTACCATTTGGCATCAGCAATCCCCTATCTGACAGCAAGGCCTTCATCTCTTTGCTGGAGAGGTTGTTTGACTATCCAGTGAGTGGGAGAGGTTGTGGCGGAATACATTCCACCCTGTCCTAAATTGTTAATTGAAACCAATCAGTCCTGAAGCACACGCATACACCGCACACATAATCACCTAATTTACGCAACCGAATCACTTTATTACATTGATCTGAGGCACCTGCAGCGGGCTGATTGAGGGGAGTGGCCGCGCTGGCACCTGCTTTTTAGATGCCCAG
>JAOBAM010000017.1:23452587-23465079 GCA_025212355.1 Notarius kessleri
TCGGCCCAGAGGCCTCGGTCAGTATTTTCAAGACCTTGGTCACGGTATTTCACAATACAGACCTCCCAGCTGGTAAATAATATATATTTATTTTATTTCAGATTTTTCATTATACCTTTAATTGAATTGTGTGAGTGTGGAGTAATTTGGAAGAGCATATACAGTAGGTTACTTGTTTACTTGAAAGGTTTGAGTAGTTACTGCTTTTGTCAGCACTTTTGAATGCTTTTGACAGTTGAGTTGACTAATGATAATGTCTCAATAAAGACATTACTTTGCAACATTGGTGTATTTTTGGGATGAAAACATAGGCATATATCAAATGTTGTGTTTTATTGGCCTTATGGTCTAAATTGTGAAGTGTATGGTCAGTGTTTACAGGTTTAAAGGCAGGATACAAACATTTCTTGGTCTGATATAGGCTATATCTATGAAAGCTTTAAGTTGCCGCGTCTGTCCCACCTTGTCCCACCAAAACGTACTGCTTGTCCCACTTTTTGTCTTTTTGGAGGTGGTCACCCTAGAAACACCAGGTGATGTAGCTGACACTTCCAAACAGTCAAGTTTCCCTATATAGTCATGGCTGGTCAAAGAATCTGGAACACCCTAAATAACATTAATGATCACTGACTCAGCTCGATACTCTGGTTTATTCTCCTGCCAAGGGATTGATGGATTTCCTGAAACATCTATTAACACTTAACGCCCAGCTGCAAATCTTGAAGACTTCCGTTATCAGTCAGGGAAAGATTGTGTAATTTAGTTCTGCAGTAACTTCCAACACATTATAGACTAAAGGTCATCTGCAATACCATCAACATATATGGATGTTAAAAACTCCTACTCATGCATCATGCAAGTGAATGGCATGACCTCTATGAAGCACATGGTTTGACCCAGCCAGCTTTTGGCAGAAATCATGAATACAAAACTCTAAATCATAAATAATAACCTTGGCATGACCTATATCACATCTTAAAATTTAACTCATCTACAATTTATTTACTTCTGTAAATGAACATAGAAGCAGAAACGCATCTGTTTTAAAGACACCTGGTTTGTAGAGAGCTGGCCTGCGTTTCCCAAAAGCATTGTAGCACAAAGATCATCATTAAATGGTAGAACGAGCAGCACAATGAACACTCTCTCCTAGTTAAGATGCTCTTAGTATTAAGAGGCTTTTGGGAAACCCACTGCTGTTTAGTTGTGGTGGAATGATTTGACTTGGGGATTTTTGTCTATTCACTCACCTGTACCTGTTGCACCAGTTGAACGTGGTCAATTCCAAATGCACATGGCTACCAAATTTGAGTCTCACAACTACAGCATTGAAAAGTAATGGTTGCACCAACTGACAGTTCAACCTAGTCTTAATGTAAACAGTCATGGTTTATGATCCCTGCATAGGCAACATATCAACAAGATGGGTTATAAGTCTACACTTAGGCTGTTTTTTATATCACCAACATAGAGAAAGTTTCCCTTCGTGAGTAAAGCATTAGTTATTTTTTATTGCAATGGTTTACTGTTACAATTTCAGAACATTTGTTGCTCAAGCAGCAGAACAGAACAAGGGAGTACCAGAATAAAATGTGAATGAGATCATATTCTGTTCTAGGGCAAAACCAACCCCTGTGGGTGGGACAAACTTAACGGTGAGAGCATCGATTTGGACGAACAAAAGTAGACTGGTAATTTATCAAAAAAATTGGAATAATTTTCCAGGAAGTTGTGAACAATGAAATTAAAATGGGACTAATTCCAAAACATTGTTTTTCTTCTAAATATAGGATCATATCTAGGACAGTGGGCATGTGCCGTCCTTGACCGCCAAGCAATGGAGTAGTAAGGAATCTCCTTCCCTCCATTAGCCTGGGGTGGTGCCTTGAGCAAGCACTAGCAACCCCTTGTTCCCCCTGGTCAGGGTTACGACTGAAGACTGTACTTGGCAGACTGCGCAGAGGAGACCACCACCTGGTGTTTCAACGGCAGGAAGGCAAGCCCAGCAAAGCATTTGTGGAGTATGATCAGGACACAGTGCAACACATAGAACACTGTTGGCCATCCACTGCATCCCGACCTAGCTCCGGCCGTCTTGATTCTGTCTTGCCCCTGGACCCAGTTAGGTCGGAACAAGAGAATGAAGCTGATGGCTGCGCAACTCTCCCTCACTCGAATTCAAGTCACATGCAAGTCATGACTTCAAATTCAAGTCCTAGGGCGATGGGCAAGTGGCAAGTCAGCAGGTACAGAAACACTGGAAGCTGTAGTCACAAATCTGCACACAGGTGGCCCAGGGCATAGGGTCACTCTCTGCTAGAACGAAGCAACACTGGAGTTCGGCAGCCCCCTGGGTGTCTGAGCAGCCCTGTTTAGCATTCGTTCAGCTCACCTCCATGGAGGAAGGGGCTAGAAAAGGTGCCCCAAACATAGCCTGCTTTATCTCACCCTGACCAGCACACCACGGTTGGTGGGGATCCCACTCAGCAGTTGAAATACAACGAAAAGATAGTGAAGGTATTCAACCTTGGCACGTGGAACGTCGACATGTGGGCGTACCTTCAAAGCCCAGATTGGCCTCATCAGTCACCTCCAGACCTACAACCACCGCCCACCAAATTGAAGTTATGGTCATCTTCGACTCCAAAGGACGAACATCATCATCAGTATCATATCAGTGTCCATAACATTAAGGGACATGTACAAAAAGCATGCAACAATGAGTGCATGGATCAGGTCAAATCTACTTGGCATGTTTATCAATCCCATGAATCCAAATTACTCTGGATGAATTGTGTGCATACATTCCCAAGCAACCTAAGAGCATCATGGATCAGTGAAAGGAATAAAACAACACATTCATTGATCACAATGAGTCCTGAAGACAGCATATGTCACTGAACACAAACAATGCAAAATAGCCCCCATTAGAGCTAATGGATCCATCAAGCTAGGAATGGATGAGACTTTATAGCCGATCAATGATGAGAGAAGTGGCGACGGGCATCAGTGATTAATGGCTGCATGGGTGAGTGAGTGTATCTTCCTAAAGCCTTTCCAAGAGCAAACTCAACAGAGCGAGAAAGAAAGACAGGATATGTTGATAAGCTGTGTGATTGCAAATCATAGCAGGATTATAGAACCTGACTGACTGCTATGTGAAAACCGAGAAGACATCATGAGTTGTTCAAAATGAGAAGAACAATTGCAATGTATGAAACCATGGTGTGAATTCAATCTGTTCAATTAAGACCAGGCGCCACAGGAAAATGCTTCCAATTGTCAGTTTTCATATTTCGAGATATTTTTCATCTATCATGTACAAATAAATAATTCCATGAAACAACAATATTTGGAGGAAACACTACATAAACCCAGTCGGGCACTGTTCAACCTTAATAGTTTCTTTGTTGAACTGTTAATAGATATTAGATTTTAGCTCTCAGATGTGATATGACCAGCTGAGAATCAATCAGAGGCAGTGTCAGTAAAATACAAAAGGAGGTGATGAAGAAAAGTAAGGGACAGATAAAAATCTGTTCATTCTCTTTTTTTTTCTTCTTTAGTCTTCAAGTGGATCAAAAGTAATTTCTCTCATTTTAATCACTGCTCTTTTGCTGTGGATTACTAGGCCCTAGAGAAACAGGCTGCAAGTGCACCTGTGCTGTGAAGAGTGGATTTGGATAACCATTGTGCTGTACAAGGTGTCACACTTATGTTAATAGAGACAGCTGCTGGCTTCATGCCAGCAGTTGTAGATGTGTCTTTTTTTATTGACGAGATTGGCATTTATTGAAGTAGGCAGCGGTGTTAAGACCAGCTGTGGTGCGATATTTCTTCAAGTGCCCTGCTCTCCAATGCTCGATGCTTGGCTTTTAAACCATAGCTCATTGCATTTTTTTTTTCTTGTGAAAAAGAGTAAAAATAAACATCAACAAAAGTCATACAAAAAGCCTCCATGAGCCTTCATTAACTCCGTCACAGCTTTGTGTGAAGGTTCGCCATCGATCCGCATAAAAAAAAAAACAAGGCAGTTTGCCCATCTTCCTCACTTCACACCCATCACTGTTAAACTGACACAGATGTCCCATTAGGCTTTGTTCTCACTCTTCTCTCATTAGTGACTCCCACTTTGTCCCCTTTCCATCCTTCATCACTCTCGTCCCTATTGTTTACAGCCGACGGCTGGTTTCTCAAGAGCAGAGGGAATTTGTTGGGACACAGCCACCCACAAAGGTTTAATTAGAGTTCAATATCAGCAATGAGATGGCGCAGAGGCATGACCACTGAAGGTCAGACAAGACAAGACCCAAGATCTTCAGCTGAATACATATTTAATGAAAAATTCTGGGCCACAGCTTAGCCGAGGCTCAGTGGACTCTGAGCACAGTAAGAGCTCCAGGGCTCTGCATGTGCCAGTTGGACTCTTACTCTGAACAAAGTTTTCATATTTGGAGAAAACATTAAGTCCCTGATTTATTAATATCCCAAATAAAGATTCTAAAATGTGTGCAATTTGATGGGGAAACCCATGGCCTAATGGCTAGAGAAGCAGCTTTGGGACCAAAAGGTTGCTGGTTTGATTCCCTGGACCAACAGGAATGGCTGAAGTTTACTTAAACAAGGCACCTAACCTCCCAATTGCTCCCCAGGGTGCGTTGTATGTTGCTCTGGATAAAAGTGTCTGCTAAATGGCATTAATGTAATGTAATCTTGCAGGTAAATGGCATCACTTTCAGTGAGGTGAAGAAAACAATGATGCTTTGATAAAGTTTGGATGTCTGGGAGAGACATATTTCTGGTACAACAAAGTATTACGTCTATATGAATGAAAAGTAAATGAGCACATGTCCTGTTCATAAGATATATACAATTATTCTATTCACATTCACTGGATATGAGCAATCACATGTGCTCTGATTGGCTGCTCTTCTACAAAGCTATCAGTTCATATACAGTACCATGAGTAGAGAATAACAAAATGGCGGAGCGTGTTGTTGAACCAACCAAGGACGAGATAAAAACTCTATTTGAAAACAAAACCCTAAAAAAATGAATAAAAGCATTTGATGATAAGAATGTGTCTTTTATTTATTTTTCAAGAACTAATATTATTATATCATTTTTCACAAATCGCTACTGTCATTCCGTTTTGTTTTTTTTTCACATTCGAAGCGGAACTGATTTCATCGGATGTTTTGTATAAAGTTTTTATTTATCAAATTTGCAAAAAATAAAAATAAAAATGCTCTGTTTCTCAAAATCCAGTGAATGTGGATAGAACAGTTATTCCACTCACTCTTGTCGTACATGGCTTATAGTCAACACACCTCGTCGGCTATCAGCTCATGTACGACTCAATTTCATGGAATAACTTAAATATCCACTAAAATATCGAGGGTTTATACTGTATTAAGTCATTTAGGTGCGTAAATGTATTTGATTGCTCGGACAGCCTCATGGTCCAAATTGTATTCTGTTTGAATATTTATTATGGAAAAGAGAAATGATTGAAAATGATACTGTAATATAAGAAATTATAGAGAAGCTTTTATTCTTGGGTTAGATAAATGTGTATTTATATATCAGCAGAAGACTGTAGGCTATATGTACCAAATCTAGTAGTGGTATCTGTACTATAGCATGTTTTACTTGCTTTCTTTTTATTGACCACTGGTGTAAACATCTTCTGTCTTGCTGCATGCTTGAAGTGAACTGTAAATTCATGTGACCCATTACACCACCCACAGAAACTCTTAAACCCAGCCACAAAGTGGTAACATTTAAAGTTGCTGATAAGGTCGTTTTGAACACAATGGGACTGATGTTGTCACTGTTAACATGCCGTATTCTCAACAGTATTTTGGAAGGACTTAATCTCCAGTTGTCAGGTTTTCTTTGTGACCATTGTTTCTCAATCCGCTGTGTTTTTTGTGGATATACTGCAGTTCCTGCAACTGAAAGTTGAATATTCTGCAAAACAATTTTAAAAGTTTGCAATAATTAAAGTGTTCATGTTTTCAGTCAGAACAAAACCACTGACTTGACAAATTCTCAAACACAGCAACCATGAATGGCTTGACAGTGACTTAAAGGCAGTATTAACTGGAATGTATTTCTACACCACAACTCTGCAATGACATGATGACAAACTCGCTCAATATTGATGACTTCATCCACTTTCCATTAACCAGAAGTGAGGCGAGGAACGTTTTCCTTTCTCCCCCAGCTGTACGTGCGATGACTCATACTGGAGCTTGTTACTGACAGTTGAGTTTTGACAGTCTAATATTTATGCTGTCAATTACCAAGACAAACCCCATGCAATTACAGCAATGAGTTTGGACAGATGTGCAACACGAAAGAGAAAGGGTGCTATTGTTTTTTTGCCGGGTGGAACTCTGTTGCTTGCTCCAAAAACACCTCACATTCGTCAGGTTTTCCTGCTTATAGCTGGCCAATGTTTTCTTACGTCACTGTTTAGGTTCCAAGGCTCATATTACATTATTTATGCTCAATTAGCATTTAAAAATGGATGAGTCATTTCTTCCAGGGACTATTATCTCTGTGTTGACAAACGAAGTAAATAAACCAAGTTGAATTTTTGTTGTGTGTGCTCATATTTTGTAATTTCCTCTCATGGCTTTCGTCACTTGGGATTAAATTTTCCGTTGAGGATTCGGAAGAGAAAATCTTCTCTGACATCTTCAAGCAAAGCACTCTTCTTTTCTTATGTACAAAAATTCTCATCCTGGGCGTGGGATGACCTGCAAGAAGAACTTTAGATTAGTTTTGGTCTCAAAAAATGTTGGGTTTAATTTACAACATAGAAATAATGACAAAACAAAGGTCTGCCAGGAATGAAAGGCAATTTCACTCCGAACAGAGTGCTTGGTCTTTGTTGAGGCCTTTTTTTTTATCACGACATCCTAATTAGCCCCCAATTAACCACACAATAATGGCATTTAATTGTATGTTCTTCTCTTGTACAGTGTCTGCGCTAGCAAAACGACAGCCTGGGGCATAGAAATGCTGCACCAATGGAACATTGCATCAGCCGTGTTTTGAACGGAACCACCAGTGCCTTGGCATCTATTTTAACAATATGATTACATGCACAGAAGAATAAAATATTTCGGCGTTGACGTGGTGAAGTTTCCAAGGACCAAGACAGGGGCGTTCCTCCTCCAACCTGGAGTCCCAGAAAGCTGGAGGTGTGACTGGATAATTACAGGGAGACGAAGGTTCTGCCAGAACAGTGTCAAAAAAAAAAAGCACTTCCACCTGAGTTGTGTCAGTTCAACTCTGATTTATTCACCAGTGAAAGGATTCCTTGTAAGCCCTAAATAAATTTTAATTGCGTTAAGCTGGTTAACACAGCAGCTTTCGCTTTCTGTCCCTCCCCTTCCCTTGCTCTGTAATTCTTTTTTCTTCTTCTTCTTCTTTTTTTTTGCCGGCATGAGACTTTGAGGGGATTAGGAATTGGACATTGAGGAGGAGGGAGGTGCAAGGGTTGTTGGGAAATGTTTGGAACATGGCCTTGGCTCTGACAACGTTGGCCAGAAACTCTGAGGCCATTGTTCCTGTTGAGTGGCTTTTTTGGTGCAGCTGTCCCGAAAATGGCCATTAACGTGGGTTTCCTGTGAGAGCAAGCACAAGGGTCTGAGTTAAATGGGTTTATAATTTGCACTATTAGTCCAGCTCAGACAAACGAGGCAGATTTTTTTTTTTTTAAAAAGCGCACATAATGATGCAGCTCAGAAACTTTAGGTAGTTATTTTCTTCCTGACAACAAACTGTTGATGCGAGTGAATTATGAGCGTACATACAGTAGCTACCAGTTTTAATCCAACTTAGCCAAATGGCAAACTGAACAAATCACTGATTGTCATATTTAGCCGGATAAACACGGCATTTTCTTAGCTTTGCCCTTTAGCGAAAATACATTCTTTGGGTTCTTGTCAAATCATGTTGTGGCATTTATGTTTTTTTCTCTCTCTCTTTGTTCCTGTGTGGTTTTAAGACATCAAAATTTGATGTTGTGGGATTTTAAGGTACACAAGGACTTCAGATTTATAATTTTAACCACAAGCAATCACTTCTGTAATAGCCGGTACTCTAAAGTGACCTCATTTGACAGAATTATTTATTTTTTAGCAGTACAAATGCAAGATATGAAGCATAATGACATGACATGGGGCAAAATGTATCTGCCTGTGTTTTTAGTATTCCTTATCTAATGGTATAAGGATGGAAAATTGCAGCCTTTGTGCTTCTTTAGTCCCTTAGGAGTTTTTAAGATAGGATGAAACCAAAGAAGAGGTTACATTTAGTTCAACAGACATTCTTATCATGATGATTAGCTACAGGATAGTATGTTATTATTTGAATTATAAGACTGACATTATCAGGACTTTTTTTTAAGTCTCCATAGCTGCATTTGAAGGATAGTTGGGTGAGAATGAAGAGAGAGCGAGAGAGCACATTTTTGGCTGGCCTGAAGGATTTCAGGTCTAAACCTGCTGCTGAAGAAGAGACATGGAGGAGGGGAGAAAAGACCCAATTACTGACCTCAGGAGGGAGTCTACATTCTTCAGATTAGCGTCACTGGGAGTTTGCTTAACGAATGTACTTCCCATAATTTAGCATCGTACCAAGGCACATAAATAAAGCTCCACTGGTCCACCCAACTGGTATGGGCTTCACTTATTGGAAACAGCAACATTCCAGGAGTGATGCTTTAGCACATGGTCATATACAGGACTTTGAGTTATAGCAACTGCCATCTGTTCCATGCTACAGCAGTTATGTTATATTCTCCTGAAGCCTTTTTGGTGCACTAAAAGGTTCATTACTTTAATACTGAGTTTTAATAACATTGAATTATTTCTCCTAAAATACACAAACAAGTTTATTGACATCTGTTTTCAGTTTAAATCAAAGAGCTTTAACTTACATTCCAACTGTAGAAAATGTTCAGCGTTCTGGCCCAATAACAGGAAGCTCTTAGAACACTGCATAGTAAGCAGAAAGGGTGATGTTTGGCATGAACATAGAATGAGCATAAAGGAAAGTACTTCGAATTTGCCCATACTATTCAGTCCGAGAGAATACTCAAATACTTATTACACAGATCAGGTAAAAGTACTGAATCGAATATGATGCTAAACAATGATAATTATGTCATGCTCACAAAACTGCAAGCACATAATGCTCAATGTAATACACACTGTAAACTTCAGCATATGCAAGAAATAAGTGTAAGTAACCCGACAATCCATTACTACTGATAGGATACATAAGCAATGTATGCAATGCTTACCTCAGCCAGTTTTAGCAACCCAAGGTAACTCTGTAGTGGTGAATCTCTTAGTTTGCTCCATATTTCAGTGGCGGTCTGGGAAAGCCGAGAGAATGTCACATACAAAAAGTATTTTTGCAAAAATTAATTAATTGATTGATCGGTAAATAGGTAAATAAATAAATAATACAATAATAACAAGACCGTCAGTGACGGTGTAGTTCACTCCGGCCCCATCTAGTCCAGAAGGAACGATCTAAAATGGGCCACCTTGCGCAATAAATGTTGTAAGCTATATACACTATATACAAGCTATATATAGAAACTATATACACCCTAGGAATACCGAACTATTTGCCAGAAACAATCCAAAACGGTGATTTTTGTTGAACTGCTCATTAAGGCTTAATTAGTCCATAACTTCACTAATAATCGTAATTAAGCAAATCTGGGTAGAAGTTATATGCACCCTAGGTACCCCTACCTTCATGCCAGTGAAGAATTGAGGGAGAAGAAGCGATTTGTGTGGAAACTGCTCGTTAGGGCTTAATTACTCCATATCTTCATTATTAATTGCAATTATGCAAATTTGGATAGAAGTTATATGCAACCCAGGCAGACCCACTTTCCTGCCAAAAAGAATAAAAATCAGTGAAGAACTGAGAGAAAAGAAGAGATTTTTGTGAAATGTAGACAATGCTGGATGAATGATGGACAACACATGATGGCATAAGCTCATCACCTGTCAGCTGGATGAGATAATAACAAATTGTTTTCATGTACTACGAACTCTGACACATGAATTTTGCAAAACCACGAATGTTTTCCATCAAAAATGAAGTGGAAATGTATTTATTTACAATTCAACCTTATCTAGGATTTCGACACGTTGGTGTTTCTCTTCACTATGGCTGGCATTACACACTGGACAGAACTAGCTTGTATGAAACTTAACTTCACAGTTATACAAAGCAACAAGAAAACCCTAACTGAAACTAGTTAGATAGAACACATGTAATACCAGCAGATTAACAAAGCAGAACATATGATGACAACTATTTAAACAACTGTCGTGTTATGTTAGCTGGATAGTTAAATAATCTGAGAAAATCAGCAGCTTGATTTTTGCTAATGTTTATTTGTTATGACTTGGGCAATTGGCTAAATATATATAAAAAAAATCTATCTAAATCAAAAAGTTTGCCAAACTATACACAACTGAAATTCGAATATTGTTATGAAATGCAAAATTTGTTTTATCTCAGTTCCGAGGAAGGCCATTGTTGCCTTAGGACATTTCCTGTTTCGCTAAGGTGCAAATATTAAGTTTTGCATATCATATAATATCTCATATCAATCACCACTGGGAAACCAATATGCTTTTCCCATTAGAAAGACAGATGCTATCCAGGCAATGGATATAAAAATGCTTAATCGCATACAAATATTATCAAACACAACTATAGCCAAAATAAAACATTTAAAATAATGGAACAGTTGAAAATATGCCAGGAAGAGAATGCATGAGTATACTGACCCCCAAGTCACTTCCAAAGCATTCATTTTAGCGATAGAAAGACAATCAGGATAAAAAGACAATTTATTATTCTTAGTATTCAAATTGAAAAATATCATACAGTACATTTAAGAGATAGAGAACAAAGAGGAAGCACTGCATTTGCAATTTGGTTCATGTCAATACATAAAAAGATTCTGTATATCACTCAGTATGTAAAACGAGAACTCTCTGGACATTAATGAACATGGCAGCTTATCTCTCCCCATATTAACCTTTGCTCATGTCAAGGTAAAATGCGTCAGTGTCGCACAGGCTTGTACATGTGGCTTTCTGCTATTCAGAGATGAAGCCATCGATCCAACCTCTTTCAAAGGCCTCAATCTGAGACAAGCCCTGAGGCAACAGCTTGCAACAGACAGACTATTCTTCACATGCACTCATTCCCAGGATGGTCATATAGTCATGAGACTGGTCGTGAAAGCTCTGAGGTGACTAGTTGTACCCTGTAATCACATCGCTTCTCCGATTTACTATGATGAAAGGGCAACCTGGAATCTGGAGAACACAATAGAGGCAGGTATTTAGGGATCACACAATGGCCTGGTAGCTATAAGGACATCTGCTTGATGAAAGGGAAACAGGCTTGATTATGAAGTGTTTCTGTTCATTCAAAATGCCTATAAAAGGCTCGGGAGCATTTCTGAGAAGTTGCAATTATTGTCTAGTACTTGTGTGTACTTGTGTGTTTTACATAAATAGATACAAGAAGAAGGTATAAAACCTTTATGATGTTCCCCAACACAGTTTTACAACCGCGAATTATGAAGAATTTGACTGAGCTAGCTCATATGAAAAGTCACAAGTGATTAAGGACAAAGTGAAAAAATTAAAAGAAGATTTATATTATACTTCTTATCAGGGTTTCTTGCTATGAGTTTATGGCTATAAGCGATCACTTAAGACCTCCAGACCACCAGGGGGTGCTGTCATTATCATTTGGCAAAATGTATTAAGTAACAGGCAGGTGCAGAGGCTCGTCTAATGGTGTGAAAAGAACAGAAAATGCAAATTACATAAGTAAACTAGCATGATCATGAAATGTTCATATCTATCTAAACATAAAATAATCAGAAGAGGAAAAACAGACCCAAAATACTGATAAGAAAGTAATGCTAAATTGAGTGTATTTAGTCTACTTTCTTGCTTTTGCTTGTTAAAGTCATTGAAAAGGAAAAAAGTAAGTGGCTAGCTAGCTAGTATCAAGAGGTAGCTAGTATGTAGCATCTTGTAAACTTGTTTTTATTTGTATTGTTTATTAAAGTGTTGTTCCCTCATCCAATGTAATGCTGTATTAATTCTGCTCATTCATGCATGTACAATAGTTTGACGGTGTGTAGGGGGATGCTGAGTACATTGTTGCCCCAAATGTTCAGAAAAAGCCCTGCAGTTGATTATAAGATTGTTGAATTTGGGTCGGGTGGTACAGTGGTGTAGTGGTTAGCACTGTTGCCTCACAGCAAGAAGGTCCTGGGTTCGAGCTCAATGGCCAACAGAGGCCTTTTTCTGTGGAGTTTGCATGTTCTCCCTGTGTCTGCGTAGGTTTCCTCCAGGTGCTCCGGTTTCCCCCACAGTCCAAAGACATGCAGGTTAGGTTAACTGGTGACTCTAAATT
>JAOBAM010000017.1:24223913-24234849 GCA_025212355.1 Notarius kessleri
ATAAAGCCAATATTTGGTGTGAGACGAAATTCTCTTTGCTTTAAAAAAAATAGTTTTCTCAGGCACCATGAGTGCAGTTTTATAAGGAAATGAGCTGTAGGTTGTACTGAGCATCTTGCAGAACCAGCCACAGTTCTTCTGAACACATTGTCATACTCGCTCCTTAATTTTGCACCAAAACCCAGTAGCCTTCATTATCTTTTCTTTTTTAATCTGAAAAGTGGGCTCTTATGTAAGATGCTGCTCAGATACAAACTGTTTGTTATTTTTTCCTTTAACATTTAATTTTGTGCTGGAAAACGAACATTTGGAACTCGAAAATGTTTTTGTACTGACTTGACAATGTAGAAGTCATAAAATAGAAATCAGTCACAAAGTTATATCACACATCACTGTTAGCTGATTAGTGTATTGTAAACAAAAGATACACATTCCGACTTCTTCGCTAATTCAAAGGCAGCAATGCTATAAAGCTAAAACCTTGTTCGAGAGGAATTAGAAGAGGAAGAAAAACACATCAAGACAATTATTTATTTATGAATTTGTTTATTTATTCATTTATTTGTTCTTATTCGTTATTTAATTCATCCTCATTCATTTGCTTTTATTTCTGCTAAACCACTAAAGAAAAACTCACGAGCATTTCTTTCAACACAGGCATTTATCTCAGATATATATAAAGCTATGACATCGAATAATTATCTTTGCTGAGTCTTTATTGCACAGATTTCCTTTTGAAAGCAGAAATGAAGATTAAACACATTGGTCTTGCTCTTCTCTCCAGTTCTCCAGCGTCTTTATGGCCTCCCGCTGGCTCACACATTTTCTGGACTTGACAGGTTCTAGTTTTATAGAGCTCCAAGGTGCTGTAAAACAGTTGTCCATTACAAACTTTTATAGTTCCCATTTGAAAGCCTGGGGCTTGTTTAGAGAATAGATGGCAGCTTTACTGTCCAGGCAAACGGGTGCTGCTTAAACTGACTTTTCTGATGGAGATTATCCTGTCTGAGCATGGTAATTGGCGCAATCTCCAAACCTAAGTACTTGATTTCAATAAATGTATGCATTCACATACAGTGCCCTCCACAATTGTTGGCCCCCCTTGTAAAGATTAATAAAAACACTTCTAAAAAAAATCCACTTTTTGGCGAAGTCACTTCATCTCATGCTGAAAAATGAGAAAAATCCAAGCTTTAATTGGAATAAATATATTCAGAGGAAAACAAATCCCTCATCAAGAAAGAATTATTTTCAACAAAAATACACGAGGCACTATTTTTGGCACCCCTGGAAACTATAATGTAACTGAAGCATGTTTCCCATTGAAATTGTACAGTGCTTTTGAGTTGATTAGAGTGTGTAGGAACTTTCAAGCTGTAATCCATGACTTCCTGATTAACTGGGGAATAAATATGAGGTGACACAGAGGCCAAATTCCTTTACCCTGTGTCCGAAATCGCTCACTCGTTCACTACTCCATCTAGAGGGAATTACTATATAGAGGACTATATAATGAGCTCATTGGTAAAATGAAAAAACGCTTTTGGACACTGGTCCATCGCACTGGTATTTACATCATTACTGTTGCACAATTAAAACGTGCCAGATCAGGCGGCTGGTGGGTTTTCAAAATAATAAATATATGCATGTATTTTTGTGATAAATACATATTATACTGAGCGCATTTTGCACATGTTCCTCACTAAGGTTTCGGACAGCACTACAAAATGGCGTCTCCACTATATAGTGCCCTTTATAGTGAGTAGGGAGCGATTTCGGACACAGGGAAAACTTCCGGCTTGATTACGTCAACGTTCGAAGGAGGGCAGATGTTGGTCACTTTAGTTTCCGCTGTACGTTTTACTTCCGTCCTATAATGTCTCGCACAGGTCTCAGCGAATCTCGTTTATGGCCATTGCTTTGACATATTGACTGATGTATTACAGAACGTATTTCAAACTTGCTATAGCAGCGACAAAATAGCTGTCAGAAATGCATTCCTACATTTTATAAAATGAGATGAATAGAATTTTGATGATAAAAAAATTTGCCTTCAGTTCCCCTTTAATGGAGATGAAGTCTCCTGGTTTACTTGCATTGTTCGATTCGAACGTATTCCCTGCGAGAGGAGGACGAAGAGGTGCTTGCTTGCATGCTTTAAAGAAATCCCAAGAATTGGATGCCATTCTATCACTGCACCACTCACCATTTCCGTGCTGACAAAGTGGGAGCCTCCTTTCTGTCTTAAAGGAAAGTTTGCCTGTTTTCTCTAAATGTATGAAAAGTTAATCCAGGAGGAGCTTGGGTTCTCCAGAGCACCTGTTTTGATTTATTTTTCCCTCACATGTAACAGAAGATGTATAATATATGAATCTCCAGTCCTGGCAGTTAGAATACTTAATTCCGCCTCTCTCCTGACAACCTTTCAAACTGAACTATTATATTCTGTCGACAACTATATCTAAATCTCAGCTATTTTCCTGAGAATGCCAGTCTGTTACCACAGAACTGGGGTTATGCAAGTAACATAACTATTTTGTGTGTCTGTCCTGCAGGGCATGCCATCCATGCGGAGGTCACTGGTGCCTCAACTTCGTAGCGGGAAGTTCAACGTCCTTCTAACCACCTATGAGTACATCATTAAGGACAAACACATCCTCGCTAAGGTAAGATCGTGCAGTATGTTAAACACACAAACAGGCTGGTTTATTTTTTGCTAAGCTCCCTTATTCTGTTAAAAAAAAGAGGAGAAAATAGAGTATTTCTTTGTGTATTTTTCTTTTATTGCTAAGATCCGCTGGAAGTACATGATAGTGGATGAAGGACATCGTATGAAGAACCACCACTGCAAGCTTACGCAGGTGTTGAACACGCATTACGTCGCCCCACGCAGGCTTTTGCTAACAGGAACCCCTCTGCAGAACAAACTGCCCGAGCTCTGGGCTCTGCTCAATTTTCTCCTCCCCACAATCTTTAAAAGTTGCAGCACCTTTGAGCAGTGGTTCAACGCTCCATTCGCCATGACCGGGGAAAGGGTGAGCTCGCCTTCTGTATGCCCAGAGATCCTACTTTTTCCTTCGGTTGCTTTATCCTGTGGATGTACATGAAAAGCCAGAGTTTGAAATAAGAAACGGTAGTACACAATTGTGTAGCCTGAAAGCTAGATGAAGATATGAGCTAATCCTGGTTTAAATGATCGCTTAGGAGTGAATTTGCTTGTTTTTTTTCCCTCACAGGTGGATTTGAATGAAGAGGAGACCATTCTGATCATCCGCCGTCTTCACAAAGTGCTGCGCCCTTTCTTGCTTCGTAGACTAAAGAAGGAAGTGGAATCTCAGCTGCCTGAAAAGGTGATGGATGACTAGATGGTTACGAAGTTGATTTGATTCCAAAACTGTTTTCATACCAAGATCTCCTCTTCATTTCTTTGTTTATTTTATTTCTCCAAACTTTTCCTGAAATGTCCCCTAACGTTACAGGTGGAGTATGTGGTCAAGTGTGACATGTCAGCCATTCAGAAAGTTCTCTATCGGCACATGCAAGGCAAAGGCATCTTGCTCACAGATGGCTCAGAGAAAGATAAGAAGGTAAGTGAAATAAATAAATAAATAAATAAATAAGAGGGTTTTCACCACCTCTGTTTACAGTCAGGATCCTTATTTTACGTGAATCCTCCACAGGGTAAAGGAGGGGCAAAGACTCTGATGAACACCATCATGCAGCTGAAGAAGATCTGTAACCACCCTTATATGTTCCAACACATTGAAGTAAGAGCCAGCTAACAAACAATAGAGAAGCTGGCTTAATATACCGCTGGAATGTACAGTGCATCCAAATGTCTCGATCTTGGTAGGCCTCATTGACTGTACACTCTCCATTTTCTATCTGCCCTTTCAGGAATCTTTTGCTGAGCACCTAGGCTACCCAAATGGCATCATCAATGGGTGAGCAGTTTTTAAATTAAACCAAGTCTTCCAGAACATTGATGACAAGCCAAAGGGATTAGTTATAACCTGATTAATATGTGGGTTACAAAAACTGCCACTGCCTCCCGTTGTGCCATGGGTAAAGATTGATATTGTGGTGTTCTTTTTTTTTTTGGTCTGACAGTCCTGATCTGTACCGTGCTTCAGGAAAATTTGAGCTGCTGGACCGCATCCTGCCTAAACTGCAGGCCACCAATCACAGAGTGTTGCTCTTCTGTCAGATGACTTCCCTAATGACCATCATGGAGGACTACTTCGCCTACCGCAACTTCCTCTACCTACGTCTAGATGGTGATCAACACATTATTTGGTTTTACCAAATAAGAAAGTTGGAGGTCGTCAAATAACATTTGCAATGAAAAACAGCTTTAGAAACTTGTTTCCACTTTTAATTCATCAGTAGGCGTTTGAGTTTGTTCATTAAAATGAGGAAAGCGCTAGTCATCATACATCAAACATTATTGGGTTCCAGTGCTATTTCAAGCCAGGAAACTTTTTTTTTTTTCTTCTTCCCTTTTGCCTCATTTCACAGGAACAACCAAGGCTGAAGACCGTGCTGCACTTCTGAAGAAGTTTAATGATGAGGGCTCTCAGTATTTCATCTTCTTGCTGAGCACCAGGGCAGGGGGTCTGGGCCTCAACCTGCAGGCCGCTGATACCGTCGTCATCTTTGACAGTGACTGGAACCCCCACCAGGTCTGACTGGAGTGTGGGTGTTTTAAGAGTTGGTGAAAACTTGGAGTTGAGCTCCTGTCAGCTTCTTAATATTTTTTTTAATATCATACCAATGGTTTTGGGTAAAGATTTGGGAAGATTTCATCAGCTGAGGAGTAATTGCATAGTCAAGCGGAGTTAAGTTCAGTGATACAACAGTCTAAAGTTCACTCTGCGTGTCTGAGTTTGCCATGTAAAATTCCAATTCTAGAAACAGTCCCACTGAACCTGTTACCACTTTAGCGTTAGTGACATAATTAGCATGTCAAATGAATATGACATGCTATCAATATGAAAGCATGAATCAAAATCAATATGAAAGCATGTCAAATGAAGATGACAAGGAAGAAGGGAAGGCAGTTTCACCAGCTGTACCTTGAACTGGAATATACAAATTATTATGAGCTAGTTAGCCTACCAGACAAAGATATATCAGTGAGTATGGCAACTTTAGGATCTATTTCCGTTCACAGAGTAGAAATAAACTAATTATTTGTCCGTATTATGTCCGAACTGGCAGCTACTTGACATTAATGAATATACTTGTTAACTTTTTCACTTGGTATTAAAACCCTCTGTTATGTTTATTACGGAACGTATTACTGAAATGTATGGTTCACATGTAGATTTAGATTTCATATCAATATTTTTGTTTGTTTTGAATACTTAACATATCTCATAATAATGATTTACAACCCCAAAAGTTGGGACGCTGGGTAAAACGTAAATAAAAACAGAATGCAATTATTTGCAAATCCTTTTTCGACCTATATTCAATTGAATACAATACAAAACTGAGATTTAATGTTCAAACTGACCAACTTTATATTTTTTTGGAAATATACACTCATTCTAAGTTTAATGCTTGTTGTGGTTTGCCGAGTCCACATTTCGGGATTTTGGAAATCATGGACGTCGTTTCCTCCAGGCTAAAGAGGAAAAGGACCATCTAGATTGTTGACCAGCATCAGAATTCAAAAGCCAGTATTTGTGATGGTATGGGGGTGTGTTAGTGCCCATGACATGGGTAACTTGCACATGTGTGAAGGCACCATTGAGGCTGAAAGGTACATACAGGTTTTGGAGCAACATATGCCCCCATCCGGATGGCATCTTTTTTTAAGGCCGTCCCTGTTTATTCCAGCAAGACCGTGCAAAGCCACATTCTGCACATGTTCTAACAGAATGGCTATGTAGTAAAAGAGTGCACGTGCTAAACTGGCCTGCCTGTAGTCCAGACTGGTCACCGATCGAAAATGTGTGGTGTATTATGAAGCACAAAATGCAACAACGGAGATCCCGGACTATTAAGCAACTGAAGTCATCTATCGGGAAAGAATTTCACGTTCAAAACTTGAACAGTTGCTGTCGTCAGTTCCCAAATGTTTACCGAGTGTTGTTAAAAGAAAAGGTGATGTAATACAGTGGTAAACATGTCTCTGTCCCACCTTTTTTGGAATGTGTTGCAGGCACCAAATTCAGAACGAGTGTATATTTACAAAAAAAACCCAAACAAACCAGTGAGGTTTATCACTTTGAACTTTAAATCTCTTATCTTTGTTTTGTATACATTCGAATGCAAGTTGAAAATGATTTGCATTCTATTTTTATTCACTTTTTACCCAGTGTCCCAACTTTTTGGAATCAGAGTTATACAATCATGCCCCTTGACCTGCTTTTATATCCTTCTGATGGGAAGATGTGTACAAGAAAAAGATGAGGATAATATGACAGGGACGGGTTCTCGAGTGGCTCAACAGAAAAGCGCTTGTCTAGTCCCCCTATCCATAGGCTAGTTTGAATCCCAATGATGCCACAGCTATCTATGCTTGGGAGTTCAATGGAGTGAACTTGACCTGTGCTTTCAGGGAGGGATGGGCAGCATTTACAGCGACACTGGCTAATCTTGGGCATTTGTGAGGTCATGCACATGGACGTGCCCTTTCCTCCAAGCGTGTTACTTCACCCCTGACATTGCATGAGCAGCAGTTTGGAAAGATGCAGTCAGCTGGCGTCATGTACTTTGGAGAAAGCATGTGATAATATTCACTCTTCCTGGTTGGTAGCTGCGGTATGACTGGGGAAAGATGTTTAGTGGGTGGGAATTGGCTATGACTAAATTAGGGAGAAAATCAGGGAAAAATATGACGGGAACTTAAAACGCTGATGTATTACATATATTTAAAACACCCTCATGTCAAAATGATCTGAACAGAATCCCTTTGATTATGAATGTTAAAATAGTTGTAAGTTTTACAGTAAAATTAAAACTTCATGAAAAAAAGTCATTTTGAAACAAATCAAACATAAGGTGTTGGGTTTTATGGCACTGACTAAAAATAATGGTTGCACTCACTCTGCGGAATGATCTTTCTGTCTTTAGGATTTGCAGGCTCAGGACCGCGCTCACCGAATCGGACAGCAGAACGAGGTGCGTGTGCTGCGTCTCTGCACCGTCAATAGCGTAGAAGAGAAGATCCTCGCTGCTGCCAAATATAAGCTTAACGTTGACCAGAAGGTCATCCAGGCCGGCATGTTCGACCAGAAATCCTCTAGTCACGAGCGCAGGGCTTTCCTACAGGCCATCCTGGAACATGAGGAGCAGAACGAGGTAAGCGAACAGGAAACCAGCAAAGAAACAACCATGTGTAATTATGTACATTCCATTAACATTAAAATGGAGTGAACCCTGCTTAAATGCTTTTAAGAAGAGTCTTCCTAACGCAGATATGAGACATACAAGCATTTCGGTATGCCGCAAAAGTACAGGTCATAATTCTACTTGGTTGTGCTCAAGTTATTCAAAAGACTTTCCCTGAGGACTCTGCACACGCTGGTGGTGCCGAGGATGTGCTGCTCGAATATTTTGTTTATTTGCAGGAAATTAGCCTGATAACGTTGTTTATGAATTTGAGGGCCCTTGGCATATTTGGGATTGTGACCTTGTCCTGAGATGGCATCATGGAACTTTTGAGTTGAGCCTTAAACAGGCAAGTACAGAGTTTCCCAAAAGCATCATAGTACAAAGATCATCGTTAAACAGTCGAGCGAGCAACACAATGAACACTCTGTCTCCTTGTTAAGATGCTCTTAGTGTTAAGAGGCTTTTGGGGAAACCCACCCAATATCAGTTATGTTGAATGTTGTAAACACATCCTTTCATCAGCAGATTGTGATCTACGTTAATCGCCACCTTTTTGAACTGGGCCTGCCGTATTTATTCAAATAATAGAAAAATGAAGTCTGTGTTTTAATTATATTTATAAAAAATTGGATTGCCATTAAAATTGAATGAGCATAAGTTTTTACTCCATTTCATATGTGAAGAAAACACCAAGTGGTAAGTCTCCCACTGCTTGTAGGCATTGACTTTCAACAATAGCAGGATCTGCTATGTCAGACCTGCTCTGAATCTGCTCAGATTCAGGCAAGTGCTGCAAAACCAATAAGGCACATCACAATACAGATGGATAATGACCCAAAACATACCGCGAAAGCAACAGTCGTAAATGGCTGAGTCAGCCAACCTAATTGAACGCACTTTTCACTTACTGAAGGCAGAAACCCACAAACAGCAACTGAAGGCAGCTTTAGTAAAGGCTTGGGAAAGCATCTCAAGGTAGGAATGATATCCAGACTTCAGGCATTCTTTGACTGTAAAGGATTTTAATTTTTCCAAGTATAAAAAAAAAAGATGGTTATACTGTACATATTCAACAATACTCTTTTATCCTCTGAGACAATTTTTAATAAATTTGGCTGTTTGTCAGTTTGCTGTAACTTAATATATTAAAATGCCCTTTATCTATGGCAGCTGAAAAACAAACTCAACATTCATCCAAAGAAAATATTCTTATGAGCAGTCAGTTTTTCCAGGCATTCTAATGCTCAGATGCTGTGCAGTGCCTTTCGCAAGACCTCTCGCTATTTATCTGTCCAACCTTTCAATATCAATCCTCCCAGAAAACCTTGATCGGGTTCAGGTCGGTTGACTTTGATTGAGGTCGGGCAATTCTATTAAGGACAGCACTTCTGTCTTCCTCTGATCTGTTGCTGACAATGAGACGGTACTTCTGGAATTAAAAAGAAGAAGAAGAAAGATAACCTTTGCTTTTCTCCAAACTTGCATGTAGTGTGGAAAAGTTTAACAAGCTGTCCTGGGTACCACATTGATGCTGATTTCGACTTAGTAGTTGCTATTTAAATTAATGCAAATAATTTAACTTCTTAAGCTCTCAGTAATTCACAGTAGTAGAAGTCATTACTGAATAGTTACTAGATAACTGAATAAATTACTGAAGAATATGAAATAAGATGAGTGAAAGGATAGGATTTAAATGGGTTCAATACAGCAACTCGGTGTTCAAATAAAATGCCTGTTGCCTACCTGGACAGTTTGGATTTAGATTGTAGTTAAGTTTATAATAGTATTTCAAAAAAAAAAGAAAACGTCTGCTGAATAATCTGCACATAGACTGTTTATGTATCATGTTGAAGCATTCTCCCAGTCCATACTGGTTTACCTCTGTCTGTCCGTTCAAAACACCCTTTTTCTCAGCAACCACAAATCATAGTCACTTGGTACCGAGCTTCAGCTTGGGGCTCGATACCGTATATACCGTTTTTTCAGGTCTGTCCCACATCAACTTCCTGTTTACCAACTGAATGTATTTACGAAACACATAGCGTGGATTTACAAAATGTTCATACCACTTTTTTCAGCAACTACAAATCATAACTGCTTGATATTTGGTACCAAGCTTCAGCTTGGGGTTCTATACCGTATATACAATTTTCAGGTCTGACGCACATCGACTTCCTGTTTACCGATTGAATGTATTTATGAAACATATAGCGTGGATTTTGACGCTGTTTCAAAATGACAGTTTACCAGGATGCTATTTGAAATCCCTGGGGAGAACACTGCTCTTTACTTACTTGTTTCAGGGTTAATTATTGGTTGAAGTCAACATTCATAATAAGTGTCCTATTCCTTCAATTGCTTGCATTCTGATATAAGCGAAAGCGGGGGTATACGTACTGTAAGTGAACAGTAGCTCACAGTTGATCTTGTTTTTTTTATTATTTTCTACATTGCAGAATGATGAAGCCATCAAAATTATGAAATAACACAAGGAATTATGTAGTCAGCAAAAACAAAGGAAACAAGGAAAATGTTTTCTATTTTAGATTCTTCAAAGTAGCCACCTTTTGCTTAGATTTGGTGACAGTTCTGCACACTCTCAGCATTTTCTCAGCCAGCTTCATGAGGTAGTCACCTGGAATGTTTTTTCAACAGTCTTGAAGGAGTTCCCATATATTTTGAGCATTTGTTGGTAGCTTTTCTTTCACTCTATAGTCTAATTCATCCCAAACCATCTCAGGTTTAGGTCAGGTGAGTGTGGAGCCCAGGTCATCTGATGCAGCTCTTCTTACCTCTCCTTCTTTGTTAAATAGCCCTTGCATAGCCTGCAGGTGTGTTTTGGATCATTGTCTTGTTGAAAAACAAATGAAGGTCCCACTAAGAGCAAACCGGATGGGATGGCATGTCACTGCAGAATGCTATGGTAGTGATGCTGGTTAAAAATGGACCTCCAATTTTGAATAAATTGAAAAGTATCACACCACCTTCAAGTGTCATGGTGGGAACCACACACGCCGATCCCATCTGCTCCCCCTTTTTAATGTCCATTCCTTGTGTTTCTTGGCCTAAACAATTCTCTTCATCTTATTGGTTTCCCTCAGTTGTAGTTTCTTTGCAGCAATTCGACCAGGAAGGCCTGAGTAACACAGTCTCCTCCAAACAGTTGATGTTAAAATGTGTCTGCCACTTGAACTCTGTGAAGCATTCATGTAGGCTCCAATCTGAGGTGCTGTTAATTGGCGATTTCTGAGACTGGTAACTCTAATGAACTTATCTTCTGCAGCAGAAGGATGTTTTGGTCTTCCTTTCCTGGGACAGTCCTCATGAGCGCCTTCATTGTAGCATTTGTTGGATTTTGCAACTGTGGTTGATACAATTTTCAGGATTGACTGCCCTTCATGTCTTAAAGCAATGATGGACTGTTGTTTCTCTTTACTTAGTTGAGCAGTTGGGGCAGCACGGTGGCGTAGTGGTTAGCATTGTTGCCTCACAGCAAGGTCCTGGGTTTGAGCCCAGTGGCCGGCGAGGGCCTTTCTGTGTGGAGTTTGCATGTTCTCCCCGTGTCCGTGTGGGTTTCCTCCGGGTGCTCCGG
>JAOBAM010000017.1:28664626-28681592 GCA_025212355.1 Notarius kessleri
AATTTGAAACAGGAGAGAAAAATGGAGGACGTGAGTGTGCGAATGAAACGTGAAAGACTGACTACAGTAATGGAAAGCGAGAAGAAAAGACGTTATGTTGCGAAGGAAAGGGAACACAGGACCAAATTAATAAGTCTCTGTGGTCAACGAGCACCTTGGTGTGATCAGCTGTTCGTTTAGCGGCAGAATTAAACCTGTAGATGGCAGTAATGCAACACTGTGGATGCCAGCTGCCATAAAACCCAAAAGAAGAAGACGGGAAACCTGCGCATGCGCACGCCAGACTTCCTCTGTCTGCTTGAATGTGCGAAGCGAGCGAGCTCATGCATGTTATTTGCTCGGGAATCCCTTCAAATTAAATAACTTCACAGCCACAGAATGACCTGTTTTTGAGATCTTACAAAAATAAACATCACAATGACCACATTTCAGAGGGAACTAAATGTCACCAAGTTTATGAAATCGAAAGGCTGTCTAGCTTTAATAGATTTACTTCACAGCTGTGAAATGCCTGGGTAGAAATATTTGTGTGTGTTTTCAGCAACAGCCCCAGAGTGCTCTTCAGTGTTACAGAAAGGCTTTGGAAGTGGACTTTAATTGCCACAGGGCTCTTTATCAGAGCTCAGAAGTATACAGACAGCTGGGAAACACGAACGCTGAAATAGAGGCCTTGCATCTCCTGCACTCTGTAAGTGATCTTACTACAGACGAACTATAATCCATACAAGTGGCTTAGGGTTTTTTGTTTGTTTGTTTGTTTGTTTGTTTTTTAAATAATGATGACAATATATTTCTGAGTTTAGTATAAAAATAAAACTTGTGTGGTTTATTTATTTGTGCATGCAGGCTGTAATGTTGCATGCAGAGAGTGATCCATCAAGTACATCAATGCCATTGATATCTCCTGATGTGCTGCTTGGGAGTAAACAAATCGACTTCATCTGCCAAATTCCATCTCCTCTTCATATATTACACACACTGGGGTGTCGATGTGTGCTCAGTGACAGGCAAGTGCACTAGCATTAAGACCAGAGGGAAGGAAGGAATCCTGCTTTACATTTCTCAGAAATTAATATCGTGATTGACATCATATCACTGATATCATACAATGAATGTAATTTTTCATCAGGAATTCACAAGGAGCTGAATATTATCTCGACCTCTTGGCTTCTTTACAGTCAGACTCAAGACAAGTAAGTTCATTATTTCAGAGAGGCCATTTATGATTTTCTGAAAGTGATACACACATTTTTATGTATATATGTATGTATAGCATTATATAATGGTAATGACTTGCAAATCTGACACATTGCAGATGCCTGTGAGCGATGACTTGTCATTTCCAAGAATTCCAGTGATCTACCTTGAAGCAGCCTTTGCCTTGTTAACAGCCAAACGGGTTTGGGATGCCCTTGCCATTTGTGATGAGGTCATTGCTAAAACTGCTGATCTTATCCCAGAGAGGTTGTTGATTTCACCATCCATGACCGTTTCCACAGAACTCGTCCCTCTGGCACTGGAAGCTGATGCTCCAGAGGAAAAGCTGGAGTGTGTGCTCTGGTCTGGAGCTGCTTACTTCCTTCAAGGACAGGCACATTTACAGCTCAAAGATACGAAAGAGGCATTGACCAGTTTTACTCGGTAAAGCGTAATCTCGAAGCTGTTTGAATGAGCCGAGTCTTCATGTCATTTATTTCCTTTCTCTTACTCATGATGTGTTTTGTGTGTTCACTTTGCAGAGCTATCAATCAATTGGTGAAAGCGTGCATTAAGCAGAAAGGTAAGCGGCTTATCTTCTCTTACAGTATGGAGTGAAATAAACTCGCACAGCTTATCAGACAATCTCACTTTTATGAGTGCCCAGTAAATAGTGATCTAATCGTTTGGGATTTTTTTTTTTTTTAAATATATATGTATATCCTGTATGATTTTCTCTTATAAACTTGGTCACTTTAAAAAATGTTTCTTGCAGTGAAAGATCCAGGAGACTATAGAGGAGCTGTTGATCATACAATGAAGTTCCTGGAAGCTCTGAAAGGAAAAGTGCTTGCATTTAGAGCTGTGTGTTTTGCGGAAAGAGGGCAATTGAAGGAGGCTTTAAGGGACTTTCAGCTCAGTCTTCAGGCCACACCAGGTGAGCAAAAAGAGATTTCTTCCCCCAGCGAATCCCCCGTCATTCCATTGATGCTACATTCCATTTAATTTTGTGATCAGATGGTTATGTAACATTACTGTTTTATACATGACTCATAATAATGTTATTACATTATATATTTATGCCTTAACATCCCCTTTGTCTAATTTAAATGTGCATATTTATATTGAATAATCTTAATTATTGATCTACTACTGCAATTTAAGTCAACTTTTCTGCTTTTGAATTGCTAGGAATAATTTTCTCAACCAAATTGTGTCCTGGTTCTTGTTTTACCAGGATGCAGGAACACTGAAATGTGGCTGGTGGAGATGATGTGGAGGCTGGACCGCAAGCAGGAGGCGGCAGCCATGTGGATGCAAATCCTTAATTCCACACAATCACCAACACCCGTGTAAGCTAATGAATCCATCATTGTTTTGTATGTGTATGTTGTATGTAAATAATTAAACACAGACTTGGTAGCGATGGGAACTGATTCTTTGACACTTTTATGTGAGGCAATGCATTTAATACTTTTCGATCTGTGTTTCAGAGATCTACCCTTGTATCTGCAAACGTGGCATGAGGATCCGACGTCTTTTGACCTGAGCAGCCTGAAGAGCAAAATGGAGGAATTTGTACAGAATAGTTTTGTAACCGCATAGTAACATTGCGTTATTCTACATCCTTTTGAATATTTATTTAATGACTCTTGCTTGATTATCATTTGTACCGGTCCTTCATCGCAGGACGTCACACACGCGTACATATGCGTAGATGAGCTACCTACCAGCAATATATTTGGCAGGTGGCAGGAAACTGGAAACCACAAACGACACGTGTGTAGATGAGAATAACATGTAAAACCACACACAGTCAGGGGTTCAGGATCAAACCCTAGATTCAGGCACTACAAGGCATCACAGTCATGTTCTGCACCACCTGCTGCCTTTCCTTTTCTTGACATAGAATGTATACCTAAGGAATAAACATTTTTACATCAAGTTCATTTGAAATGATTTTCAAAATTGTAAATGAATGCTTTTGGGTGACAATAAAGGTCATGTTATATCATCATAATTGGTTCCTAAGTGGATAGGAATTTAGTTCACCTAGAGTTCTGATCTCGGTATTGTTTTAAAAATGGAAAAAGTAGAATCCGTGCATGCATCATTCTCTCTCTGTTTAAAGTTTTTGTTTGTTACTATTTATCATATGTATAGGGTGTAACTTCACAATCCAGTAAGGGAACCAGTTAACATTTAAGCTACAGGAAGTATTATACTGAAACCTCTTGTTAGTGAGTTATACATGTACTTTATGACCAACAGTATGTGGATATCTGACCATCGCACCCATGTGTGCTTGTTGAATATCCCATTCCAGCTTCACTCCCTCTTTTGCTATTATAATAAACTCTTCTGGGAAGGCTTTCTACTGGATTTTGGTTTGTCGCTGTGAGGATTTGTGCTCATTCAGGCATTAGCAAAGCCAGGCAATGATGGGTGAACAGGTGGAGTGTATAGTATCTGCATTTCAGTTTGTCCCAAAGGTGTTCAGTAGGGTTGAGGTCAGGGCTTTGTGCAGGACACTCTTCCACTCCAACCTTGGCAAGCCATGTTTTCATGGAGTTTGCTTTGTGCACAGGGGCATTGTCAGGCCACAGGTTTAGATGGGGAACTGTAATGCTACGAAGATCTCCTGTACAGTTGAGTACTTTGAACTTTGTGGCCACAGTTTGAGGAAGAACCATATCTGGCTACAAACAAACAGCTTTAAAAAAAAAAAGTTCAGTCTCAAGCTTTTTAATTTATTTGCTTGATTGATGGTAAACTGAAGACGACGGATTAGCATAAATAAAATCAGCTGCATCTAAAGCTACTTTACTATATATTTTTCGTCTTACGTCCTGTACGAGTGGCGTTACAGCGGCGATGGATGCCATATTTAAAACTCGACCCTTAATATTTCAGCCTTCCATAAAGGAATTCCTCTTCTCTATTTTACTCTTAACTTGGCCCAGTGATAGCTCAGCGCCTTCTGATTGGCTGATTCTTCCACTTGACCCTTACGCCTGTGTCTCTGATTGGCTCGTCATTCGGTGGGCGTGCGAACAGCTTTCAGCAGATGATGTTAGCAAGCTTAGCTGACGTTTTGAAATTCAGTGCAGGGGTGAAGTGCTATCCAGAAGGTTGGAGTTCACTCGAATAAGAAAGCTACTTTTTTTTCTACATATTATTTATCACGTCTCACAGGGAGGATGGCTTCGGGTGGAGAGTAAGTTAAAGATAATAATAATAATAATAATAATAAAACAGTGTATTGTTATGTGTGTGGATATTAGCTGTTATCTAATTTAGCACGTTCGTTAGCATCCGTCGCAGTTTAGCCTGTAGCCTGGAGCTAGCTAAGCTAGCGGATCTGGTCATGATGGCGAGTTAAAGCACTTAGCTTGTTTGTAGATAATCATTAATAGAGCTTTATATATAGATAAGTTTTTATTTTTCATTATTTCTTCTTAACTCGCTAGCTAAGATGGCCTGTTTATGCGCTAGCTTGATTAGCTTCTTTAGCTAACAGACCGTACTGAGTCATTCTCTGGGAAAGGCTTTGGCCTACCGGCATTAAGCATGTTTATGTCAGCCGAGAAGTCATTGTTTAACCGTCTCTCTAAATGTACTAACAACAAAACAGATTATTTCTGATCAGTCTGTTTTATTTACACTGACTAGCTATGGTTTTTTTTTTTTTTTTAAATATGTTAAGTAGCTCGCTCACGTTAACGCGTTTTTTTTTTAAATGATTATTGCTTATAATTCACCAAACCAACAAGTTTACGAGTCAAAACTCGGGGGAACGTTAGGGTCAAGTTTGTGATAAATCACTACAATAATTCCATTCGCTAAAACAGTATCAAACTAAACCTCACTGTATTTATTGTTAGCCGCTGTAACTTGTGTTATTGGGTTCAAGCCGAACAAGCATTTGCTGTGTCATTCGGTTCGGACATGGATTCTGTAATATAGCTTGTAGATTGAAAGTAGCTCACAGTTAGTTAGTGTTCAGTCTAGTTTGCCGTCTTGTAATAGGATTTACACATTAATGTCGCTCTGATATCACGTTATTTATTACTAATATGTGTGTGTTCCGATTTGGCTAGTTACCACTAAAGCTAATGCTAACGCTTGCTAGCTGTTGACAGTCTTGTTCACATATGACTGCTTTGAATAATACTTTTCTGATTTATTATAGTGTTGTCGCACAATCTAAAGTGTTTACAGGTTTATTTATTTGCCAGTACTGTAAATTGGTGATTTAGTCGGTGTGTATGTCGGTAGAGCAGGTTTGCTGCGCCATTCAGTATGGTGTGTAGGAGACAGGAATATATATATGTATTTTTTTTTTTTTATGACTCGTGTCGTTCACTTAAGGAGTCGACTCGCTCCTAAACGACACTTCAGTAGTTTGGACATAAGCTGATCTTTTACACATTGTGTATGTGTGAGATCTGTTTTTTTTGTTTCCAGATATGTGTAATCTAATCAATAATTACCTCAACATCTAAAATCTAAATTTACATTACTGTAATGTGCGTTTGTATTTCAGCTGTGTCAGTGAGCCAGCATGAACAAAGAGGATCATATTGCTTGCTGCATGTTAATATTCCCCAAGTAATCAAGTGTATTAGGAGATAAGTTATCAGATCAGATCAGAATAAATGGAAATGATTTTTAATGAAGCACAGACAGAGCTGAAGGAATGCTTATTGTGTTTGTGAACACGCATCTGTAGTGAGTGTCTTGCTGATTTTAGTTATTTAAATCGGTTCTTTGTAAAGATATAATTCAAGGTGATGATGCTTAATGAGTTAGAAGGTAAAAAGATTGTACTGAAGAACAATAAATGGTCATAATAGCGCAGATTATCCAGGGGAATGGCAGTGATCCGTTTGGAAGTCGGTTCCTCTCGGTGAACCGAGTCAAAGGATCTGATTCACTGAAAAGATCCGGAATTCACGAGTTAGAAACATCTAGAGAGTCGAACAGGATCTGCATAAAGCAGCAGCTCTGTTTGTGCGACATGGGGGATTTTACACAGCTTTTCTCACTTTTCAAATGAAAAACCTAAGCTTGTGCATTTGACTGAATTGACAAATGAAACTGCATTGAGACTTCTTTTTTTTTTTTTTCTTTCATTTTCAGTTTTCATGAAACAGGTTGGTGATCTTGCCAAGTACTGATCTTTTTATATACTCGTTCTGTACCCTTTCCTCCCACAGATCTAAAAATGACGATCTTTCTACTGCCATTCTAAAACAAAAGAACAGACCCAACAGGTTGATCGTTGATGAATCCATCAATGAAGATAACAGTGTGGTCTCCCTCTCTCAGGTATGCCTTTAACCCAAATGAATAATCTACACCATTCAAACCTGGTATTTACACTCATCTTGGGAGATCCAGTCACAAGCATGAAGTACACGTGTGTTAGTTGCTTCTTGGAAATGCGCAATGATGCAATCAGGGATTCGTATGGCTACATGACGTTACGTTACAGTCATTTAGCAGACGCTCTTCTCCAGAGTGACGTACAGTGAACACGCGTGCACACCCAGCGTCTGGGGAGCAGTTGGGGGTTGGGTACCTTGCTTTAGGGCACTTCAGCTATGGAGTTTCCTGCCGGTCTAGGGAATCGAACCAGCCACCCTTTGGGCCCGAGGCTGCTTCTCTAAGCTTTAGGTCATGGCTGCACCATTTTATAGTAGTATAAGTTACTGACACAATCCTTTTATCAGGTCTTTTCCTACCCTTAATCAAGAAGTGCATTGCTTGCTATAGAATGAAAATGTGTAGTATTTAAATCAATGTGAATATTAATGAGTAGTCTTTGACTTTTTTTCTGCCAGACAGGGCAAACATAAACAGGAGTGTGACTTTGACTATAAAAACTATGAGGAAACAGTATACCAATAATTTTATCATGGTAATTTTTGTTTTGACCATGGTAATCTACTAGCTTTATGCAGGAATGTTTATTTTTAAAAACCTCAACACTTGGACAGAATCCTAAATGGCTTTAACTTTCGCTCAATAATATAAGCTCACTCAGTATGGTATCATGTGATAGTGTTGCTGAACCTGAGTCCACTAGAATGCCATTTGGGATTCAGCCACAGAGCAGAAATTTATAATGTCTAAATGTAGTTAAGGAAAAGTACATTTTGTGTTTAAAAAAAAAAAAAAAAGCCTTTTAAAGCCACTCTTGTAAGTACGATTTATTCCAGGATTCTTGTTACTGCCCAACTTTACAGACAAAACAGAAGAATGCTTAGTCATGAAATCTGATCAGTTGGTCACTGGAGACTGAATGAAAGCGCAGAATGTAAACGGCAGGAATTTTCCACTTGTCATCAGGTCATTTGAGATGGATACTCAAACCAAGTGTTAACCAGGCCTCTGATTTTGATGCACTGTTTTACAATTGCAGGCCAAGATGGACGAGCTTCAGCTTTTCCGAGGGGACACTGTGCTGCTGAAGGGTAAGAAAAGGAGGGAGACCGTTTGCATCGTACTGTCCGATGATAGCTGCTCTGATGAGAAAGTCCGCATGAACAGGGTGGTGCGCAACAACCTCAGGGTTCGCCTTGGAGATGTCATCAGGTAACTCTGCTGTCTATTAAAAATATTCTTCAGTAGGTTTTAGGATTTTGTAATATTTGGTTGGAATGCTTAGTCCTGTGTAAAGATGTCCTTTGTGCTTAAACTCATTTTTTTTTTTTTATTTAAATGTCTTTTTATTAGTATTCAACCATGCCCAGATGTGAAGTATGGGAAACGTATCCATGTACTGCCCATTGATGACACAGTGGAGGGGATCACTGGCAACTTATTTGAGGTGTACCTGAAGCCTTACTTCCTAGAGGCTTACCGGCCAATCCGTAAAGGTAAACATTAGATATGTCTCTATTTCATGCATTGAAAGGAATTAATTTAATTGCCTTCTCTTAATAGAACACACACACATTTTGTGATGGTCTGAGTTTGTGTCCCCCCACAGGTGATATCTTTCTGGTGAGAGGAGGCATGCGTGCTGTTGAGTTTAAAGTGGTGGAGACTGACCCCAGCCCTTACTGTATAGTGGCTCCAGACACTGTCATTCACTGTGAAGGAGAACCTATTAAGCGTGAGGTAAGGGTAGTATACAAGTTCAGGAGCTGCACCTCCACACCATATTAAAGCAGAGCTTCTTGGCTATAGTTTTGGAAGTATGCCTCCCTGCACAGATCCGGCTAATCTTGCCTGAATATTAGAGACGTGTACTGGAATCAAAGCCCCCATGGTCTCTAGGAAAGATGCAGGGAACCCATGTATTCTAACATTCGTAGTAGATGTGAAGAGTAAGGAAGAACAAAAAGCAGCTGATGGATTTGTTGTTGGTAATGGATCAAAAAATTACATCAGTTATGCTGCGACTACACTGGTTGTTGGGTATTTTCATGCTTGACGACGGCTTTAATGCTGACACTGCTGCTCTATTTTTAGACTGCTCCCCAGATAGTTGAGTGTCGAGAACGTGGAACATTATTAAATAGGTATAATTTATCATTTCCAAGGTCATTGTACTGTGCAGGAGCACTTTTTTTTGGGGGGGGGGAACCATTGCATTATGTTATCATGGTATTGATACTGTGTATGTAGTGATGTATCGTGTGATGAGAAATTGCAATACAAATTTGAGGATTTGAATTGATAATTGCGATTATCATCAGGCTGCATAATGTAGTTTTTCCTAGAGGGAATTGGTAGCAGACAGCAGCAACTAAACGCACAATAGTGGGAAGGTATGTGATTTTGCTGTAGGAGGAAGTAACACAGCTCTAATGTTACAAAAACGCGAATAAAATCAGACCGCTGAAAGCTAAAGGAAAAAGAGAAGCAAATGAAGGTAGTACAAATGTTCATAGGTCTTAAACCTTTGTTAATTTGCTAACATTTTAATTAGTAGCCAATTATATTTTACTCCAACCTTTAAAAATATGGATAAATTTATTTTTGGTTAAGAAAATGAAACAGCAGAGTCACGTGAGACCGTCAAGGTAGATGGTCGCCTAGAACTTTCCTCTTCGAAAATTTCCTGATTTTCATGGATATTCGATCGTTTAAGTCCTAATATATCGGATAAGTGCATGCAACGAGTAAAACAACAAGTCTGTGAGTTGTAAGTTCAGAGTATATCAAGTTCAGAGTATTTATTCTGCGTTTTTGTCTCGCTCATGGCAACATCGGCAAAGGCAAGAACTGCTAAGTCACAGGCTAATATGGCCACTGGAGCGAGCTCTGCTACATCCAAACCGACATCCTCTAACGAGTCAACCAGCTTTCCGACAGATGCCCTTGTGGGTCTTCAGGCTACATTGGAGAAAACCATGCAGGAGATGGCACAGGTTAGCGGTATACTTAAACAGTTACAAGAAGATGTCTCCAATGTTAAATCAGTACAAGCTAAAACTACCATGGACATTAACAACATACATGAGCGGCTGGATGACGCTGACGGGCGGTTTATGCTTATGGAGACTGAAAATGCGAGACTGTCCTCTGAATTACAGAAGAGGGCAAAACAATGTGACGAGCTGGAGAGGGCTCTACAAGAGGCAGAGAACAGGGAAAGGCTTTTGAACTTGCGATTAATCGGGATAAAAGAGAATCAAGGTGACAATCTGAGGGTGCTTGCTCGTCAGTGTATTGATGAGGTCCTGGGCGTGCAGCTAGCTGACAACGAGATACAGCGCGCGTTCCGCCCCGGCGCACAACCAACAGAGGAAGACGCACAGCCACGACCGATCGTCTTAAGATTTCTTTCCCTGCTCGAGAGGGATCGGGTGATGGCCGCTGTGAAGACAAAACACAGGCAAAATGCTCCGCTGGAATGGAAAGGCGCGAGGATCTCACTCTTCCCAGACGCCACAAAGGCTGTGATGGAAAGGAGGAGGAAATTTACAGACGTGCGGAAGAAACTTCACGCCATGGACGTTAGATTCACACTCGCCTACCCAGCTAAACTCTACTTCACCTGGAAGGGAAAGAAGATGTCTTTTGAAGACCACAGGAAAGCACAAAAATTCCTTGAGAAAGAGACAGAAGGTTCAGACTGACTGTGGGTAGGCTTATTTCAAACTATGTGACCGAGGGTTTAATAACATGCTACTTATAGATCCCTAAATTTATAACACATACGACTTTTCCCCCCTGTCTCTAACAGGTCAAATTCATAATAACTTTTAAGTAATATGTGGTCATAATTCACAAGTTTCTTTCTTCTTTCTCTCTTACTTTTCTTAACTGGAATAATAGGTGCTAAGACAGGCTTTTTATTTAATACTCTTACCAGATGGGGACATTATTTTGTTGCATATGGGGCTTAAGTAACATACTATAAATAGGAGATGAATAGGAGAACTAATAGGTAGCCACTGCTTAGGCGCTTCATGGACCAGGTTGAGGGTGGGGCTTCCCTCATGAAGAAGAGGCGGCAGATTTTGTGGGGGATTAAGGGTCAATATTGGGAATTGTTATTGTTCTATTTCCCAGTTCTAGGGATGTTGTTGATAACGTTTGTGGGGTGGGTTTATAGGCTGATGGCTATTTTGTATTTTTTTTCAGTTCCCTCCCATTTCCCCCCATTTTCTTTACTTTTGTCTAGATGGTGGCATAACATTTTCATGTGCAACACGATTGAGTACACAAGGGATCAGTAGTGCTTATATTAAAGTCTTTTCATGGAATATAAATGGGACACATAATATAACAAAATTGAAGAAGTGCCTTCTTTATCTTAAAGCAAGGCAGGCAGACATTGTCTTCCTCCAAGAGACTCATATGAGGCAGTCAGAGGCGATGAAACTCAAGAGGGCATGGGTAGGTCATGTCTTTCATAGCTCATTTGACAGTAGTAAAAGAGGAGTTGCAATTCTATTGCATAAGAAACTGAAATTTGTGTTGCTCAAGGAACACAAAGACGAAGAAGGGCGACTTGTTTGTATTGAAACTGTAATAAATGGGAGGAGACTAAATCTCTGCAACGTTTATGCCCCTAATGAAGACAGTCCAGAATTTTTTCATAAGGTGAATAGGCTTTTGGGATCATTTGAAGATGGAGGTATAATATTGGGAGGAGATTTCAATCAGACTCTAGACCCGGTGCTAGATAAATCAAGATATTTTCCTGCGCCATCAAAGGGCAGACAGGCATTGAATCGGCTCCAGGAAGATGTTGGAGTAGTTGACATCTGGAGATTAACAAACCCAGATAAACGAGAGTACACCTTTTATTCACACAATCATAAATCCCACAGCAGAATCGATTATTTTCTAATTTCTAAAAACCTGGTAGAATCTGTTCAGGATATTACCACAGGTGCAATAGCATTAACAGACCACGCTACGGTTGAGCTCTGTATTTCAACTTGTCTTGAGAACATCAGGAGTAATAGGTGGAGACTTAATACATCCCTTCTACAAGATACTATAGTTAAACAAACACTAGCAGAGGATCTTAAAACCTTCTTTCAGATTAACATTGGGTCTACCCCCAAAATAGGTACTGTGTGGGAGGCTTCTAAGGCATTTATTAGGGGAAAATGTATTGCTGAAGCATCAAGAAAGAAGAAACAAGACAAGCAAACAATGATAGGGCTGGAGGATAAAATAAAACAGAAAGAAAGAGAACTGTCAGAGAACTACAGTGAGGATTTATTGAAACAAGTGTGTGAACTAAAGTACAATCTTAACTCTATATACAGTAAGAAGGCTGAGTATGCCATGTTTCGACTTAAATGTAGCTTTTATGAAAGTGGAGAGAAAGCAGGTAGACTGTTAGCACGACAATTAAAGAAGCAGGAAACCTCTCATGCGATACCATGCATTAAAGATAGCCATGGGAAAGTGGTTACCACAGCAAAAGAAATTAACCAGGTGTTCAGGGACTTTTACAAAACTCTTTACACGTCAGAAACTCTTCCAAACCAAGAAAAACTGGAAAAATGGTTTTCTCAATTTGAACTCCCAAGCTTATCCCGGGAACAGGCACAGCTCCTGGAAACCCCTGTTACAGAGGAGGAAGTGAGAAAGGCCATATTATCAATGCAGTCAGGCAAAGCTCCTGGGTTAGACGGGTTTCCCGTTGAGTATTACAAGCTTTTCATTGACATTTTGGTCCCTGTGTTAACTGATGTATACTATGAGGCCTTAGAAACAGGTAATTTGCCTACCACTCTCAATGAATCAGTAATTTCTGTCATCCTTAAGAAGGGTAAAGATTCACTGGATCCAGCCAGTTACCGTCCAATTAGCCTGGCTAATGTAGACTATAAAATTCTCACAAAAGTTCTGTCAATGCGCCTTGAGAACATTATTCCATGCATTATAGACCCAGACCAGGTTGGGTTTGTAAAAGGTAGATCTTCATCTGACAATTTAAGACGTCTTCTCCACTTGATGTGGCAAAGCAGGGAGTCTGATGAATCTGTCGCTGCCTTCTCTTTAGATGCAGAGAAGGCGTATGATAGACTGGAATGGAGTTTTTTGATGCATACACTGAGGAGATTTGGCTTTGGACAAGGGTTCATTAAATGGATACAGTTAATATATGCTGAACCTAAGGCGTCAGTTTTGACGAATGGTATTGTTTCCTCATCTTTCAATGTAACCAGAGGTGCAAAACAAGGAGATCCTCTTTCTCCGTTCCTGTTTCTTTTATTTCTTGAACCGCTGGCAGCGGCGGTTAGAACAGACACAAGAATAAGAGGGGTGAAGGCTGGGGGTAGGGAACATAAACTTTTTCTATATGCAGATGATATTCTCTGGCTATCTGTAGATCCTGCTTCTTCAGCCCCTAGGTTCCTTAAGACCATGGAAGCATTCTCTGAAATATCAGGTTACAGAATTAATCTAAATAAGTCTGAAGTGATGCCAGTGTCAAGAGCTTGTCTCCCGTCAATAAACAATACACTTAAGTTTAGGTGGATCGACTCTGGGATGCAGTATCTTGGGATCCGTCTTACTCCAGATATTGAAGATATGGTACAAACAAATTTTTCTCCATTACTTCAGGGTATCAAGACTAACTTGGAAAAGTGGAAAATGATTAATCTTAGTTTATGGGGAAAAGTTAACACAATAAAAATGATGGTCGCACCTCAGGTGAATTATATATCTATGATGGTTCCATTAACTGTCCCAAATTCTTTCTTTAAACAATACAACCAAATAGTTAGAGATTTCCTATGGAATGGAAAGAAACCCCGTATAAAACTTGATAAGTTATTTACCACTAGAAGCATGGGGGGGTTGGGGTTGCCTAATGTGGAGTTGTACAAAATGTCTTTTGAGCTGCTTAAACTCTCAAAACATTGGTCTGATGAAGGATCAAGCCTGGGTTGGTTAGACATAGAGAGGGAATTGGTGTTCCCATTTGGACCAATTGAAACTTTGTCACAGACTCCTAAGAGGAAGGATCGGTCAAACCCGATCTTGCAGTGCTCCAGAGAGACATGGGCAAAGGTACATAAGCTGCTTCATACATCCCAGTATAAACAGATGTACTCATCAGTATGGAACAACCCTTCTATTAAGATCGGGAGAGAGTCAGTCATGTGGGATACCTGGCTGAACAAAAATATAACTAGAATCAGTGATCTGTATATCAATGGTCTGTTTCAGTCATTTGAAGAGTTAAAACAAAAATTTGACCTGGAGAAAACTGATTTCTGGAAGTATTTGCAACTGAGAAGTTGTGTAATGAGCTTGAAGATTCCAATTGATGACACCAATAAGCTTATTTGCTATTTCAAGTTGCCTGGGTTTTTGCGTAGTGCTTCTGGTATTTATAAAATCATAACTGATAATATGTATGGTAACAGTCAGCACATAAGACAAATCTGGGAGAGAGACTTAAATACAACTATTGATGAGGAAGCATGGGAAGAGATTGTGAAGAAAGTAGGTTGGTCTGTGAGGGATGCTGTTAATAAATTCACACACTATAAGGTCATTCATAGATATTATTACACACCTGTTAAGCTCCACAAAATGGGGCTAATGAGGGACAACAAGTGTTGGAAATGTATGGGTGACATTGGTTCATATCTACATCTTTTGTGGGATTGTCCTTTTGTTTTTCCTTTTTGGAAGCAAGTGCTTGATGTGATTGGAGAGTGGTTAAATGCACCATTGCCAGAATCGCCCCAATTATGTTTGCTTGGAGACCGATCTTTCCTACCACCAAAAGTGACAAAAGTGGAGTTTGCCTTGGCATCGGCTGGGTTTATTATTGCAGTGAGAATCATCCTCAGACACTGGAAAAGTCAAGTGAGGCCTTGCTTCACAGAATGGCTGAAATTAATGACAGACACTGCCTCGTTTGAGGATCTCATTGCAAGACTGAATGATGGTAAAGGAAAATTTTACATGGTGTGGTCTCATTTTCTGCACTTCATACAGTTTCAATGGTCTCAGGTCTCATAAGTGTACTAGTAATTCAATTGTATTTAAATGCCACCCCCCTTTTATGTTTACTTTATCTTTTTTTTTAATTATTTTAATAGCTGCCCTACTTGTGTATTATGTAACGGTGATGTGATTTATGGAAAAATACAATAAAAACTTTAATTGGGAAAAAAAAAAAGGCTTGGTATGAACTGAAGGCAGAACAATACTTCGCACTGGAGTGGAGTGAGTGGGAAGCTTAAATAGAGAGACAGGTAATTAGGGAGATGAGTAGCAGCTGTAATCAATAGACTGGTGACATGGGGCACTGTGGTTCTTGGGAACTGTAGTTCAAAGTGTCCATGTTTATAGTTTGGTCAGTCTCAGCAGGTTTACTGACATAAAGAGAGGCTGGTGAGGGACTGAGTGTTTACAGCTGCTATAACGTAAGCAACAACAGGAACTAATTTGTAACTATAAACAGATAAAAAGTCTGTTGTTTAGTAAATAAAAAGGTAATCGTTGGTAAGTGGGTGTAGTGTAAGAGGAATAAAACATTGGAGGAAGTTCTGTTAGAGGAAAACACTCATTACTTAATATTTCACCAGAACAACAACAGATTGGGGTTATTACTTTTTCAAATATCAGGGAGTGGTTAATGAGTTGATTGACAGCATTATTTGACAGAAAACAGCTAGTTTCTCTTTACACGTCCTTATCATCTTACAGCCTTGAGATATTTTTAAAAGGTTTGCTCGAGTTGATGTGGTGAAGTCTCGTCTCTCGTGTCTGGGACTCGGAACTCAAAACTCAAACTCAGGACTCGGAACTTGGATTCAGGACTCGGTCTCAGGACTTGGGCTCGGACTCAGAACTTGGACTCAGAACTTGGATTCGGGACTCAAACTCAGAACTTGGACTCCAGACTCAGAAATCGGACTCAGGACTCATACCTCTCTCCGATGCTGCGGTGAGCTCGCTGCACGCTGGTCTCAATATCAATGGGGTGATAGCGCAGTCCTCTCAGCTCCAGAGTCTCATCCAGGGAACCAACGATGAACAGAGCATCATGTCTCTCTATCACAGGAACACAAACACCACCATGACGCTCCAAATCACACGAACAGTTATACACCAATACCATAACTATTCAGAACTATTCCATGCTTTGATCTTTAATCATGAGATACACGCAGATTGCCATCACGTCTTACAGTCTGCTCATTAGCACGATTCCGTACACTACGATTATGTCACACAGCATCACGTGGTATCAGACGTAAGAATCGGAGCGTGCTTATCAGTATCTCCGCCTCACCGCCGCTGGAGTCCGTGAGCTCGGTTCTCTTGACGAAGCCGAGGTACCCGGTCCGGGCCCACAGCGTGTGTGGATCTCCGAAGCTGAGTTTGGTGTTGAAGTGGTCTGCCTGCAGACTCTCCTCTCCGTAGATGGTGTAGTAACCTGATGCTGTGTGAGGACTGTTCACCCAAATCTGACACACATGCCCAGAGAAAGTGGGGTCAAAGGTTGCAGTTAAAACCCTTTCTCAGTCAATCAGTGTGTATTAAACTGATTCAGGGCCAACAGAAAGTGTTTACTTACAGAACACACAAGCTAAGCTTGCAAGCTCATGTTAGGTATGAAAAGAGGGTTGTTTCTGCATTCTCTCTCTCTCTCTCACACACACACACACACACACACACACACACACACCTCCCCCAGGTGAGAGTCTCCCAGCGGTCCCCGAGTCTCGGGGTTGACGATCACCACCCTCACACCAGGGAGGATCTAAAGAAAGAACATGTTTGTAGAAGATGTTGATGATTTGATCACATGTGATATAAAGTGGGAGGATCTTAACTCACTGTTCCAGACTCCATCAGAGGAAGAGACTGAGGCGCTCCTCTCTCCACCAGCCTCACCCTGACACACACACACACAGAATAAACAATCACTATATTATATAAACCATATTCACAACAATGACTCCACTTATTTGGAAGCTACAGCTCTATACAAAAGTTTGTGCACCCCGGCCAAATTACATATTTTATGACCTGTAAATGTGAACTAGTGTAAATGTTTGAACACCCTTCCAGTTATAAAATCACAGAATATAACTGACTCATTAAGCAGCTGTTATTTGGTGCAAAAATTCCAGAGCATAATAAATCCTCCGACTCTTCAAACTTTGTGCCAAACAGGGCATTACTGACTGTGCAGATTCTCAGTCCTCCAGGTCAGAGTAATCTGTGGGTGGTAGAAGAGAGCAACTGGACTTGCTTGAAGATTCTTGAAGACGTTTCCCCTCTCATCCGAAAGGCTTCTTCAGTTCTGTCTGGC
>JAOBAM010000017.1:29228061-29238341 GCA_025212355.1 Notarius kessleri
ATGTTGTCTTGACAACCATGCAATATCGTAAACCATATTCAACGCTCATTCTCCATTGGGTAGAGTGACGCAATACACGTAAGATATGCGATATGCTAACAATATTGCATGCTATCAAACCAAATGAAGGAAACCTGCCAGAAGGGAATAGAACACATTTTTATTCCATCAAAAAAAAGTGTCCTGTATGTATAATAATTGTTAATATTATTAAAAATGTTTACAGCTCAGGAGTTACAGTATTGCATGTTATCAAATTTCTTGACTCTCTTTTCTTTCTGGCACAGAATCTTCCTTATGAAAAGCGAAGGGAGAGAAATGAGGAAGAGATGCTGTGTGAGGAGATAAAAGTCGATGTAAACAGGACAGGAACAAGCGGAGTTTTTGGGCATAAAGTCCAGAAACAGATTGGTCAGTGATGCTAAAATATTTATGCTCTTGTTTTATAAATGAAAAGGTATGACCCATCTTGACTTCCTTTCAATTTCCTTTAGCTGTAGATGAAAATTCACAACAGCCTAAATGATTTCTCTCTTACTAAAAAAGACAAACAAACAGAAAATATAGATTTACATCCTGATGTGAATTGAATCACAGGACTCTTTATGAAAATCATAAAAAACACTACCACCAGAAACCTCTAATGATTATACTGATTATGATAAGTTTGTGTTTATTCTTTTCTCACTCTGCATATAAAATATACTTACTAAAGAGTTGTGACCACAAAAGCAATATACGTACAATAATCTTTATATTTTAAATCATGGGCATTACCTTGGCCACTAAATTCACCTCTACAGCTCTTACTTGTAGTTTTTTTTTTTTTTTTTACTCTTTTGATTCTTTACAAAATGAAACTGTTGAAGTGAATCGAATGACGCGAGTTTTGATTCTTTTGATTCACTCTCTAAAGGTTTCCGGGCTGGAAGACGCCAAATGAACAGGTCAGTCTACTTCTGCTGGTGCTTTCCCACTTTTACACAGAGCCCTGCCTAAATACCAGACCGCTCCATGATGGAAACCTCCAGTGGGTCCAAAATACTGAGAGCACAAAGAAAATCTGGGATTCCCCCCCATTTAGAATTAGAAATAAACAGAAGGATTTAGAATTTTGAAATATTTAAAACAAAGAAAGTAAAAAAATTTTCAATATCCTGAATATTTAATATTCATGATTCTGCACTGTGACCATGTGAACGGCTTTGCACAAAAGGTCAGACTTTCCTCATGTCTAATCTCTTCTGTTAAAGAAAGCACGTGCCCAATGGATTTGGGTCCAAAACAGATCATAGGATTCTGTACAATCTTTTGGAGTCCAGGCACCTCACTGGTGAAGATTCTACTTTTCACTCAAGTTATTGTCAGGAACATAATTTGTAATAAAATTGTATTAAATAAGAAAATAATGCAAAAATAAAAGCATATTCATGAGTGGTTGAGTGAACCTCACTGTACATTTATAGGATATAATAGTAAGCCTACTCTACTATATTCTACTCCTCTACACTACTCTGCTCTACTTGACTCCTCTATGCTACTCTGCTCCTCTACGCGACTCCGCTCTACTCCTCTACCCTTCTCTACTCAACTCTGCTCTCCTCTACTCTATCCCTCTACTTGACTCCTCTACTCTGCTCTACTTGACTGCTCTACTCCTCTCTACTTCTCTACTTGACTTGACTCCTCTACTCAACTCCTCTGCTCTACTCAACTCTGCTCTACTTGACTGCTCTATTCTAGTCTTCTACTTGACTCCTTTACTCCGCTCTACTTCTCTACTTGACTCAACTCCTCTGCTCTGTTCGACTCTGCTCTACTTGACTACTCTACTCCTTTACTCTTCTCTACTCTTCTCTACTTGACTCCTCTAGTCTACTCCGCTACTTGACTACTCTATTCTAGTCTTCTACTTGATTACTCTACTCGACTCCTCTACTCGAGAATAGAGGAGTCAAGTAGAAGACTAGAATAGAGGAGTCAAGTAGTCTTCTACTTGACTCCTCTACTCCGCTCTACTTCTCTACTTGACTCGACTCCTTTGCTCTGTTCTGCTCTACTTGACTACTCTACTCCTTTGCTCCGTTCTGCTCCTCTACTCCGCTCTACTTGACTCCTCTAGTCTTCTCCGCTACTTGACTACTTCTCTATTCTAGTGTTCTACTTGACTCCTCTACTCTACTCCTCTACTCTGGAATAGAGGAGTCAAGTAGAGTAGAGTCGTCAAGTAGAAGACTAGAATAGAGGAGTCAAGTAGTCTTCTACTTGACTCCTCTGCTCTACTCCTCTCCTTGACTCTGCTTTACTCCTCAACTTGACTCCTCCATTCTAGTCTCCTACTTGGCTACTCTACTCCTCTATTCTAGAGTAGAGTAGAGTTGTCAAGTAGAAGACTAGAATAGAGGAGTCAAGTAGTCTTCTACTTGACTCCTCTGCTCTACTCCTCTACTTGACTACTCTACTCGATTTCTCGATTCTCGTCTCCTACTTGGCTACTCTACTCCTCTACTCTACTCTACTCCTCTCCTCTACTTGACTACTCTGCTCTACTTGACTCCTCTATTCTAGTCTTCTACTTGACTACTCTACTCCTCTACTTTTCTCTCCTCGACTCCTCTCCTCTATTCTACTCTCTGCTCCATTACAATAATCTACTCTTTACTCTTCTACTCTATTCTGTTCTACTCTACTGTACTCTCAATCTCCACTCTCGTCTACTCTACACCACTCTAGTCTTTATTCTACTACAGTAAACAACCCTTTTGAATTCCCAGTTGCCTACAGCAGTTATACACATGGATACCTTTAATATGTAACAGATAAAACCGAACAGCAGCAGGAAGCACACACTGCTCTGCCAGCGTGAGAATCGATTCCTCTGATTCAGTCTAAAGGAGTCGTTCATCCAGAATGATTCATGGGTTCATGAATCTCCCGTGAGTGTCACACGGAAGGCGTCCGCGCGCTGAGGAGCTGCTGTTCCCGGAGAGGCTTCATTAACACGCCCGAGTCCGGTCAGCACCGAGCCGCCGCCGGACGGAGTCAGAACCCCGGCGCTGTGCAGGAGGCGGTACCGGGAGTGAAGCTCGCTTCCTGTCCATGGCACTTCACCGGAAAGCAGGAGGTTTCCCGGAGCGGCGGAGCCGTTAAAGCGGAACCGATGCTCGGTGAGCGGAGGCGCTGTGGCGGAAACGGAGCTGCGCGCGCGCTCGGCGCTCTGATGCCTGTTCGTTTGATCTGATCTGGTTTCCGGGTGCATTAGACATGGGCTTCCTCCATCAGCTTCATCTCCTCCTGTGGAAGAACGTCTCTTTAAAGCGCAGAGGGCCGGTGAGTGCTCACAGTCGTGTAGAATAACAACCTGCAGGATGTGTGTCACTGCATCTGTATCACACCACTGGACACATGTGTGTGTGTGTGTTGCAGAAACACCACACACAGTCATTAACAGGTTGCACTGGAGCAGCTCCCATAGTGTAGTCTAGTGATGCTGGGACTGAACCAGAGCCTCTGCAACATCTGCACCCAGAAATGCTTAAGAACCATCACATTCAGTGCATCCTTCTTTCTCTGCATCTTTTTCTCACCTCAATGTGGCTACGTTAAGATAAGCTTAAGGGCCCAACGGTGGCATCTTGGTAGTGCTGGGCCTCGAACCTCCGTCCCTTAACCCAGAGTGTTAGCATGCTGAACCCCACCATGTTCATTACTATATTTCTTTGAAGTGCATCAAGCCAGGGCAAGCCATGACCTAATGGTTTTGGGACCAAAAGGTTGCTGGTTCGATTCCCTAGACCAGCAGGAATAGCCCAGTGCCCTTGAGCAAGGCACCTAATCCTCAGGCTGCTCGGAGTATGTTGTATGTCGCTCTGGATAAGAGCGTCTGCTAAATGCCTTTAATGTAACGTGTGCACAAACAAGAATATAATCCTCATGTTTTTGAAGGCTTTGGTTGGTGTTGACGCGTGCAGCAAGCAACAGGTTGATGTGCTCCTGAAGTCTGTACGGAGTAATGAGCACATGAAAGCAGAACACGAGCATTCATTTCAGAGCTGCACAGCAGAGTCTGGTACATGAAGTGTCACGGCGTATCTTTATCTATTCAGTGCAGATCAAAAATATGAACCCTTCCTGTGAATTCTAGAAATTTCAACATCAGTGACAAAATGTACATCAGTGATTAGTGAAGGTTTGAAAGGTACACATTGACATTGTTTGACAAATACTTCAGGGAGGAAAGGTGACATATGGTCCCAAGGGACACCACTGAATGTAAAAAAAAAAAAAGTAAAAATCTGTCAGGTAAACCAAACATTTCTCCTGACACCTTCTTCAGTAGGATCGGAAATGCTGGATCATTATCGGATTAGATTTGACAAGTTCGCCAGCAGCTCATCTCACCGAGCACAGCACTTAATGCGTCTTTATTTCACCATTTCACCATGATACCTGTCAGTTTTGCATAAATTTGCACTCGAAACTCAAATCGAGTCTGTTCATCCTGTCCAGTGAAGAACAGCAGGATCGAATCAGTTTCAGGTGCCGATATCTTTTACTGTATTTAAAAAAAAAAAGACCGGTCATTTCTTGCAGTGAGAAAATGGACTGGATCATCCATTTTGCTTTGTCACTTTTACGAATAAACACTTGTTCCAGCTTAACCGAAACAAAATGTTTACACAAAAGCTGATTAGTGCTCACGGATTATTGTATGAAAGGATACACAGATGAAAGAATGCTCATTCAAAACATATATATTTATTCTTTCCACATTCACTGGATATGAGCAATTGTGCGCTCTGATTGGCTACTCTGCTACTAGGATATCAGCTCATATACCGTGAGTAGAGAAAACCAAAATGGCAGCGCATGTTGCTGAACCAACTGAGGATGAAATAAAAACTACTTGAAAACAAAACCCCCAAATATACAACTTAAAAATATTTCATGGTAAGAACACGTCTTTTTATTTTTCAAGACTTATAACATTTTTCACAAATTGCTCCTGCCATTTCACCGGTTTGTTTACAGTCTAAGCGGAAATTATTTTGTTGGGCGTTTTTGTATAAAGGTTTTTATTTATCGAATTTAAAAAAATAAATAAAATAAAAATGCTCTGTTTCTCAAAATCCAGTGAATGAGTGGAATAACTTTTTAATTCTGTTCACAATCCCGTCGTACATGGCTCATAGCTGACGAGGCGTGTAGCACTGAGTTGGCTGTAAACCATGTATGACTCGATTTTGTGGAATAACTGGGGTGTGTGTGTAAAATATATATGGGTAGTTATTGGGTAACAACTACATTCACAGCAAAACGTATCAACTTTTTTTTAGGTGCGATACTCAAGATAATGGTTTTTAAATAAATTTCACACTGTATGGTGCATCTTTTAACCCTAAAATAAAAAAAAAGCATAGAAAAGTTGGTTATGTTTAACTCTGAACGCAAAATCTTTTATGAGGAAAGAGTCAGTAACGGAATTGCATCAGGAACTAGATGGAACTCGACGTCAATGGGGACGCCTCCGCCTGGTAGACTACACGCCTTATTAAGTTGTGATTTGGGGATGGACATTTCACCTCACAGTAATCTTGACCTGGTGTACTTGTATTAGCCTTGGAGATATTGTGTTCACAAGGTTTTCGGACAGACATTCGACCTCACAGTGACCTTGACCTTAGACCTTTTGATCTCAAAATCTAATCAGTTCATGTTTGTTCCAAATGCACAAATGGTGAAAGTTTGGTGAAATTCCTTTCATCTGCCTTGGAGATATCGCGTTCACAAGGTTTCAGGACGGACGGACGGACGCACGGGCAGATGGACAACCCGAAAACATAACGCCTCCTGCACCTTACAGTGGCGGAGGCATAAAAAGAGATAGGAAGTGACAGGAAAAGACAGGTAGTGACAGAAAGAGGCAGGAAAAGGCAAGAAGACACACGAAGTGACAGGAAAAGACAGGAAGAGCCAAGAAGAGACAAAAAGAGAGAGAATGTGAAAGGAAGAGACGGGAAAAGACAAGAAGTGAGAAGAAGTGATAGAAAGAAACAGGAAGTGAAAGGAGAAGACAGGAAGTGACAGAAAGTGACAGGAAGTGGTACCCTGCAGCCGGTGGTGATGTCGTGGCCCCAGTGATTAGCAGCACATTTCTCACATCGATCTCCCACCGTGTTGGGAGGACAAACACAGCGACCTGTCCCCGGGTCACAGTTATTCCCTACATGAGAACACTCACACGCTGAGAGAGAGAGAGAGAGAGAGAGAGAGAGAGAGAGAGAGATTAATGACACACTCAGGTGTGTGCAAATGTCACGGGCTGCACTTTCACACTTTGACTCATTATCTCCATCCCTCCATCATCCATCACTTGCCTCAGATATATATATGTGTGTGTGTGTGTGTGTGTGATGATGTGCAACACATATTTAAACTGATGTAACCCTGAGCCACATTTTTCTGACACCTGTAACACTCCGTGTGTATTTTCCACAAAACCATGCCATTTGTTTTGTTTGTTTTTCGAAGGAAAATGCTTCACGCACACAGTATCATGCCGTTATAATAAAATAATCAACAGCAGGGTGGTGTGATGAAGTGGTGATGTGGCATTATGTCCATATATGGGAATAAGAATAAGGGTGTGTCCTTTATTCTGTTAATTTAAAAGTTAATCAAAAGGCAGAAGGGGTTTTTTTTTGAGTCAGTTCCGTGTCTGAGTCCTTATAAGGAAATATTAAAATGTGTTTGAGTCCATTTATGGACATGTCAGCGTGTCTTTAAGTCCATATATGGAAACCGAGGTCTAGCTTTGATCTTGATATGGAAATGAAAGAACAGTCCATATATGGAAAGGTGTGTGTAACACTGATGATATTGAGGAAAGTGGGTGGAGCATTAAGTCCATACTCAGGAATTACGGTGCGTCACTGAGTCTTTTAATAGAACGGTTCGTCAGATTGTGGGTGTGTCTTTCTTTGAGTATGGAAACGTGATTGGTTTGTTGATTCCATATATGGAAACGTGAGTGGCTTTGAGTGTATATATGTAAATGTTGGTGTGTCTTTGAGTACATTTAAGACATTTGAGTCAGGTGTGTCCACGCCCACTTTCAGCCAGTTCTGTAAAAGTTCCTGAAAGGTCAAAGGTCAAGGGGTCTTACGTGTGCATCCTCCCTCCTGGAAGTTGAAGTGTCCGGGAGCGCAGCGGTCGCACTTCTGTCCTGTGACCCCGGGCTGACAGCGGCACTGACCGCTCTCACTGCAGTCGAACGATTTAGAGCCAAACGAGTTACAGTGGCAGGGGACACACCCACTACCCGCCTGCATGTGTGTCCCTGGCTGCAAACACACACACACACACACACACACACACCAGAAAAAAGTGAGAGATGGTTCATGAGGAGGAACTCATCCCAGCAACCCCCGAAAGCAGACGCACACCTGTTAGCGTGAATAAAAAGGAGGGCGTGTCTGTCCCTCCCTCCATACAGCACCTTGCATACGTAAACATGTCGGAAAATGTTCTCGGGTCAGACCAGACCAAAGCCGAACTTCTTAATGCTATGCTGAGAACATCATGCACGCTGTGAAGCATGGTAGTGGTAGCATCACGCTGAGAGCTGCGCGGTTCTCTTTCTCGCGTCTCTAATTCCCTCTGACACAGTTTAGAAACGCTCAAGGGGGTGAATACTTATGCAAGCCACTGTATATAGGCATGTGGGCGTGTCATCGGGTTAATGCACAGCACCACAACAAACCACCTCAACTCAGTGGGGAGGTCACATGATCACATCCCACACAGGTCACATGATCACATCACACACAGGCCATGTAATCATATTACACACACAGGTCACATGATCACATCCCACATCAGGTCACATGATCACATGACAAACAGGTCATGTAATTATCATCACACACACACAGGTCACATGATCACATCCCACACAGGTCATGTGATCATTATCACATTACACACATGTCATATGATCACATCCCACATCAGGTCACATGATCACATCACACACAGGTCACATGATCCCATCACATCACACACAGGTCATGCGATTAGATCCCACACAGGTCACATGATCACATTGCACACCAGCCATGTGATCACATCCCACACAGTCAACCTACTCTCATTCAACCTCGATCATTTCTTTCCGCTCTCTTTTTCTTTCTTTTCATCTCTTATTTTGTTGCCCATTTTTCTCTTCACTTCTCTCTCATTTTTCTTCTCCTCTGTCTCTTATGTCTCTCTCTGTCTTGGTTTCTCTTTTTCATCACCTCCTCTCGAGCCTTTTCATCTCTCTTTTTTCTCTTCACTGTGATCATCTATCTTTCTGTGCTCTCTCTCTCTCTGTCAATCTCTTTTTCCTTTTCAATCTCTCTTTTTCATTTTCTCTGTGTAGTCTCTCCTTCTGTTCCTCTCTCTCTCTCTCTCTCTCTCTCTCTCTGATTAACAGTTGCCCGTCTGCCACGAGCAGGTGCACCGTTGGGGCTGTAGCCAATCAGAACGCTCGGCCCGTTAGCGTCGCCCCGGAGACACCATATGTGCGCTATCTGCCTTTGCCAAACACACACTCACGCACACACGCGCGCGCGCACACACACACACACACCTGCTCAGTGACAGGGAGTTTGTAAAGTTTTATTAAAACTTGGGTTTGAAGAAAAACTGACAAATAAAAATGAACAAATGTTAAATCTTCAGCTCACAGCATCCTGAGTGTCTGCACTTAATAAACGCCAAATAAACCGCCGTGATAATAAATCACAGAAAGAAGAGAACCTGGAGAACGTGTGACGCACAGAACGCTCCCGGAGATATCATTCCCTCATCCACAACAATTACAGCGGCACTTCAGCAGCTACAATCAGCACAGTGCCGTCGCTCTTTCGCGCTTTCTTTCACCCACTTGTTGAATTTTTTATTGTTTCTTTCTTTTTGATCCCCATGTCTGTGTTTAAGTGTTAGCTCCATGACAGCTATATCTCGATCTAGATCAGAAATATCATTTTTTAACAATGACTGCAGTTCATCTGACAGGCAGCAGAGGGCTCTAACCATTACACACTGCTCCTTTAAAGCACCTGTTATAAACACGTCTCTCTCTCACACACACACACACATTAACACATGCACATATGAATACATGCTTGAACTCCCATGCTGGTACAATGTGATGTTCACACACACACACACACACATGCGTGATGTGTTTACCCCCATGGGGGCAGGGTAAGCCCCGCGAGGGCAGCCCCTCCTGTACCCCCAGTTCTGGTGGAGTGGGATTCGTTGAATCGGACGCTGTGTTTCTCTCCTCACTATGTCACACTTGCGGCCCACGAAGCCCAGCCTACACACACACCTGCCTTCAGCGTCACAGCGCGAAGACATGGAGCTCCGCCCACTACACACACATGGCCTACACAAGCCAGAATCCAACCAGTGGTCCGGCTACAAATGTGCACGCGCACACACACACACACACACCATGTAGATCAGATAAACAGTGTACAGTTTTTATCCCGTCATATTGTTATGTAACTAACAGTAATCTGTGTAAATTATTAAATATGGTTATTTATGTATATTATATATTATTACTCCATTCACGAGGACTGTTACAGGAACTTTACTTACTGCAGGATCTGTCGGAGTATAGCTGGCTGTATTATGGACGAGGACTGTAGCTGGTGTGTGTGTGTGTGTGTGTGTGTGTGTGTGTGTGTGTGTGATACTCACAGTACACTCATCACACGTCCGGCCCAGGACACCTTGGTGACAGAGACACTGTCCGGTCTCCTTATTACACACCTCAGATACCGAGCCGTTAACGTTGCACTCACACACTGCGGGGGGGACGGGGGGAGAAGGAGAGAGAGAGAGGGGAAGAAAAGGAGAGAGAGAGAGAGAGGGGGGGGAGAAAAGGAGAGAGAGAGAGAAGGAGAGAGAGGAGTGAAGAGAAGGAGAGATAGAGAGAGAGAGCAGGGGGAGATAGAGGGGAGATGGGGGAAGAGAGAGACAGCAAGAGAGAAGGAGAGGGGGGGGGGAGAATGAAAGAAAGAAGAGCCGAACATTCATAACATTATTGTTACTCTCTCTCTCTCCCTTTTATTCCTCAATAATAATCTCTCTCTCTTTCTCTCTCTTTCCCCCTCCCTGCCCCCCCCTCTCTCTCTCTTCCCCTCCCTGCCCCCCCCTCTCTCTCTCTCTCTTCCCCTCCCTGCCCCCCCCCCTCTCTCTCTCTCTTCCCCTCCCTGACC
>JAOBAM010000017.1:31532114-31545104 GCA_025212355.1 Notarius kessleri
GCTGGGATAGGCTCCAGCTTGCCTGCGACCCTGTAGAACAGGATAAAGCGGCTACAGATAATGAGATGAGATGAGACGTTCTTACCAGCAAATACTTTCATTCCATATTTCGTTGCTGTTTTTTTGGGTTTTGTTTTTGAGTAAAGTTTTTATTTCGTCCTCGGTTGGTTCAACAACACGCTCTGCCATTTTGTTCTTCTCTACTCACGGTATATGAGCTGATATCCTAGTCGTAGAGAGCGCGTGATCTGATTGGCTATCCAGATACCCAGTGACTGTGGATACAATAAAACCCGATATCATTTCATCTGAAGAAGCCAAGAATCTTTAACTATCCTCAAGTGTAATACGTAAACAAGAATTTTATAGCACTGGATATGTGACAGTATAGCAATTGTTCCCATCAGTAAGTGAGGATATAATGATGTTCAACTTACATCTTTTTAGAACTACTTCCTTTTAAAAATCTATAAAAATCTTTTATGGGTCTTTATTGAGAACTATTCTGGAACAGAGAGCGACAGCCTTCAAGTATCAGTCCACTGCCTAAGACAAAAACACAAAAAAGACCCAAGAAAAGACCCAGAGGGCCAGCTTTCCAAATAATATGGTTCATCTTAACCTGCGCTTTTTAAAAGAATCTGTACCTGATAGAAAACACTGCTACACTGCTTGAGAAGATGCACTTATGCGCCACTTACGGAGTCCGTAAGTGTACGTGCTCTGAAACACTGTGTTCTTCACGTTACATTAGTCATGCAGCTTTCCTGCGCGCAGAATTTTTTTTTTCTTTCAGCTCCTCAGTTTATTAAATACTCAGACATTGTAATTATTATAATACTCAGACATATACACTCATTTTCAAGTCAAGACAATCATCTAACTTCCACAGACAGGCCCTGGTTGGATAGTGTTCAGTGTTTATATCCCGCTCTGTCAGGCCTGCTCCAGAAATCTTATCCTTCTGTATCAGAGCTCCGTGAAAGACTGCTTTATTCCATCACTTTTGTCTAAACCATTTCACGATAAGTCACATCACTTCAAAACAGAGAGAAAGCATTTCGATGGCAGCGCTCATCTGTGATCCATTCAGCATGCCGGACATGTTTATTAGGCTGGTTATTTAAGCCTGGGTTCCACACAGCTCAGTCTTTACTAAAGAATCCTCTGGAGGATCTTTCCCTACACTTTCCTCCACTATGTGCACATTGTCTTTCCTCAGCTGCACCGTTCTGCCAGTGGTTGCTTATCTTATGGGAAGTCATTGACGATTCAAAGAATGCTGAAGTGTCATGAACATTTTCTGGGCACTTGGTGTAAAATGTCAGATAAAATCTGATTTAATGCATGATACAGTTAATGTTAGATAGTCTGACTTGACTGATATCTTGTTGAAAGAATCTCTATCAACTTATGCACGTATATAATATATACACTACAGAGGAGGAATGTTCAATATAAATGTAACGACGAGGAGAAAAAATGTCCTGGAAAATGATACACGGTAGAAAGAAAGTCAATTCTACAAGAGTGCTGACTATAAATGACGTCTTTTCCAGATGACAACGAAAGAGGATGGGTTCCTTTTTCTTTTTTCTGTCTCAGATTTTAGTTGCCGCTATCGCCTTGAAGTTTCAAGGATTCAGAACGTTGCTCTATTCTTGTCTGACTCACGCACGGGAAAGTTGCAGCCACGTTGGGAAAAGCTGATTGGGTCTAAGTGCTTGAACAGAGGCAGGCATCAGCACCAGTAACTGGGCCTGTAGGAAATCCACCCCCCTTTCTCTAGTCACACATTTTATTAGCTCATAATTAATGCCTTTGCAGACTTTTCCCAAGTGGCCTTTGGCCCCCCCTTTGAGACTCCATATTAGTCAGTGCCTTACCCCTGATTTATGAGCCAGTTGCAGGAATCTGCTTTGTGTTTTAGACTTCACAGTGAGAGATCTTACAGTATGAAAGAGTCATTCAGAACCAGCATGACATACACACCTCACTCACATTATCTCAAGATCAAATGAATCCATCTGAAATAAGAAAGGTTGTTTCATCTCCTCCAAATTACCTAAACTACACTCAACACAACGTTCCAATTTGAGAATGATTTCCATTTGAGATGTGGTACCTATAAAACATATAAAATTGATACACAAGCCCAAAAACAATAAGTTACAGATGCTGTCGAAGCCACAGCCCAGCCTAAGAACAATATCTGGCATGCTTTAGCATCCATGGATAAGAGAGGAGCACACTATGTGTACTGTATATGCAGCGAGTGGTTCTGTCACAGGAAGGACATGGTGGGACGTCGTAAAGCCTGGAAACAGGATGTCCATCCACTGTTCATTACGGCACCACTTTACTGATGGAGCGTATACGAAACTGGGATTTACAACATTTCTCCAAACTTAAGCATCGCAGTAAAAGACATATAGCCTGCATACAGCCAATATTAAGACACACTTGCAGGATCTATGCGTGTCTGTCGGCATTCTTCTAAAGTTGCAAAACGCAGAGAGGCGTCAATGCAAATCGATTAATTTTACACCTGCACTTTTCACTGCAGCCTGAAGGTGCGACACGTAGCAAGTGCAGTGGTTAGCACTGCTGCCTCACAGCAAGAAGGTTCCGGGTTCGAACCTCACCGCCGACAGGAGCCTTTCTGTGCAGAATTTGCACATTCTCCCCGTGTCTGCGTGGGTTTCTTCCCACTTCAAAGACATGCGGATTAGGTAAAAATTGTTGAACTTGTTATACGTCGCTCTGGATAAGAGCGTCTGCTAAATGCCTGTAATGTAATGAAAGTAACAGCAATAACACTTTTTTTAAAAAGCAGCTAAAGGGTAAGTATTAAATTGGGAGAAGCTTGTTTCCATGAGGCTAGAGTAAAAATAAAATCAGTACTATATCATCAAAATATATATATATTTTTAGATTATATTAAAGGAGCTGGAAATTCTGATGTAATATTACTGTATTAAAGTTGGTTTGATTTTAGATATTTCACCAAAACATTCCCACTGCCCGTGACAGCAGCATTTGAGTAAAAATGTAAAAAGTTTTCTTGACAAAATACTTTATGAACACAAGTCTACACTCTTCTTTAGCATTCATATATTTTGAACAGTTTTTTTTTTTTACATGTCCCACCATTTTAATCACTTGACTTGTAATTATATATTAATTTAGCAAATTTACATTTCCTGGGGTTGCTGAGAGCCAAACTCTCAACAATTATTGAAACCATCGGCACCTTTAAACAACGTCGTCCCCTTTACTCATGGCATTTATTGTTTCAATTCATAAAATCTGTGAAATTTAGTTCCCTCTGAAATTTGGTCATTGTGATAGAATGCTCTGTAATATCGCAAAAAAAAAAAAACAGGCCATTCTGTGGCTGGGAAGTTATTTAATTTGAGTGGATTCCTGAGCAAATAATGTGCATGAAATCGCTCGCATCGCGCAGTCACGCAGACAGAGGAAGTCCCTGTGCGCATACGCAGGTTTACCTTCTTCTTCTTTTGGGTTTTCCGGCAGCTGGCATCCAGTGTTGCGTTACTGCCATCTACAGGTTTACCTTGACCGTGCACTGACAATTACATCATTCTGTTGCTAAACAAACAGCTGATCACACCGAGGTGCTCGCTGACCGCCGATATTTATTAGTTTGGTCCTGCATTTCTTTTCCTTCGCAACATAATGTCTTTTCTTCTCACTTTCCATTACTGTAGTCGGTCTTTCACATTTCATTCGCACAATCAGTTCCTCCATTTTTCTCTCCTGTTTCAAATTTGTATCCCACAATGTCTTGCACAAACAGAGAAAACCTACCACATGATGCATGACGTACTATCTTGAATTGGGTCATGGTGAAGCAAGAAAAAATAGCGGAGAATTCAGGGCCACATGGCCCTAAATTCATTAATTGTTCTATTAAAAAAACTAATAAAATTGGAAGTCTGTGATTTTAATTCAGTAGCTTTCGGTCCACTAAACTAAAATAACTGGGTGTCAGGGAAAATTATTCTTATGATCTAAACTTGAAAAATCTGAAAGGCAGTCTACCTTTAAGGTAATACCAGTTGTGACTGTCTTTTTTATACAGAATAAGTTGGTTTGATTTAGGATTTAGACTTACATTAATTTCCGATGAAGGATTGAGAAAATATGGTTTAGAGTGTGGCATTATACCTGATTATATCTGGATATATAATATCTTTTTTTTCTCCCAGGAGCTTGGTTTTAATGAAAAGCACAGAATGGCTGACATTCATGTCTATTTGGATATGAAATTTTGGGGGAGGGAAGTTTCCTGCAATAAATCTGTAAAATCATTCCAAATCATCCACACCAGAGTTGCACAGAATACTAATTAATATCAAACTATGTCACAACCAGTCCTCCAGGCAGGATCTATCATACTAAAGTCAAGCATGAGCTTAGGCAGGATTAAACTGAGGCCTTCAAGTCCACTGTGAGGATATGAAAACATTTATCTGAAGCTTGTGCACAATCAACATGGCAAATACATTGCATTGTTTCCAAAATGTGTGTTACAGAGTCACTCTGGGAAAGGCTTATTGAGATGTTCCTGGGTTGAGAAAATTATGTCTTGGTCTGATTTTCCCCCCTTCACATCAAGAAGCTCTGCGCAGTGGCCAATGCATCATCCTCAGAGTGGTATGTTCACACAGATGGGTTGAATTAGGCACCACTAAGGCAAATGTTTCCCAGTCTCTGGCAGACAGCATCATCTCAGCCCATGCATGGAAATCGTGAGTAATGCTACAGAAACCAAATGTAGCTCTCAGGAACAGGAACATCAGAATGTGTGTCGAATGCTTTTCATTCTCATCGAATACGGAACCCTTTTGTGCATGGTATATTTTACAGTACTTTGGAATTTATCACTAATCTTTAAGTCTTTTTATGGATACTTAACCACTTTCCCCTCGGGACACTACCAACACAATTTGAAATTTGCTGGTTGGATTTGTTGGTTTTGCTGTGACCGTAATGCCAGCTATAGGGAACAAAACCAAAGCCTCAGAAAAAGCAACTAAATGAAAGTCTCATGTTTTGGATGTATCATTTAGGTTGCGTGCACTTATGTGAGTGTCTGTGAGTGGTTTCACATGTGTCTTTAGTGTCTCCTAAAACCAAAAGGCCATAATATATAAGCTTCTTCCTGCGGATACACAATTCATGGACTGACTGAGAACCTTTTCAGATCTCTAATTTAATCAGACCACTCTACTCTCTGTCTACCCTCCCCTCTCTCTCTCTTTCACTCACTCACACACCTATCGTATATAGCCACCTAGCCTTTATAGAGTCCTTTCCATTATCTGACGTCTGATGAGCAGTTGGGAGGCTGAATTATTACCTTTATTCCCTAATTCAGATCAGCTGATGTTTTTCCTCACCCTAAAATAGAACTATGCTTGCTCCAGAGATTAAGTCAATAGCTTTCAAAAGGAAACACTTTGTTTTAAGAGGTCTTTATAAGTCTATTTGGTTGGCTGCCAAAGATCTTGCACCTTTGAAAACTGCAGTGATATAGCTATACATCTCAACTAACAGTCTCTACATTAAAGTACATTACTGAACCTGAGATCCTTTTTTTTTTTTGCAAGGATCATAAAGTCTGTTGAAATTAAATGGCACACTCATTTGACACTAAATTAGCATATGACTAATGTAGAAAGTTTTAAAAAAAAAGATTTAGTCAATAAAATGGGTGAAGTTTTACTTCGCAGGACAGTACAGGCATTTAGCAGACGCTCTTATCCAGAGCAATGTACAACGTACCCGGAGTAACCTGGGGAGAATATCCCCCAAGCATAACACTTGTTTATCGCAATGCATTATGGGGGATCTCTGAGGTCAGTGGTTGAGCGATATGATGGATGTCAGATTAATTTTACGTGAGAGCGATATGAAAGGAGTGATTTTGCCATGCTCTGTCATGGAAGACAATGAAATTGGTGATTTAAAGAGGTGGATAACATGTTGAGGGTTTACAGCAGGAAAATCTGAATCCAAATCAAGCTTGGTGAGAAGGTAAGACATAAGTGACAAGAATTCGTACAACCTAGAGATTGACTGAGTCTACCACACTGTACAACAACATCAAATCTCAGAATGTCTTATCAAAACATTTATAAATGAGTGATTAGTTAAATAAAACTTGATATCGGCAAACATTACAAAAAAAATCTTTGGAAACCCACTGATCTGCCGTGTCATGTTTAGTATAAATGCATTTACTTCAATAAACACCGCTAATGAGGTACGCTGAACATTATACATTATACCCGAAAGAGAACCCTTCGTGGTTTGGGAGTTTTATTGGTCCGATAGGCTCATTCGGCTGCCGAGTGCTTCGGTACGTTGAGAGGCAAAGGCTGAAGAATGCTTCTGTGTTTTACAGGCTTTGGAATATCGCTAGTTTCAGACGATAAACAGTGTCGATTGTTATATAATATAATTATAATCTATATAACAAGCGGCAAAGTTTGTTTGTTTGTCTTGAGCTAACATTGCCATTTCTTGACGGATTTTCACCAAATTTGGCAGGTAGGTCCGGGGATGACCCGGAATTTTGCAGATATAAACAAAATTCATGTCCGGGCCCCAGTGAGGTCCCTGGGGGGCACAACATCCAATGCCTTTCACATTACATTTATCAACACAAACTCTTGACAGATCTTCACTAAATTTGACACATAGGTACAGGAGATAGCCACAATTTGTCAGAACTCAGAAATTCCATATTTGGGCCCCAGGGGGCCCCTAGTGGGCCCCTCAGTGGTGGATGTTTGGATTTTTGTTTGTCTTGGGTTAACATCACCATTTCTTGATGGAGCTTCACCAAATTTGGCATGGAAGGCAACCCAGAATTTTGCAAAACCCAGGCAATGCCGGGTAACCTGCTAGTATTCTATAACCAAAGGCCATTCCACAGACCATGGAAATATTGCTGGGCCACAGTTTAAGTATGTCTTTTTCCCACCAGAGAAATGTAAGCTACAAACACTTGTCCATTTCAATTCAGTTTGAAGATTTTCGTTGCGGATTAAACTTATCCATTTCTTCTTTACTGGCAGCTGATAAAAGCTCAAATTAGGTGTTCTGTTTGTTGTGGAGACACAGCTAGGCACACAGCAATTCAATTCAGGCATGGTTACAACCAGTTAGACAGAGCAATGCAGTGTTTAACGAAGGTAAAAGTAAACAATATGCTGGAGCAGAGCTGACACCAGGTATCACCCATAACGCATTGCGGTAAACAAGCGATGATGTACAGTAGTCAGGGGTTAGGGGTTAATGTTTCTAATAAAGTGGCAGGTAAGTGGAGCTGATATAACACTATCAGATGTCATACATTGCCTTTTTCACATCAGATCTGGATTTTTAACATCTTGGACTCCCATTTTTTTTTTTTTAAAGATAAATCCTTTTGTCCAATAAACCTTTGCTCTCAGCTGGATGGTTGTTTCTACACTCTCTAACAATATTGACAGTGTCGATAATGCATCAGGAGGATTGTATGATCTCACCTGGCAGATAGAATGATGACTCTGGCCTCCAGCTCTCTGGCCTCCTGAAGCAGTGCAGTCAGGTTTGTGTCTTGGCTGAACAAGAGCACTTTCTCTGCCTGGGATTGGGACACAACATCAGTCAAGACGTTGCCTCATCATCACCAATCTGAACCATGCTCTGTTCAGCGTTCTCACATCTTTCTTTTTTTTCTTTCTCTCACATTTTTTCTCTTTTTTTTTTGAAGGGAATAAAAAAATGGATTAAAAAAAGGTTTCCGTGACAATCTGATTAAACTGAAAAAAAAGTAAGCTTGGAGGAGGAAAAATAGTTTTGCATTGTTTTCGCATGCAAACTGAAGGGAAACAAGACTCCAAAGAACAGCGTGCATGTTAGAGGAACAGGGAGAAGAAGATTGATGCAACCGGAAAACAAAAACCGGGTGGAGGAAAGGGAGCAGGGTGGTCATGGTGGCTTCTTTCCCAAAAGTAAAAAGTAAAACCAACAAAACCAAAAGGCAGTAATGCTGCAGAAAGGTGGGAGTAACATCTGGATTGTGCCTGTCCCACACGACCAGATCTCCACGCACTGTGTCAAAAGAATAGACTTGCAAATCTTGCTGGCTTCAGTACATGCAATTCCTTTACACAAAAATAAAAAAGTGGGAGGTAAAGGGAGCGATTCTGTTGTTGAAATTATACGTTTTCAAATAAAAATTAAATCATAAGAAAGAAAGAAAAAAATAACCCATTCTCGAGAGAAATCATAAAAAAAAAAATAGACGTGCTAACAGGTAAAGAATTTCTGGAATCTGGTTGTTGATTTTTTTTCTTTCTTTTTTTTTTTGGACTGGTTTCTAGTTGCTACGTTCAGATAACTGTTGGGCGGCGTGCATTGACCATGCAAATATACCTTGGGTCCTCGCTTGTTGTCATAGGACAGTTGGTCGAGGTTTTCATAGTTCCTGTTTTTACTCTGATGAATAATGTGCACAGAGAAAATATGCAGACACAGAAGAATATTATAAACAGGTATAAATGGTGTGCAGTAAAGCATTCCAACAAATCTCCACTTTTCTGCTTCAAACTGGGAAACTCTAATCCTGGGGCTTGCAAAAAATATCAAATGTATAAGAACTACAGAAATGTATAATGGACGCTACACATGAACAGATAAAAATAACGTGTAATCATTGAGATGTTTATTTCGCATTTCTGGGCGGAGTCTCCAGTGCACATACTTTGTAACAGTCCGCGAAGTCATAAAGCCGCGAAGTCATCAGAACGGAGGAATTTGCGCTTTTTGGTTTGTCAGTAATATGACAATCTGCGCTTTTTGTATTCAGAGAAAACAATAAGAGGCTAGGGAGGGAATGAGCGTTTATAGCTGCTATAACATAAGCGAAAACAGGAATTAGTTTCATGGACGTCCTGTAATGGATAAAAAGTGTGTTGTTCCCCCAATAAATAAAAATGTATAATTATTAGCTAATTGCTGTGGAGTAAGAGGAATAAAACACTTCAAGACATACTATTATTAGAAATTATATCCCCATCAAAAAATTCCCGTGCAGGGATTGGCCAAAGATGGGTCACGTGACATAAGATAGTTCCACCACTGATGAAACAGACCATGAGTTGGCTTTGCAGTTAGCGTGTCTGCCTCTCGACCGGGAGTTCTACTTGTGGTCGGGTCATACCAAAGACCATCATAAAAATGGTACCTACTACCATCTGGCAAGGCACACTGCAATACAGATGTGAGTGGGGAAGTCAAACTCTCATGGTTACCAGAGGACCCACCCCCCACTGTAACCCTAGCTGTATAGGTGAGAGGCCGAGGGCTATAGAAACAGAGATTGGCGCTGCACCCATGTACCTCAAAGAGCTGGTCAGTACTGGGACAGGAGACTGCCTGGGAAGACCAGATCCTGGCGTAGAAGGGATTTTGACTTGACTTGTGGTTTGTTTGTCTGATTCGAAGCAGGATTGTGCAAAACCTACCAATCTGGTTTCCATGAAACTTGGTGGAAGGGTGTAGCACAGGTCAAGGAAGAACCCATTACATTTTGGAGTGGATCCAAGTCATGGGACAGATTCACGTATTTAGTTTCCGTTTCACTACCATTACAAGATATCACTTTTGGCCTTCAAAGAAGTCTGCACTCAGAAATTCCCTTCATCTTAAAATCCAGTAGATGACAGTAAAGTTCAATAGTGACAAAATATAGCCAATGTAGAAATAAGTTGACACATTCCACATCCATGGGTACCACAAACCCTCTGGGAGACACATGGAGACTAGTTCTAATAGTTTGGGAAATATATCCAGACATATAAAGTGGTTGCAGTTGCAGATTTGCAAATCATAGAAGAGTCAGCTATTGTCCTTGCCAGAAGTCTCTGAGTGCCAAGTTTGTAATTTGTTATTTGCTGTTTTATGTAGTATATTCTGTAAAATGAATATGCATCATTTTGTTTGTACTTGAAATTCATTGAATTTTCACACATTATGAATTTGGTAATGGGTGATGATTGTTCGCAAATTTTTTAAAGAAGTAATCATTGTTCCCTCATCCCAACTTGTGTTCAGAGCCTGCACGAAAAAGCACTCTGCTAATATTTAACAGGGTTGAGGGAATTTTGCTAATGGGTTAATGGAAGTTTTGTTGCACACCTGGAGGGTACAACAGGTACAAGCACGTCTTCCAACCATGAACTGGGTCAGTGTGTTAGAATGTGGCAGAGAGGGGGCTGAACTCCATGTCATTCAGTGTTCCTGTTGGGCATGTTCATGTCCTTGGGAGGACCAAATGTCCCCACAAGGATATGAATATCTGACATTTTTGACCTAATGGGGACATTTTCATTACTGAGATTAATGTTAGGGTTAGATTTAGGTGTTATATTCATATGCAATTATTAATAGTTGCCTGAAGGGAAGGGAAGGTCTTCACAAAGATGTGAGATGTTAATTAAATAATTTGCTTACCCTGGAACCTTTTAGTGGAACGCACGGGCATAAACTGATGTTGCGCTGGCCACAGTCCTGAGAGCACTCCACCTAGGGACAAACACACAATCATTGTTACCAGCAGCATTGCATACTCTCTCTCTCTCTTTACCATTCAACTCTACATTTATTTTTAATGACTTTATCAATCAGCCGCTTAAGTCAACAGTGGAAAAAAATGACTAACTGAAACTTAAGCAAACACAATTACCAGAACCTGGTTGCGCACACTCCTTGAGGCAACATAAACACACATTGCAGTAAAATTAGCACCCATAAAATAGTTTGAAAGCACATCAGACTGCACTAAATACAACATAAACAGTACTCAGCCTACTTAACAAGGTGTTGCTCGTACTTCCTGTAGCATAGCTCATACAGAAAAGCAGAACTTCTTGGAATCCATTTGTTCTAGCAATCTAATTAACATAAAACACAAAACATGATACCAATTGCACAGCCAGCATCTCTGATCTGAAACTAGGACTGGAAAATCCCTGAGATCCCTTACATCTAAAGCGCTTATTGTAAATGAAAGTACAACTGATCAGGCATTTATTGTCCTTTTCAACATAAATCTGCACTAGACCAGATGAGTACGCAACTTTAAATCAAGCTCGACCTAACAGATACGGTTGCTGTATCTCATCTAATTGGCAGAGGATGTAGCAATGTAGCGGCACGGTGGTGTAGTGGTTAGCGCTGTCGCCTCACAGCAAGAAGGTCCGGGTTCGAGCCCCGTGGCCGGCGAGGGCCTTTCTGTGTGGAGTTTGCCTGTTCTCCCCGTGTCCGCGTGGGTTTCCTCCGGGTGCTGGGCCGTATTTTCCCATCTGTTTGGGTCCAAATATATAGGGACAAAAAGGATAGAAATCAGTCCAGTATTGAGTTAGAACGCTGGAACCGACAACCGCAAAACAGCGATACAGTGTAATCCAATGTGGCGCTCATCCGCGTCAACGTAACGCGCTTGTGTTGTCTCCTGACAGGCTCATCATGTTCTGACCAAATGGAAAGGATCCCTACAGAGATGCTCCTGTGTCTGTTTACCTCAGTAACTGTAAAGAAACTGTAGAAAATGACTGTTTCGACACTCAGCGTTTCACCGTGTTCTTCTCCGGGTCTCTGACGCAGCGACACATTCAGTGCCTGCAGTCGATTATCACACGAAGCTGTTTTCTGAGGTTTACAAAAGGAAAAGTCGATCAGAACTTGTGAAGAAGTGAGTTTCCAAAGTAATGCCTGAATATTTAGCCGATTCCGACATTCCATTCATGGAAAGGATCCCTTTTATAAACATCAGAAGAAATGGGAATATAGGGCCCAAGTTAAAAACAATAATCCCAGGGTTTTCCTTTAACTTTTAGTCAGTAGAGGTTTTAGAGATTGTTATTACACGTAGTCAGGGTGTTGTGTTTATTCTAGGCGTAACATGGTTATGACACAAGACATGGACGCGAGTTTCGTCTACCAACTGAAAAACAAACTGGGGAAAACAAAGGATATCGTATAAAGCCATCAGAGAATGGAACAATATAAGTGACGATATTAAACAGTGCTGTAAGTTTAAATCTAAATTCTTTTAAAGTCTTTCAGTGCATATGATTAATTTATTTTTACATTCTTACATTATTATAATGTTAATTATTTATCAATAAACTTTCTCAGTCTTGTAACATGTAATTAGTTTAAAGAGGACCTTCTTGAAAATCACTTTGGTGAAGAAGCATCCTGTTAAAATATCATTAAATTAATAAATATTCGAAGTGGAGCTAGACTTATTCTAGGAGAGTTAGAGCGCCCCCTGTCGGCGCCATGCTCAACTTCCACTGAACTCTGCTTTGGATAATGATGATGATGTTCCTCATGACATTGGTGACTCTTAAGTATGTTATTACACATCATACCTTTATGTCAATTGTTTAACAGTAGCAAAAAAAAATATGTTTTTCTTCACTAAGTGCAAAACTGAGCAGACTGGAGGAGCTTTCATCTCCTCCATCAGGGTGTGTGTGTGTGTGTGTGTGTGTGTGAGGGTCGACCGTGTCCTCTGGCAAAGTCTTAAAGCCTCACTGATTACTCAGTGCAGTCAGAGAGGAAACAGCCATGGGGAGACAATATGCAAATTAGAGTTATATACATCATCATCATCTCATGAATATTCATACATGCAGCTTTCTTGCCAGTGTTATGTGAAGTATATTTTGCTATTTAGTAAATCAGTTGTGTCTAATTTACAAAACCATCAAATGAATCATCCATCCATCCATCCATCCATCCTACAAGTACCTCAGGCTGTGGCTGGACAGCAAGCTGGACTGGACTTGCAACACCAATTACTTGTACAGGAAGGGACAGAGCAGGCTGTACTTCCTTAGGAGGCTGCGGTCCTTTAACATCTGCAGGAAACTCCTGTGGATGTTCTATCAGTCTGTGGTC
>JAOBAM010000017.1:31888040-31899190 GCA_025212355.1 Notarius kessleri
CTCTTTATCTACTTTTAGGACTTGTGTGAAAATCTGATGATGTTTTAGGTCATATTTATGCAGAAATATAGAAAATTTTAAAGGGTTCACAAACTTTCAAGCACCACTGTAAGTTACGTACAAGCAACTAGACCAGTGTTTCTCAACCACTGGGCTGTGGCCCATTAGCGGGCCGCAAAGTGGCATCTAGTGTGCCGCAAATTTTTTTCCAAGTTGAAGCTAATTTTTACTCATAGCAAGGTACAATTGCTGGGTTTCATCCGATGTCACATCCGCTTCACTAAGCTACAGTCACACTACAGCTCGTGATGCTTTGCGATGGGTTAGCGATGAAAATGATGCATTTTGATGGCAATTATACACATGAGCTAAAAGTTGTGGTCACAGTAGGTGAACACTTGACTGTCACGCCTCTGTGCGCTTGAGCCTGGCGCAGCTTGAGCGGCCGTGCGCACTCACAGAGCACATCGTGCGCGTGTTTGGGACCCAGTCATTATGGGAAACACCTAAGCGCAATCAGCACGTGCAGATATGGAAGCTGTTTTCACAGAGGCTTTGCAAAGCATTATCACTGTCACGTTTGTTTCTAGCCATGTTTATAACACCGTTTAAATATTCTGCTTTCTGTTTTGCTTTTGTAAACATCACGCCTGCTAATAAACATATTTCCTGCACTTAGATCCGTCTACCGCCGTCTATCTTGTAGTGTCCTCCATGCTCTTCCAGGTTTTCATCTGTTTGTCTGTGTAGAACCATGTCTGCAGCACCAGGTAGTTTGAGATGTCGGGGAATTCAACGGATGGATAATTTTCCAATTCCTTGGAAAAATTCTTCTTTGTTAGCGTGTAAGGATCTATCCAATTAAGTGGTTTCTATATCCACTTCTTTTGAGTGTACTTCTTGGTTTTAATAACTTGCTTGTTTGTTGTACACAAACATGGCAATAAGTTCTCGTGTTAATTGACAGACTCCACTTTTGGATCATTAATCCCTTTTGACTGAGAATGCCTTGCATGCATGGTTTTATCTTGGCTTCTGACACATCCATACAGTTTTAAATACAACATCTGCAATTAAAAACAGTTTGTTTTTATTGCATTTATTTAATTACTGGGCTCCCATCTGTGAGAGGGAGTGATGTTGCATACCATTAATACACTTGACAATAAATTATCAGATTCTAATTGAATAGATGAGCCAAAATAATTGAGGATCTTTTTTAATGGGCCCTGACTCATTACAAGTATAAATAGGTGGGCCTCAAAGCAGAAAAGGTTGAGAACCCATGTTCTAGATGTCATATGGGGAAATTTGGAGGGACCTACTCAGAGTAAAAGTGAAGTTCAATATGTTCTTGACCTGCACACAAAACTCCAACTCTGTCAACTAACCCAGGAGACTTTGTGGCAGATGCAAGAACATCAGTCCCGGCTGTATTATAGGTGTGCACACTTTCAGGAATTCACACTGGGGGATAAAGCACTCATGTTATTTCCTATGTCAAGCTTTAAATTACTCAGCAATTGGCTAGGGACCTTTTGAGGTCACACAGTGAATTGGAGATGTCAATTATGAGGTGAAGCAAATGGATAGAGACTGGCCACAGCAGATATACCACCTTGGCCTATAACTATAGATCTCGTTCTTAAACTATAGAACGAGGATGTCCCTGTGGCATTAGCAACAGTAGGTCCAGAAAGGGAGGAGCTCGGGCCAGAGGTAAAAATTAAAGTAACCACTCAATCCACCCTTGTGGATAACACCTCTCATTGTCTGATAAGGAGGATAGAGAGCAGACAGGAGGCAGTTCAGCTGAGTTTTGGTTTACAGATTGCATGTGTGTGTGCAGATGTGCTTACTGATCCACTGAAAAGCAAGAATCAAAAACATTAAAGTGTCTATTGACACAAAATCCCACCTGTCCATGTGCTTCAGTGTCCCCACTACACTCAGGTACCCATCATATGCCATTTACATTCTAATTTTTGATTTATCATAACTTTTTAGACTTACCATCTCCTCTCTCTCATGGCCTCAGTCACAGGAACCACTGCTCTTGACAGTTTCAGATAACTGGGGTGGTATAATTGTACAATAATAATAATAATGTACAATGTTTGTACATTGCCTCTGTCTATTTGCCTGCCCACACAGTTAGCTTCTCCTACTCATTGTGTGACTTCAAAAGGCCCTTGGCACTTCACAAGTAATTTAGAGTTTGACATGGGTTGCAAAATGAATACCTTATCTCCCAGGGCAAATTTCCATAGCCAAGTTGGTGCCAGTGAGTAGGCTGCCATGCTAACTGCTCTGACTACACTTTCTTTCTTTCCTGCTTTTTTTTTTAGTTATTCAGTTTGTTATCTTTAGATATTTTTGGCTATTCAGTATGGCAACAATTAGATACAGCAGAAATACCCATATTACTATTCAACAATTGATGCACATACCAATATTTTTAACTCTGGACCCAGCCTGGCCAAGGGAGATCTTGAGGGAGAACAAAGGTCATGACCCAAAGCGATGGCCCCAGGGGAAACAAGCCGGCGTCAGGAACCGGCTGCGGGCTCGCCCACATCATGCACCCATGCCAAGTATCCTAATAACCAAATGTACAATCCATTGAGAACAAGCTTAATTGACCTCAGGGCCAGGCTCAAGTTCCAGAGGGACAATCGGGACTGCAATCTTCTGTTTCACCAAGACTTGGCTGAACCCAGCAGTTCCAGGCCATGCAGTACAGTTGGCAGGGTTCTCTGTTTACCATATGGACAGAAGAATAATGGAGTTGGGGAAGTCAAGGGGAGGTGGTCTGTGTCTGATGGTGAATAACAGATGGTGCACTAGTGTGAGCATTTCTCCTCTCACACATTCATGCTCCCCCAACCTGGGACTTCTGACCATCAAATGTTGCCCTTTCTATCGTCTGTGAGAATTCACCTCAATCATAGTCAGCACTGTGAGGGAGGTCACTCACTGGATGGACATATCAGAAGCCGCACAGAAGGATGCCTTGGATGACATTGACCTGTTTGTGGAAGCAGTTGTGGAATTTATTGGGAAACTAGTGGATGATACAGTTCGCAAAACTACCATCAGGACACTTATTTTATTTATTTTATTGGTTTAATTGATAGGGACATTACATCTTAATGAACATTAATATAAATACATAGTGTCAATACATCGGAATTAGCATAACTGCTAATTTTCATCCGTTGTCCCTAGGCAGGTGACAAAAAATTGCCTATCTACAGACACACATTACAACTAAACATTTACTAAAACAAAACCAAAAAATAACAATACCACAATGCACAACATAAAACAAAACAGGACAAAAACAACAGTTAAAAAGAAAGAAAAAACTGTATCAGATATATGACATATTAAAAATGAGTGCAATTCTGGTTTATCATCAGCTATAATTTGATATGGACTTTAAATTGGTGGTATGTAGGGTACTCCCTTAATGTAAGTGGTAAGCCGTTCCAAAATTTGCAACCCTTTACAGATAGTACAGTTTACCCAAAACAGCATGTCTGAATGGTATTATACAGTCACCTTTTTTTGAAGCCCTTGTAATGCCACCATCAACTCTTTTAAAAATTAATTTAATGGAGGTGGAGCAAGCCCATATAAGGCTCTATATATAAAACATGTATACTTATAATTCTTAAAATTCTCAAAACTCAAAAGATTGTGTTTTTTAAAAATATCACAATAATGAAATGATAATGCTTTCTTATCAAATATTTTTATAGCTTTTTTAAAAAGCAATTCTATTGGCTTAAGTGTTGCTGTACTAGTTAATGACCAATTTATGAAGCAGTACTCAATATGTGAGAAAATCATAGAATGTAGAAACATCTTGGCAGCTTTCATGTTGAGAAATGGCCTAATTTGCCTGAAATTATGAATGTTGAATTTTACTTTATTTGACACCCTTTTAATGACAGCCTTTTAACACCCTTTTGATGCACATCTTATTATTGGTATCAGTGTCACAAGACAATGCAGCAATTTATTGCCATGAAATACACTGCACTACACAATTCATATGCTGTAATATTATTATTCTATTCAGGTTGATTCGATGCCCTTGCAAATATTTCGCTTGTATACTCTTCAGGAGCTCCACTTTTAGGCAATGCCTAAATATATACATTACTGATTAGGTAATATAAGTGGAATGAAGCACTTTGACATGTGCTGTTAGTGGAAAAAAGAATAAACTTCTGGGTGGCAACAGTGATTTCACTTCATGTCAGGACTCTTCACACCACTCTGAATACTCTATAATAACTTCCACCCATAGCCTGTAATTACAAATTGAAATTCACACTTGGCGGAATTGCATTATTAAACATATAACATCCTGGTGTCTGGTACAGTTCTGCCCAAGTGTAGGAGGCCAAACTGCTCTAAATATAACATTAAATAACACTCGTCATTATAACATTACATTATAACATTAGAGTGTCCAGGTGAAGGCCTTTATAAATACAGCTTTAGTGTTTATTGACAGAACAACAGAATGGAGGTTGAAGCAGACATTTCTAGAAAAGTGTTTGGTGGTCTTGCTGTTCCTGAGTGTTTTTTTTCTTTTGAGGAAAAAACAATCACCATCTATACAAAGTACAACACACACACACACACACACACACACACACACACACACACACACACAATACAGGCTCTGTGGGGATCTGGGAGCTCTGTGTCTGGTGTTTAACGATCAGTGAGAGGAGAGATCCAAACAGACAGCTGTCAGCATACACCAACAATTCACATCCTGAAGAGACAGGCTGACACACACACACAAAAAAAAAAAAAAAAACATACCAAGGAACCAGGTAACGAGTGCTCTAGTGGGAAGTGGGATCCTTACACACACACACACAATGTTAGAACACAACACACATTTGTGTAAAGGGTTACCCAAGCAAACTTTCAGTTCAGTTTAGACATTGTCACTGCAGATTTAAAAAATCAGGATCAGGATGTAGATTCTGATTCCTAACAAGGAAGCCAGAGGTACAAGTCAACAGTATCCAAGTATACAGTATAGTCAAGTATACAAGAATGCAGTATACCTTGTACAAACATTCCAAACGCATAAGAGCTCCTAAGTAGCTACTGTAATTCAAGTTCAAGTACCAGTACCAGTCAAAAGTTTGTACACCCCGACTCTCATAGTTTTTAGCTCATCTGGCCGCAGGACAGGCTGGATGAGCTTATGCAATCACGCATCGTTCGTCATCATCATCCTTCCATAATTTACAAAAATCACTACTCCTCCAACAGGATTGATCAGATTTTGATCAAACTCAAATACAATGTTCCCCAGGTGGGTGTGCATAAAAGTTGTCAATATGGTGGTGCCACCTGTCATATTTACAATTTTATGGGCGTCTGAAACTTTTGGGTGACTTGTCACATTAAACACTACTCTTCATAAACTGCTGGGATGTTTTCACTGAAACTCACCCAGAAGACTCAAAAGACATTCCAACAAGAATTGTTCACCAGGTGGCACCACCTACCATGGATGAGGCAACAAAGGGGTCACATGCAATTTCATGGGAATCGCTACTCCTCCCACAGGAGTGATCAGATTTCAAACTCACACACAACAGCAGTGGCTGGTATGAGCTACAGCCCCAGTGAGGATATTTTTTTTTCCTCTTGCAGCTTCAGCGCATCGTTAAGTTTGCGGCTCACAAATATGGGTTGGATTCTAATATTCATCTTGTTACCTAGTACCGGTACTTGCAATTTCCTTCTGACGTCGTTAGCTGAATATTGGTCCTTGAATGATATGGCGATTCTGATGTTGCTGTCTGGTTCTTTAACTTCTGGTGTACCATGATGTTTACAAAGTTTAAAATTCGACAAATCCTTTGATGGCATGGTCAATTAAGGCTTGTGGGTACTTCAGGCGTAGGAACACTTTCCTTCAACGGTCACATTCATTGTTAAAATAGGACTATGAGGATGATAGTCGATAGGCTCTGTCCAGCATTGTTTTCATTAAGCCTCGTTAGCGGTCAACAGCATGATTTTCATAGTGTGGAGGGAGGCCGGTGTTTGTTGGCTTGATGGACACTTTAGTTTTAATATGGCTGCCTCATTTTTTGTTTAGTGTGAGTGTTTCTGTTCTTCTGCCTCGTTTGTTTAGTGTGACTGTTTTTGTTCTGCCTCATTTGTTTAATGTGAGTGCCTTTGTTCTTCTGCCTCATTTGTTTAGTGTGAGTGTTTCTGTTCTTCTGCCTCGTTTGTTTAGTGTGAGTGTTTTTGTTCTGCCTCATTTGTTTAATGTGAGTGTTTTTGTTCTTCTGTCTCGTTTTTTGTTTAGTGTGAGTGTTATTGTTCTTCTGCCTCGCTGTTTGTTTAGCGTGAGCGTTTTTGTTCTTCTGCCTCATTGTTTGTTTAGTGTGAGTGTTTTGTTCTTCTGCCTCGTTTTTCATTCAGTGTGAGCATTTTTGTTCTTCTGCCTCATTGTTTGTTTAGTGTGTGTTTTTTTCTTCTGCCTCATTTTTTGTTTAGTGTGAATGGTTTTTATTCTTCTGCCTCATTTGTTTAGTGTGAGTGTTTTTGTTCTGCCTCATTTGTTTAGCATGAGTTTTTTTTCTACTGCCTCATTTTTTGTTTAGTGTGAATGGCTTTTGTTCTCCTGCCTCGTTTTTTGTGAAGTGTGAGTGTTTTGGTTCTGCCTCATTTGTTTAGTGTGTTTTTGTTCTTCTGCCTCATTGTTTGTTTAGCATGAGGATTTTTTTCTTCTGCCTCGTTTTTTGTTTCGTGTGAGTGTGTTTTGTTCTTCTGCCTCATTTTTTGTTTAGTGAGAGTTTTTGTTTTTCTGCCTCATTTTTTGTTTAACGTGAGTATTTTTGTTCTTCTGCTTTGCCAAGAACTTGCTGAGAATTTGTAAGCCGAGAAAGAGAAAGCATGCCATCTTTCTCAATTTCCATGATGAACTTTAAAGAGGTTTAGAATTAATCTTAGATTATGTGTCCCATACAGATCCATGTGAATTAGTTGTCACTATAGAAACAATAAAGTATTGGATCATTAAGATAAACTTGTGATTTGCAACCAGAACTACTGTCAAAGCTGCGGTTATAGAAAACTGATCAACACTTTTGGAATTAATTAGATGCCGGTGACAATGAATCGAGTGTAAAAGTGTGATAAATGCACCAAGTCGGACAGTTGTACAGAAGTATAGAGATGACAAACTGCTTGCACGACTGGTATCAGAACATTTATTAATTACACCCTTAAAACCTGACAGGTTGAATGTTCTAAAACCAAAAGTTTAAACTCTTAAAAATGTAATATTCAGAAAACTTTCTGATAACATAAAGCTTTATCAGCTGCCTGTTTGGTTTGTTCACATGTTTGACAGCATTTTGACTAAAGGTTTTAGAGGAAACCTTCAAGGTTCTATGTAGAACACTGTAACAGAAGGTTTCTAGTTTAGGTTCCATGAGGAACTGCTTAAAAAGAACCCTGTTTCGGAGGACAGGAAAACAAAGCAGAGGTGCATCAAAAAAGAAAATGTACAAGAAAAGAAGAACAATCAACAACAACAAGAACATACGAGCCTAATGGTTAGAGAAGCAGCTTTGGGACCAAAAGGTTGCTGGTTCAATTCCCTGGACCAACAGGAATGGCTGAAGTGCCCTTGAGTAAGGCATCTGCTGCACTGGGTGTGTTGTATGTCGCTTTGGATAAGAATGTCTGCTAAATGCCATCAACGTAACAGGAACTAAAAATGCCCACCATCAAAATGAGGTTTTTTTTATGTCTTGTGGCGAAGGAAATATGAGGATGTATCAGTAGAAAGGACCTGGCATAGAAAATGCAAAGATAGAAAAGGAGTTAAAAAGTGGAACCAAACAAATTACCTCAAGATGGCAAAGTTGCTGCGAGACCCACAGACGCACGAGCGAGCGCACACACACACACACACACACACAGCCTGGCATCTGCTCCCAGTTTGACAGCACTATTCATCCATCTTCTAGACAACTCTCTCCCTGCAACACTAATTGGCATTGCAAGACGAGACTGGGAAATGCTTCTTTGGCACCAACCGTTTCTCACCCTCCAACTGTTCGCTTCATCAAACCAGTTTCACCGTTATCTGTTTATTTTCCGAGTTAGCCTTCAAATCCCATCAGCGGGACGTAATCCATAGCTAGCAGCAGTAGTCACAGTCTATTGTGCTTGTTATGATATCAGGATTATTGATTGAAGTCGCATCTTCTCAGTGACCCGCAATAATTGTACAATTTTGCATCCTGGGTTTTACGGGTCCTGTTTTACAAGACTCCACCGTATTACTCTGTATATCAAACTCCACATCGGTGTTTCAATCGACCAGAGCTAATTAAATCCTCCTAACTAAACCACACAGTCCAAACTGATGAAACCAAAAAGCACATCCTATCTTCTAAAAACATGGACATATTGTGATGTGCTTTCATGCGTGTGTTTAGCACTGAATTGTCAGACTGTTCCATTATCATCACCATGGGCTTCATTTGGCTGTAACAAGGCACCAACTGTGGCATCAGCTGTGGATATGGTGTTCAGAGGAGATCTACACGTGGCTCCCGTCTCTGTCCCCGAGGAAATCAACCTCAGCTGAGCAACTTCTAATGAACACTCGTTAAAACAAGATGCGTTCTGAACACCTCATGGAATGATGAGGAACAGTAGAAATGTGTTTGGGTGTTTTATTTGTGATTCTGTGCCTTGTTTTATCGTTTAGTCTCAGCATTTTTGTTATTTCTGCCTTGTTTATTGTGAGCATTTTTTTACTTCCGCTTTGTTGTTTAGTGTTTAGTCTAAGCATGCTTGTTATTTCTGCCTTCTTGTTTACTGTTTAGAGAATATTACTGTTACATCTGCCTTGTTTGTTTAGTGTTTTTATTCTTCTGCTTTGTTTTTTGCTTAGTGTAAGTGTTTTGGTTCTTTTGCCTCGTTTTTTGTTTTTGTTCTTTTACCTTGTTTTTTGTTTAGTGTGAGTGTTTTTGTTCTTCTGCCTCGTTTGTTTCACATGAGTATTTTTGCTCTTCTGCCTCATTTATCATTTATTGGAAGTATTTTTATTGCTTCTGCCTCAATTATTGTTGACTCAGTATTTTTGGTTCCGCCTCTTTTATTAAGTGAGTTCTGTATATTTGCTTGATTTATCATTTATTGTGAGTATTTTTGGTACATCTGCATTGTTTTTCTGTTAGAGCGAACATGTTTGTTACTTCAGACTCATTTATCATTTATAGTGATTATTATTGTTACTTCTGTCTTGGTTATAATTTTAATGTGAGTATTTTTGTTACTTATGCCTTATCTATCATTTAGTGTGAGCATGTTTATGATTCCCCACCTCGCTTTTGTTACTCTATCGGCTATTTTAAAATATAGGGCTATGGATGTTAATATTAAAGTGCGACTTCACCCCAAGCTCTGAGCCGAACCTCACCCACTGCATCATTTTAAAAAACGCAAAAAACATGGCCAAGGGGCAGAGGAGGGACAGGGAGAGCCTGAGAAGGGGGACAAGGTTGGGAGGGGAGTGTGGATGTGTTCCGCAGGAGTTGCTCAGTGAGTCTCAATCAGCATATATTTGAAAATGAGAGCAGTTTCACAGACTCCCACCCAAGCTCAAGGGTGGGGGCTGGAGGAGGTGGGCCGCCTTCCTCTGATTAGAGGGGAGTTAACATTCTTTTTGGGGTTTTTTTTAATACACATATCCTGATGTAGAGAAATACCAAAGAGGCAACTCTGTCAGCATCGGCCTTGCAAGGTTCAGGATGAGTTTAACCAGTAAATGGCATTTTGAGCCATTTTCAACCCATAAAATGCTGATATTTAAAAAATAAAAATGGCAATTTTGTCCATATTAACACCAGTATTGATGTGTTTCATGACTGTACTGTCATATAATTTAGCTTACGGCTAAAAAAAAAACCCAAACAAAAACACATTTACGTGTGCAGGACCTCTTTAATTGAGCGATGCACCGGACAGATGTGCTTGACCAAGGTGAGACAGGTTGAAGGTCATTGAACAATACACTGAAACATCATTTTATAAAGCCCAAGCCAGTATTTTATGGTCACACAATATCTGATACTGATGCTAAAGAGATCTAGTATCACAGTTTAATAATGAAGCACTGGACTCCAGATAGACATTGCTATGATTTTACAAACTCTTGCACTGGAAACATGTGTTTGACCCCTGCCATACCGAGACACATTTGCACTCATATCACTAAAATCCAGGCAATGAGTCCTAATGTCATTTCTGTCCTATCAGCCACATTTTCGTATCCAAACATGCAGTTATTTCCTAAAGGACATCTAAATCGGTCATCTGTCACGCCATACTGACCTTACAGAAGCACTGGGGCTCAGTGGTGTTTGGTCAAATTGACCAGTTCCATCTAACCTCCATCTGCCGTTCTCTCATCTTTACCCACGACCCCTACTGTGAGACAGATTACCAGCGGCACAGACCCTCATTCCAATCCAGACCATATTGATGTTGCTATCACAGTGCCATGGAGTTGACCCACTCATGCACATATCGTTCTGTCACACACGCACAAACACACGAATCCCAAAGATACATATACTGTGTAGTAGTCTTCCTCTTACTCACTATCTTACATTCACTTTCCTTTTTATCTCTTGTGCCTAGAAAGAGAGAGAGAACAAAACACAAGCAAACATCAAACCACAGATTAAATCCTTCACCCCACTGTAGCTGCAGTTTGACAGTTTTCTGGTCTTTGGCTGTCAGTTATCTTAATGTAGGGTGAAATATGTGGCGTTATCTTGGATTATGATGAATAGTAGGGTTCAAAAGTCTAAGAGGCCCGAACTTGTTCCAGCATATCAATGCACTTGTGCACAAAAAAAGTGAGGGTGTGATGATCAAGTGTCCACAAACTTTTGACCATATGAAATAGTCATTAAAACTGAAAAAAAACTGAGGAAATCCTTGTATTTTAATATTTTTTTCATGACACCATGTATTTCATCTAATTGATAACTAACCTCATCTCATCTCATTATCTGTAGCCGCTTTATCCTGTTCTACAGGGTCGCAGGCAAGCTGGAGCCTATCCCAGC
>JAOBAM010000017.1:33487396-33499995 GCA_025212355.1 Notarius kessleri
TGTCTTTGGATTGTGGGGGAAACCGGAGCACCCGGAGGAAACCCACGCAGACACGGGGAGAACATGCAAACTCCATTATTATAGAAACAGTCTTCTGTTTTAGTGTTTTGGAAACAGAATGATGGGGTCAGATCAGGATCCGATGCTGTTTTCGAGGAGCCAGTCAGTCAGTCAGTCAGTCAGGATAAAGCGGCTAAAGATAATGAGATGAGAATGAGATGAGAAATGGCTCCCTGTTAGAGATCTTAGAATCAGAAAAAGGCCGGGTTATTAGCTCTTTCATTTGAGATTTTTACAGTTGGAGATGAAAGGTGGTTAAAAGGTAGACACCAGGGTGTTTCATATGTGTGTGTGTGTGTGTGAAGGCTGATGGACCTTTCTTTAATCCATTAAATCAAAGTCTGCGTGTGTTCGAGTGAAAGAAAAGAGAACACAAAGGACAGACTGGATAGCTGGTGTCTATAATACATTTAATGTATAAGTAATAATTTTCTCATTTATATAACGTCATTCTCAAGCCAGATAAACAAAGAAAGAAATAAAGACCACACACACAACAAGAAAAGGATCTTATTTGAATTTCTTGAGATAGAGTGCTCTACAAATGGCAAAGATATCAAGTTACAGTCTATTACTTATTCCATCTGATTATTTCCATCCAGATATCGAGCACTTCCTATTTCCTGTTTGATTCAGAAGCAAATCCTAAATGGCTTTGGAGATGTAGTGCACTACAGCGGGTGTATATTAAGCTATTCATACTATTCACCTGATGCATGTTCCAAGTGTGCGGTTGTTATTTAATACGTCAAAAAATTATCGGCTGCTCTCTACCCTCTCTGGAGGAAATGTACATAACACACTGCCTCAGAAAAGCTCACAGCATCCTCAAGGACTCATGACCTGCTTGCACTTTCTTCTTCACTTCTCTTCTGCACTCACCATTACTTTGTCCGGTTGGCCCCAGATATTTGAACTCACCTGCTTTGACCATCTCTATTCCTTGTAGCTGGACCATTCCACTGTCCTCACCCTCATTCATGTACATGTACTCCATCTTGCTCCTACTCACGTTCATTCTCCATCTCTCTAGTGCATACCTCCATGTCTATAAGTTTTCTCCTCCATGTCTCTAAGTTTTCTCAGCAAACCACTGCCGTCCTGGGCCACTAATTCCAGGATGGAGATGAGATCTTGTGATTGTTTATATGAGCTGCAACACAGATGTCTACTCAGAGATGTCCACATGTCCAAATCAGCAAGAGAAGTGAAGTTGGTCTGTCATGACCTTTTCTGATTGAGCAAAGACTACAGTGCATACTGTCTCAATACAACTTATTTTCAGCACTACATGAGGTTAAGTTTATAGATGCGATGCAATAGCATGTCTCTGACAATTTTTTTCAACCCTGCATATTTTGTTTCGGCTTTGTTCCTTGCTAACATCTGTGACAAACATCAAAATGGAGCTCAGCAAGGCAGCGAAATAGGTAAACACTTAGAATAAACGGTGAACACACACCAACATGGGTTGCTGTTTTGTGCAAAAAGGATGTTTACCTGATTGAGTTGCAGCAGGTTTCACTTTTTAGGAAATCCCAGAAACGCTGGCTAAAATAGAGGTTTTAATGGCTTGTGGAACTAAGTTGGGAACCAATTTAGCTTTTTTTAAACAAACAAATAAAGCAAGTATGGACTATGAGACATTTATTTGCTGACTTTATTTGGATGTGAATTAAAACAAAAAGACGCTTCCAGCATCTCTGATGTGTTGCATGGTCCACAAGACAGTTCCAGTGTAATTTGATTCAATTCAATCTTATTTCGCACAAAACAGCTTTACACACATCCAGATGTAGATGTTGAGAAAGAAAGGAAAGGAAAAACTCCCTGAGATGATCTGAGGAAGAAACCTTCAGAGGAATCAGACTCAAAGGAACCCATTATCTTCTGCATGACACCAGATAGTGGGATTACAAATCACTCCAGTATACCAGTGTAGAAAAAACAAACAGTAACTAGAAGGGTACTCGGTAGAGTGCATTCCTCTACCAAGCCACATATTTGGATTTGCATCAAAATCTAATCAATTGTTCCTTGGCCCATGGCTCACCTTTCCTCCAAATTCCATCAAGATCCGTTCACTACTATTTGAGCTATGTTGGGAACAAATGGGCAGCACGGTGGTGTAGTGGTTCACACTGTTGCCTCACAGCAAGAAGGTTCTGGGTTCGAGCCCATTGGAGTTTGCATGTTCTCCCCATGTCTGCATGTTTTTTTTTTTTGTCCAGGTGCTTTGGTTTCCCCCACAGTCCAAAGACATGCAGTTAGGTTAATTGGCTACTCTAAATTGCCCATAGGTGTGTGTGAATGGTTGTTTCTACCAAAAATGGGAGGGTTGCAGCAGGAAGGGCATCTGGTGTAAAACTATGCTCCAATTAATATGATGTGCATCAACAGTGCTGGACAAGGGAGAAGATAAAGATAATATTGGAAACAAACAAATGGATGTGAAAATAGAACCTTCTCCAACAAAGTTGGTGGAGGTAAAAGGTGTGTTGAAAGGATGTTTGGTATGAATATATTGTGAATATGCTTGTCACTGTGGTGGTGTAGTGGTTAGCACTGTTGCTTCACAGCAAGAAGGTCCTGGGTTCGAGCCCAGCGGCCGGTGAGGGCCTTCCTGTGTGGAGTTTGCATGTTCTCCCTGTGTCTGCATGGGTTTTCTCTGGGTGCTCTGGTTTCCCCCACAGTCCAAAGACATGCAGGTGGCTCTAAATTGACTATAGGTGTGAATGGTTGTTTGTCTCTGTGTCAGCCCTGCTTGTGACTTGTCCAGGGTGTACCCTGCCTCTCGCCCATAGTCAGCTGGGATAAGCTCCAGCTTGCCTGCGACCTTGTAGAACAGGATAAGTGGCTACAGATAATGGATGGATGTTTGTCATTGATTCACCTGAACATTCTGTCATTCAAGGTATCCCTTGATTAAAGAAACACAAAGCTTGTCTCTATTTGGGAGACACCCTTATCCATTTATCTCATTTTTTTGTACAACTGAGCAACTGAGGGTTAAGGGCCTTGCTCAAGTGTCCAGCAGTGGTACCTTTGCAGTTCTGGGATTTGAACTCATGACCTTCCATCCAGTGTCCTATCCACTGAGCTACCAGTGCCCTGGTAACTTAAACATGCTGAGATTAAGCACTTGCAACCTGCCCCTCTATATCACATCTTACAAACCTTGGACAGCATGGTGGTGCAGTGGTTAGCACTGTCACTTCACAGCAAGAAGGTTCGAGCCCAGTGGCTGACAGAGGCCTTTCTGTGTGGAGTTTGCATGTTCTCCCCGTGTCTGTGTGGGTTTCCCCCGGGTGCTCCGGTTTCCCCCACAGTCCAAAGATATGCAGGTTAGGGTAACATGGGGCAGTCATGGCCTGAGGTTGGGCTGAAGTGCCCTTGAGCAAGGGTACCTAACCCCCAACTTCTCCCCAGGCACTGTAGCATGGCTGCCCACTGCTCTGGGTATGTGTGTGTGCTCATTGCTCACTTGTGTATGCATGTGTGTGTTCACTGCTTCAGATGGGTTAAATGCAGAGATTAAATTTCACTGTGTGCTTAAGTCTGTGCTTGAGTGTACGTGTGACAAATAAAGGCTTCTTGGAAAGGAGAATGTTTCTGTCTCTTTGAGCTCTCTGTCTCTCTGCTCTCTTGCTCCCTGTCTCTCTCTGCACTCTCGCTCTCTCAGCTCTCTCTCGCTCTCTGTCTGTCTGTCTGTCTTTCTCTGCCCTCCCTGTCTCTCTTGCTATCTGTCTTTACTCTGTCTATCTGTTTCGCTGATCTCTGTTGCTCTGTTTATGTCTCTCTGTCGCTTTCTGCTCTCTCTGTCTCTCTTTCACTTGCTCTGTCTCTCTCTGCTCTCTCATTCTCTGTCTTTGTTTTGTCTCTGTCTCTTCCTCTCTCACTTCCTCTCTGTCTGTCTCTCTCTGCTCTCTCTCTCTGTCTCTCTGCCCTCACTGTCTCTCTTGCTGTCTGTCTCTGCTCTGTCTGTCTGAAAGATCTCTGTTGCTCTGTCTCTGTCTGCTTTCTGTCAATTCCGTCTCCTCTTTCTCTCTATGTCTGTCTTTATCTCTGGCTGTCCCTCTGTCTATCATTGCTCTCTCTCTCTCTCTCTCTCTCTCTCTCTCTCTGATCTATGTTTGTCTTGCTGCCTCTTTTTGTCTCTCTCTGATCTTTGCCTGTTTTTCTTTGTCTCGTTTCTCTTTCCCTCTTTCTACTCCATTCTCAGTACACTACTGCGGATTAGAAGAAACTAATTAGTCTTTACAATTTAACATTTTACATCGTTCTTTTTATGTTCTGTTTCTTTTTTTCCCCTTTTTTTTAATGTAACACCAGTGTTTTGTTAGTTGCCTGGATATCATGATGTTCTCGTCCTTCTTTTTCATGTTTTTTTTTTTTAAACTCAATTTTAACTCAACGCGATCACAGATCTGCAATGAAATATGTTTTTTTTTTTTACTTGAACAGAAAGAAAAATGTACATTCTGGGAAGTTATAATGTTTTTATACTAGTATTAAACACACACACACACACACACACTCCACATACACTCACAGTGTTAATTGTTACCAGACATTTTTTATTATATTACTGAAGAATGATGGAATCCTGTTTCTTTGTTTGTTTTTGGTGTGATTTGAGACCCTACTGTATGTGCATGCATGTGTTTAAATCTACATGTGTGTGTGTGTGTGTGCGTGTGTGCCTCCATTTCCTTTCTGCTGTACAATAAGTGTGTGTTTATAAATGCTAAGGTTTTGCGAGTCCGCTCTGGGAAGTGGATCAAATAGCATTAGAGCATTGATTACCGGTCTCATGCCTGTGATCCGATGCAGAGCCTCTAACAGACCCTCTAATCACTCCAGATGAACAAATCCAATCAGGATCAAGCTCCTCTGTGACTCAATTGGGGACTCACAGCGCTCGTTCGAGACTTTTCTGCTTTACCTATAGGCTTGTGGTAAACAGGCACTGATTCATATGTTACACTGAGCTTCAAACACACGTCAAATGAAGCTCATATCCTGGATTCGCCTGGAATCTGGAGGAAGTGTAGAATATAGCAGAGGATTCAAGTCCAGCGAGTACAGTGCCGAGAACTTTTTATATCATCAGTTATATATATATATATGTATATAAAGCCAAAAAACGAATACACTTTGGCTAACCAGTATTTCTCAAACAAGACGCTGTCATTTTTCACCAATATCATTGTGTTACTATTGACTATAGGCAGCAGAGATGATAACACACACTCGAAAAAAATTAAACCGACTCCGATAATATCAGGGCTCTCAGAATACACATCTAACTTACACGTATATGTGTTAAGGCAGATTTATACTTCTACAACACCAAATCAGAAAATGTTTAGACAGTATATTGAAGTTGAAATTGAAATTAAACCTGAAAACAGCGATTTGTAAATAAACTTTGACCTGTATTGCACTCAATACAATACAGCAGCACATTATTTGATGTTAAAAGACTTATTTAAATTTTGATTCTTGCAACACATTTCAAAAAAGTTCAGACCGTAAAGTATTTACCAGTTTATAATGTTGCCATTCCTTCTCACAACACTTAAAAGATGTTTCGGGACCAAAGACACCAAGTGATGAAGTGTTTCAGGTGTTATTTTGTCCCATCCTTCCCGAAAACAGGTCTTAAGGTGTGAAACAGTCAAAATGAAAAGTCAAAGTCCCTCTCACGTCAGAATCTGGTCTTCCGAGGCAGTTTCCTGTCCCAGTACTAAGCAACTCTTTAAGGCGTATGGGTGTGGCACCGATCTCCATTTCAATCATAATTTTTTACTTTCTACCTCAATTTATCACCTTTGGGCAGCACTTTTGACGCTCTTTTTGAATGGATTCCTCTTGCCAACATGGCAGCTATCTTGGATCTGTTGGTTCACCTAATCCAACTAAGGTGAAATACTCGAGTTCCTATTTCAAATCAATTGGAAAAACTCAACCCAAACAACAGTTATCTGAAGGTCTATGGACGGAACTAGCAGACCTTGATATTAGGAGGCCTTTCCAGTCTAAAGGTGGTGGATATACTTGTCAAATTAGAGCAAAGCAGTTATCTACTCAGCCTTTTTTCCCGACTGGAACTTCTACCAAAAACCAATCCTTAAATTTAACAATGGTGGTGAGCAATGTTTGGTCTATTTTACCAAGAATCAACAAACTTTGTACTGTAATTAGTAATATTAACCCTCCTTTTGTGTGTTTAACTGAAACATGGCTTCACTCCGATGTACCTGATTCAGCTATTGAACTCAACAACGAATATATCAGCTTTCGCAAAGACAGAACTTCTTCCCGTGGTGGTGGAGTGTGTGTTTATATTAAATCCTCATTCTCATGTCAATTACTGGACATCTATGATGTGTCTCAGGTTGAATCTGTTTGGGTAAGTGATCGCCCTTACTGTCTTCCAAGAGGAATATGTAGTATTCTCCTAGCAGTTATTTATCATCTGCCATCTTGTACTGCTGAACAGAACTGTATTCTATATGAACATATTAAATTGTCAGTTGAACACTTTCTGGCTAAATATCCTGAAGCATTAGTTATTGTTACTGGAGACTTCAATCATCCATCCACTGGACTACTGGAATCACACCTCTGTTTGTTGACTGGATTAACTCAGATTGTTAAGGTGCCTACCAGGGATGCCTCTGTGCTTGACTCTCACTAATAAACCTAAAATGTTTTGTGAACCTATACAACTTCCTAACATTGGTATGTTAGATCATTTCACAATTTTGATTGAATCCTCTTTTAAGGATTCTTTGGTTAAGATTAAGTCCAAAAAGATTCCCATTCATGACACAAGGGACAGTGCATACAGAGGTTTTGGTAGATGGCTATTGACTGCTGACTGGTCTGTAATTCCACTTCTTCCTAATGTTCATGCTAAAGTCGATTTTCTATTAAATAATCTCAGTTGGGCTGTTGATACCTTTTTTCCTATATGTCTTGCCAAAGTAAGTTCCATAGACAAACCATGGATATCATCTCACGTAAAGCTGTTGATCAACAAAAGACAAAGGGCTCTGGCGAGGTATGGTAAAGACTCTACCTTATATAAATCTCTTAGAAACAAAGTACAAAGAGAGTGTAGAATTTGCAAGGTGAGATTCTACAACAGAAAGGTTGAAGACCTGGATAACTCGAACAGCTCATCCTGGTGGAAACTTATTAAAGATCTTGGTGGCTTATCAAGTAGGTGTGATTGGTTTCAACAATTATTGGATGAGAATGTTCCTGACTCCTTGTCTTTGGCCACTAACTTTAATAACTTTTTGGTTAATTTAATTCACACTTTCAACCTCTTCAGCCTCCTTTTCCTGTGTATGGCTTGGTACAGGAGGATTTATTTGTGTCTGACTGTGAAGTTTTTAATCTTCTGAAACATCAAAAGACCAAGAAATCCCCTGGTCCTGATACTATCCTCACTAGGATTTGGAAGGATTTTGCTTTCGAACTTGCTCCCATCGTTGCCAATATCTACAATTCTTCATTATCTGAAGGAGTGTTCCTTACACATTTGAAACAAACCACTGTTGTTCCTGTTCCTAAGACCTGGGCTCCAAAAAGTATTGAGAATGACCTGCGACCAATTTCTCTGACCTCTCCCCTGGCAAAAGTCCTGAAAGACATCATACTTCACTCCATGTTGAAGTCTGTATCAGAGAAACTTCACAATCATCAATTTTGCCTTGCTGGTAGATCAACTACACATGCACTGACCTTTTTCCTACATGTCATTTTAGAGACATTAGATAGAGGACAGTGTTATGTTAGAATCTTCTTCTCTGATTTTTCCAAAGGTTTTGATCTTGTGGATCATGTCTTACTTAATGAGCTAGATAAGCTGGGTATTAACCCTTTTTTTTATTAGGTAGGTTGCCTCAGCTTGGGTGCCGTGTAGTGAGACCAACACTTGATGCTACCAGTAACCATGTAATCTGGTGCTGCCCGTTCATGGTCGGGTTGTCTGTGACTAAACCACCAACCCCCATTGGCTTGGCCTTTGGGGAGGGTGGTTGGGCACCCTGCAGAACGAAAAACAACATCTGTCAAAACACTGTCACAGGCTGACAGTGTCCCAACACACCTCTCGCCGTCCAGATGGCTACCACATGGAGGGTGCAACCCTGGCTTCCTGCCGTCATGTCAGTTCTGTCCCACAGAACCACGGGATCCTGGGCCAAGTAGGGGCCCGAAAGTTGCAGTCGAGCCCTTCCTTCATGCAAGCGGTAGTCCTTTTCTCCATCTGCTACCCTCAACCCCCTCCTCTCAGGCTCTATAGCCATACTCAGAGCCATCAATGCTTGGGCACTGCCAGGGGTGGAAGATGAACCCAAAGAGGACAGTGAAGGGAAGAACTCCCCATACTCGTTACCGAGTGGACCAGACTACTGGGTTGCCTCATTTCTATACAATAGATTCCAGAGGGTCAGGATTGATAATATACAGTACTTTCCCCTCAGGTATTTCCTAATGGTGTAATACCACAGGGTACTAAGCTTGCCTCGCTGTTCTGTATTCTTCTTAATGATTTTTGCTCTAACATTCCCAATAGGATTAAATATGTTGATGACATGTCAATTATTGAAGTTATTCCTAGGTGTTCCCCCTCATATTTACAGTTCACAGTCAATGATGTGGATAGATATGCTAGTAAAAGGGGTATGAAGTTAAATCCAAAAAAAATGTAAAGACATGTTTATCGACTTTTTGCATTATAAGCCTTGTGAACCAGGCCCTTTAATGATAGGCCCTGTGTTGCTGGAACGAGTTCAGAGCTATAAGTTACTAGGTGTGTATATTTCTAATGATCTGTCATGGAATGTTCATTGTAATTATATTGTTAACAAAACCAACAAAAGATTATTTGCTATTAGACTGCTTCAGAGAGGTGGCCTTCCTTGCTTGGATCTTGTTAAGGTTTATTGTTCAATCATGAGATCCATTCTTGAATATGCCTCCCTGGTTTGGGCTAACCTACCTGATTATCTTTCTGACCTTATTGAGTCAGTTCAAAAGAAAGTATTATATGTTATTTACCCAGGTTCAAGCGATAGAGAATCCTTACAGCTGTCTAAGTTATCTAGCCTTAGTGATAGACGTGAGGAACTATGTATTAAGTTTATGAAGAAGTGCAGTGGGGTTCCTCTCATAAAGTGCCTTATTTCCCCTTTTAAATTTTCCAACCCTATAATCTTAGGTCAGGGCACTTTAGGGTAGTTGATGTGGTGGCTAGAACTAAGTGTTTTAACAATTATTTAACCATCCGTTACCAAAAGTGTTTGCTTGATAGGTCATAGTTGATACTTAGATATATTATAGATTATCATTACCTGATTTGATATTCTCTGTACAATATTTCTTGTATTTTTAATATTTAAAATGTTGTTTTTTTTGGCAATTTAATATTGTTTTTATATTATTATATTTCATGGGATTGCTTTATGTCTTATCTGCTGACATTCCTTGTAATTCAGTTTGTACTGCCAAAAGGAATAAATAAACCAATGATAGTACTAATTTACAATTGTGAGTTATTATTGATAGCGAGGTAGTTATGATAGTGTTATTAACAATAGTAAGTTATTTACTATAGAGTTATTTACGATAGTGAGTTACTTACGATAGTGAGTTATTTATGACAAGATTATTAACAATAGTGAGTTATTTACGATAGTGAGTTATTTACAATAGTGAGTTATTAATTATAGTGTTAGTTACAAGAGTAAGTTATGATAGTGAGTTATTTACGATAGTGAGTTATGATATTGAGTTTTTAATGATAGTGAGTTAGTTATGAAAGTGTTATTAACAATAGTAAGTTATTTACGACAGTGAGTTATTAACAACAGTGAGTTAGTTACGATAGTGAGTTATTAACAATAGTGAGTTAGTTATGATAGTGTTATTAACAGTAGTAAGTTATTTACTATAGAGTTATTTACGACAGTGAGTTATTTATGACAATACTATTAACAATAATGAGTTATTTACGATAGTGAGTTATTAATGATAGTGTTAGTTACGATAGTGAGTTATGATAGTGAGTTATTTACGATAGTGAGTTAGTTATGATATTGAGTTTTTAATGATAGTTATTTATGATAGTGTTATTAACAATAGTAAGTTATTTAAGACAGTGAGTTATTAACGATAGTGAGTTATTAACAACAGTGAGTTAGTTACAATCGTGAGTTATTAATGATAGTGAGCTATTTATGATAGTGAGTTATTTACAATTGTGTTATTAACAATAGTAAGTAATTTACTATTGAGTTATTTACGATAATGAGTTATTTACAACAGTGAGTTATTTACGCTAGTGAGTTATTGAGGATAGTGAGTCATTAATGATAGTGAGTTAGTTACAATAGTGAGTTAGTTACAATAGTGAGTTATTTATGATAGTGAGTTATTTACGACAGCTTGCTTATCAGTAATTATGAAACATAGAACAGCTTTTAAAGTGACCGCACTCATCACCTGTTGCTTCCATATATTTTCTGCTCTGTGTGTGTGTGTTCGTGATTTATTGAGAAGGATTTGATTAAAACACTTGACAGACACAGCATTGTCTTTGACAGGTTTGAATGGAAATTGTCGGAAGCAGAACAGTGGGATATAGTCAACCTTTTTTTAAATTTTAATTACGACTGAATCCGGAACTCAACCAGGGGTCTGTGTGTGTGTGTGTGTGTGCGCGCGCACTTCATACTGTTATACTGATCCAGACTTAATCAACTTTAAGTAAGATACATCTCTTACACACTAAGAGAGCTCAACAGTTCTGTCTCTCTCTCCTCCCTCTCCCCCTCTCTATCTTTCTCCCCACCTCTCCCCCTCCCTAGCTTTCTCTCTCCCCATTGCCCCCCCCCCCGCCCGGTGATGTTTGTGGGTCGAGATCCTCCTCTACACTGGTGCTAATTAATAAGACTCATTGTGTTCATGAACATCACCCCATGTGTGTACAGTAGGAAGGCCAGCAGCTCCAAGTGCTTCAGTATCACACGTCACAGGTCATTACAGCGTGAGACGTGACTGTCGAGGCCCAGTCATGCATGCAGCAGCATCTTTAATGCCACTTTATGAGAGTCGCCTAAAGAGCGTTATGAAAGTATGTGAGTGTGAGAGCGAGCACACGCGTGGGATTTTCTCCATCCCACCACTTTTATAGCAAATATTAAGCACTGTCTTATTGAATCTGATGTTTGCTAATAAATCAGGGACATGGAGGGACCCAGAGGAGGAGGAGGAGGAGGAGTAAAGAATAGGGGGAATATGTAGGAGAAGAGTTATGAATCACCGAGTGTTGCTTTCATTCTGTTTTTTTTCTTTCTGAGTGAATTACTTAAATTGAGAAATTTCTGTCAAAGAAAAAAATTTGCGTCATCCTGAGAGCAGCGTTGCTCAGTATTAGAGTTGATTAGGTTGGGTGCCTCCACGTCTCTCTCTCTCTCTCTCTCTCTTTATCTGTCATTCTCTCCTACCCTTCTCCATCATCACACACCACCTCTCAGACATTTACAGAGCTTTTTTTTTTAAATCCAAAAACCTTGAGAAATGAAATAAGGCAGGCGTTTTGGACATGTTCAACTTTCCCTATTAAGTACTTCTGTATCAAGTCGGTGAAAGTGCACTCGAGAGCAACATACTGTAGCTGATTTCACCTATCGAATGGAAATACGTTCAGATTTATCTTTAGTTTCACCACAGTTTAATTAATAATTAGAGATTATACTTTGCCTTCAAGAAAAAAAAAATTCTTTCTCATCTCGGATAAGAAAATCCAACAGGGATAGAATTGAGGCAGGAACTTTTTGACGAGTCCAGATTGACGTTTTCTCACTCACATATTTCACACGTTCGTGTTCATTTCGCTGTAGTTACAGATTTGTCGTAGCGCCAGAATAACATGCTTTAAGGGAGATTTCTGAGTGGATATGCAGCGTTTGAACCAAACCCTGGTGCATTTTGGTGCAGTTTGTTTGTGAAGGTCAGAAGTGACAGTGGGAAAGACTGGGAAAATCCTCAATCAACCGAAATACAGGAAGTGACCTAAACATTCCAAGCTTTTTGAGTTGAAAGTTTTTTTTTTTTCCATGATGGTTAATATGTGGTCTAAGCTAAAACCTTGAAATTAAATGATGCACTCGTTCATGCCTGATTGAACACATTAAAAATTATTAAAAAAACACAATACGATAAAAGCGAACGTGAATTAAAATTTTATTTGTCACATACGCAATCATACATAGTCCGACATGCAGTGTAAGTAGTAAAAAGAAAGGAAGTAAAGTATAATATAATAAATAGAATAAAAAATAAAAATGTGATGGAATGCTCTGCAGAATATACATAATATATAGAATATATATATTTAACAGTTATTCCACAAAATTGAGTCAATGAGGCGCGTAGCACTGAGTTGTCTATAAGCCATGTACGACGAGATTGAGTGGAATAACTCTTTTATTCTATCCACATTCACTGGATTTTGAGAA
>JAOBAM010000017.1:34870623-34880807 GCA_025212355.1 Notarius kessleri
TCTTGCATCTAGGAAATACAAGTCTGAGTCTCAGCTTTGATTGGACCATATAGTGGTCTGTTGAGCATTCAGCTCCTTGCATTACCTTTGTTGACAGACTCTCTTTCATGTTGGATCTGCGAGTCACGACATAATCAAGGAAATGTAAGTGTTTAGATCTTGGGTGGCACCAGGTGAAGTAATTTTTACCTGGTTGGAAAAAGTAGGTATTTGTGATGCATAGTTCACATTGAGTACAAAAGTTGAGTATGAGTTCACCATTTGCATTCTTATTTCCCTTGCCAAATTTCCCAATAGTACCTTCATATGTTACATGATCATTCCCTACTCTTGCATTGAAATTTCCCAGTAGCAGAAGCTTCTCTACTTGAGGTACCCTGTCTACCATATCAGCTAATTCATGATAGAAGGCTTCTTTTTCTTCATCAGGTTATGTCATGGTAGGTGCATACACATTGATCAAGTTTCAGTAACATTTCATTCCCTGTGGATACACATAAACTTGTGATTCGCTCAGATATTTCCACTGGTAGTGATGGCAGTTTGCCAGCTATCTTATTTGAAATGGCAAAAGCAACGCCTGCATTTTTTCTTCTGTCCATATTCCAACTCCAGAAGAAGGTGTATTTGCTCTCTTGCACGTATTCTTGGCCTTCAAGCCTTGTCTCTTGGAATGCAGCAATGTCGATCCTGTAGCAATCTAGTTCCTTCGTGATCAGAGCTGTTCTACACTCAGACCTCTTATCATTGTCCAACATGGTGCAGACATTACAAGTCCCAACTATCAATTTCATATTCTTTGTCTTTCTACTACTATTATGGAGACCTGCTGGCCATGGTGAGCCAGCCAGGTAAGGACTGGGTAAGCTTTCTTTCCCCACCTTTTCTTGGGGCTTCCCTTTCCAGGACCGGCAGTGCCCCCCTTAAATAGGGCTGCCTGGACACCCACCATGCTGCCTCAGCCCACTGTTACCCAGAGCTTCAGCTAGGCTGTGACTATCAAATGTGAGCTGCCTGTGTGGAAAGTTCCTGCTAGCAACTTCCAGCTTCTCAGATCTGCTGCTGTTGCATTTACTCCATTGCCATAGGGCTTTCTTATTCTCCTCTCCTTATGAAGTGCCTTGCATAGTAAGGCAAGACAAACAATGTCATGTCCCCATCATGTTGTCTCTTTGGACCTCCAGACCTGATGCCAAATGGTGCACAAAAAGTGCCACAGACCTGACGGGTATGGAAGTTGCCCCACAGTGATTTGCCGAGCGATGCCATCTGTTGGCCATTTGAGTGGCTCTTCCACATGCCATCTGGTGGTGTGCCATTGACCCTGTTGGGTTCATCTGCCACATTGCACCAAAAAGCGCTCTGCTACCAGCACCTTACTGGTGATGTACTATTTAACCTATAGCTGGAACCCAGGCAGGTGCTATCACTCCGGGTCAGAGCGGACCTGGGAGCAATGGTGATTCATTGGTAACTCCATTTTCCTCAATACTCAAGTCCTTCCAGATCTGAGACTTACCACCGGTTGCAGTTTAAAGTCATACCCTGGACTCAGGTAGGGGTACCTAGGGTGCATATAACGTCTAACCAGATTTGCTTAATTACAATTATTAATGAAGTCATGGACTAATTAAGCCTTAATGAGCAGTTCAACAAAAATGGCTTCTTCTTGGTCAATTCCTTGCCGTTTGGGATTCTTTCTGGCAAATAGGTCGGTATTTCTAGGGTGGATATAGCTTCTGTATATAGCTTGTATACAGCTTGTATATAGTGTATATAGCTTGCAACATTTATTGCGCAAGGTGGCCCACTTTAGATCGTTCCTTCTGGACTAAACGGGGCCGGCGTGAGCTACGCAATCATTAATGGTCTTGTTACACTTTTCTACTACTAAGAGTTCTTACATACGCATGGTCAAGAGTGTGCGGCAATAAATGTTGCAAGCTATATATACTATATAGATGTGAGAAGAGGAATACTGCTGTGAAGGCTAGAAAATGTCAAAAAACGGTCAGTGAGCATTCATAACCTGAGCTGTCTGTATGAATAGGCTAGTCACTGATAAGAATTTTATTAAGTGAATAAGAGATATAATTAATGATAAGTAATTGAATGTATTGGTCAAGTCAAAGTACCTCTCACGCCAGAATCTGGTCTTCCCAGGCAGTCTCCTGTCCCAGTTCTAACCAGCTCTTTAAGGCATATGGGTGCAGCGCCAATCTCTGTTTTGATAGCCCTTGGCCTCTCACCTATACAGCTAGGGTTACAGTGGGGGGCTGGTCCTCTGGTAACCACAAGAGTTTGACTTCTCCCACTCGTATGTGTATTGCAGCGTGCCTTACCAGACGACAGTAGGTACCATTTTTATGATGGTCTTTGGTATGACCCAACTGCGAGCAGAACTCACGATCTCCTGATCAAGAGGTGGACACACTAACCACTAGGCCAGCTTGCAGTCTGGATTTATTGGTGCAGCCACTTTGTCAGATTTTATCCAATGTGGCCCAAAACCCCAAATGAGTGCACTAGCCCTGAGCTATATTTCAGTATACCATGGTAAAACTGGTGTGTTCTCTTTTTATCTCTCAATTCAACTACAATCAAAAGTACTTTATTTTATAACATAGGGTTGGGAATTCACCATTACTTTTGGGATTCAGGAAAATGCTCAGTTATCAGATAATTCCCAGACAAATATGGTTGTGTTTATGCACTTAAGGGTAACTTATGCCAAGTGTATTGTGGGACAAAAGTCACCCACAACACAACCATACATAGCTCTTGGGTTGAAAGTATCTGAACTGTATGCTTTGGTCAAAATCATGTGCTTTCATAACCAAAAGACTTCCTCACCATCATTTGTCTGTATTTGGTCTAAATTGGTAAGTGCGGGCCATCATTTATTTGCTATTCTAAATAACACACACAGACACACACACACTTCCTGTCCAGTGTATATACAGTAAAAGTATATTTTTTCTGACCTATGAAAGGTTCAAAAAACACTTCTAGCTTTCTTAGCGTTCATCTTCAGTATAATGGACCAATGGACCATGTATGAGACAAAGAGAGACTAAAACTCTCATCTCATCTGTCTCCACAGTCAACTTTAATCTCATCACTACCACCAGCCTACCACTCTACAAAAAATAAAAAAAGATGACAGGAACAGGGTTATAGTCTGAGCATGGGAATAAGGGAGTTACAACAGCAACAATGTCAAACCACATTTATGGCTAGATGCAAGCAATGCTTGTGAGTTGGTTTTGCAATTAGTCATTATTACTAATAGTATTACTAATTAGTTGTAAAGTTTTTAGTTGACTTTGTATGCAGTAACTTTCTCAAGGGTATTCTATAATTGGATGAACGAAAGAAAAAGGAAAGCTTGGAAGAAAGAGGTTTGTCTGAAATGACTTGTTGAACCAACTCAAATGAGCTTTTGAAGTCATCCATCCATCCAAGTGAGTGGATGATGAGTAATAAGCAGGTGAAATGTGTCTTTTCAGACTTGAATTAAATCACTCTTCAACATGTAGCTCTTGGCATCACCTCATCTGAGGAAGTATCAAATGGACAATCAATGCAAGAACTTCAGACTTCTCCTCCAAAACATTGTCCTCGCTGTAGCGTTGAAGGTCACTAATACGTCACAAATGAGCAGTCTTTGCAGAAGTGAGTGTGTGTTTTTTTTAAAGCACCTTCTGCAAAAGTGCTTTGTTGACCTTTTGCAAGGCTTCAGAAGCCTGTTGGAAGAGACCAGAAAATGATCTATACCACCAGGAAGATATTTTCATCAAATGTCTTCTTCTTCTTCCGGCTGCTCCCATTGAAGGTTTGTCACAGTGGATTTGTTCTGCATATTTGATTTGGCATAGGTTTTACACTGGATGCCTTTCCTGATGCAACGCTCCCCAGTCTATCTGGGCTTGGGACTGGCACTAAGTGTGCACTGGGTTGTACAGTGGCTGTGTATTTACCTAACCTGCATGTCTTCGAACTGTGGAAGAACCCAGAGGAAACCCACACAGACACGGGGAGAACATGCAAACTCCACACAGAAAGACCCCCGTTGGCCGTGAGGTTCGAACCCAGAACCTTCTTGCTGAGGCAACAGTGCACCATCGCGCCACCCATATTTTCATTAAATACATCCATCCATCTCATCTCATTATTTCTAGCCGCTTTATCCTGTTCTACAGGGTTGCAGGCAAGCTGGGGCCTATCCCAGCTGACTATGGGCAAGAGGCAGGGTACACCCTGGACAAGTTGCCAGATCATTACAGGGCTGACACATAGAGATAAACAACCATTCACGTTCACACCAATGGTCAATTTAGAGCCACCAATTAGCCTAACCTGCATGTCTTTGGACTGGGGGGGAAACCGCAGCACCCAGAGGAAACCCATGCAGACACAGGGAGAACATGCAAACTCCACACAGAAAGACCCCCGTTGGCTGTAAGGTTCGAACCCAGAACCTTCTTGCTGTGAGGTGACAATGCACCACTGTGCCACCCATGTTTTCTTTAAATACATTTTCAACAAATGTACTGAATCCATGTCAATAGATCTTGAACCCCAATCCAGTTTGGGCCTGGATCAACTTCCTTATGTCTTCCTATGGCAAAAGTTTGCCAGAAAGGATCACAGTGCATCTGGTTGAGACTAGGTGTGCATAGGAATCCCATGGGATCCCCAAAATGTTATTTTCATGTGGAAATGAGTGGCCAAATTTTGAGCTTGCTGAATAAAGACCACATTCATTAATGTGCAGATGTAATGGATTTACAGCATCCTTAGTAACTGTTTTGTCAGAGTTGTGGTTTGAATTAGGTTACTAGTTTGTTTATAATTTTGGAAAAGAACAAAATTTGGCAGAAATTATCCTTGGCAAGTACAAACAAAGGGTAGCATGTTAGTGTAGTGGTTAGCACTGTTGCTTCACATCAAGAAGGTCCTGGGTTTGAGCCCAGCAGCTGACGAGGGCCTTTCTGTGTGGAGTTTGCATGTTCTCCCCTTGTCTGTGTGGGTTTCCTCTGGGTTCTCCTGTTTCCCCCACAGTCCAAAGACATGCAGGTTAGGTTAATTGGTGGCTCTAAATTGACCGTAGGTGTAAATGTGAATGGTTGTTTGTCTGTGTGCTAGCCCTGTGATGACCTGGCGACTTGTTCAGGGTGTACCCTGCCTCTCACCCATAGTCAGCTGGGATAGGCTCCAGCTTGCCCATGACCCTGCACAGGATAAACAGTTATAGATAATGGATGGATGGAAGTACAAACAAAATTAATAAAATAACTGATTTGCATTAAAAAAAAAGATCGGAATACATCTCCAGTTGAGGCCAATTATGAACTTGAGAGATGTAGCCGAGGTTGAGGAATTGTCAGAGCCAGAATTCTATGCCGATAAACACTGGCTTTTCTACCGCTGCAGTTTTTCTGATGTTTTCCATGGTTTCCCGGGACATTGTGGTAGAGTTAATATTTAATTTATAAAATATATTATTGAGGCCACGCCCACTTTGGGTCAAACTCCAGATGCAGATATGTATACTGTTTTTTTTGTTGCATTGAATGGATACACAATGACTGCATACCGAAACCTGTTTATTTAACTAATGCCCAGGTCAGACAGCAGAAAGACACATGCTGCGACCTGTGATCAGCCAGGTGGCGACTGATCGCAGGTTGATGCAGGCATTTTGCATCAAATCCTTTGTTGTGATCAGATGTACAGTATTGCAAGATGCAGAGTTTTTAAACTGAATCAACCAGTCGGAAGCAGACATAGCTAGACGCAGGTTGACACAGTGCACAGAAAACCTAAAAAACATAAGGCCATAAGACTGCTTGCAGGTTGTTGTAAACTATTTGCGGGTGCAGTCTGCGTCTACCTGTGATGCATCGCAACCATCCCTAAAGACGCAGGCGTCAGCCTGCATCTAGCTGCCACTGCCTGCTTCAACCTACGATTGGTCGCTCAAGCATTGCACGACTGCCTGCCTCTACATATGCCAACCTGCTATTTGCACCGATTGGAAGCAAATCACAGCTGAAATGTGAACAGATTGTGATCCACTTGCGTCAACCTGCCTCTACTAAAGACCCCCTGCAACATTCTGCCATTATCTGCATCGTCGTGCATCGACACAAGACTGGTCTTGCATCTACCTGTGATTTTGTTATCACAGGTAGACATCAGTAGTTGAAAAGTAGTTGCAGCCTGCCGTCTGACCTGGGCATAAGGAAACCAATTACGATTGGACCATTTTCGTGACTATAAAATGGGTCGAAGGTGGGCAAAGTTGTGGTGTTTAAGAAAAGCTGTTTTAATGAACAGTCTAATAAGGCAAGTGCAGAGTTTTATCAAATCACATATGGTTTGGACGTCTCCAAGTTTTGTATACTCAGTGAACCATATGTATGTGAATATGCAAACAATGTGACTTAATTACATTCCCTATTTAGAGCTTAATAATGTTTGGACAAACCGGTTGTGTGGGTGCCCAGATCACAGATGAGTGATGGCTCAGCATCAGCCCACACTTACTACTGTCATCAGGCTAACATATCAGAGTGAAATGATAACGATGCACTTATCCCAATCTGGCCATCAGAACACAGCCAGCACTCAGCTTTAATTGTAGCACAACTTCATCATGACATGGACAAGCTGACCAGTTTTGATTGCAGATATACGTGGAAACATCTGGGCCAGGTGTTGGTGCACTAACTAGCCTCGTTTGCTCATGAGATTGGATTTAGTATTATCATCTGTCAAAGTTAAAGTCCCTCTCATGCCAGGACCTGGTCTTCTCAGGCAGTCTCCCGTTCCAGTACTAACCAGGCCCTTAAGACACATTGGGCGGCACCAATTTCCGCTTCTATAGCCCTTGGCCTCTTGCCTATTATACAGCTAGGGTTACAGTGGGGGGCTAGTCCTCTGGTAACCACAAGAGTTTCACTCCCCACTCGCATCTGTATTGCAGTGTGCCTTGACAAATGGCAGTAGATACAATTTTTATGAGGGTCTTTGGTATGACCCGACTGCAAGTAGAGCTTGAGATCTATCAATCAAGAGGTGGACACACTAACCACTAGGCCAGCTGGTGGTATTATCATCTGTAATGCCAGTGAAATAAAGATTGGTGTAATTCTGGTCATGAGGAGGTTGTTTGCCTTCACTGCAGTTTTAGAGGCAGGAAATCAAGAGTGACAGTTAAAGTGGAACATTATATTACATACTGGTGAATTTTCCCCAAGAAGTTATTTTTAGTCATATTGCAAAATAAAAAATATTTTCCAGTCATCATAAACTTCCTTAAATTTGCTTAGTAACACATTTTTTACTGGCACTTGGTCCTCCATGTTTGTTTTTCTTGTTTGCCCCAAAACTTGTCACCTGGTTGGTCTGGGAAAAAAAAAAAAAAGTATTTCAAATTACTGGATGTTCCTTGGAACAAAAACCCAGCATCACTTTTTCAAATCAATCAGATTGTACCCAGCTCGTAGCTTCTTCCAGTGGCATTGGATGTAAAACTATTGAAAAAGCAAGCAGCATGACCATGTTGCAATCAACTAGTCTGGAAGATCAACCACTGTCAGCCATAATCCACTTCTTCTTGAACACTAAATTCACCTTGGACAGCTTGGTCTCCTGGCACTTTATTATATAACATGGATTTATGATTTCACAATGGCAATATATCATTACATAAAAACACAGATATATTGTAGGTGTAATGTAGACACAATAAAATCTTGTTCTGTTCCTGGCTCGGGAAGATTTAAAGGCTGTGTTTTTCTCTCAGCATTGACCTTGGGCATGATAGAACAAGTGAATGTGAGAAAAGCAGAAAGGGAGAAACAGAGACTGTCTCATCTCTCTGCACAGGCAACCTCCCACATCTCTAATCTCATCAATACCATCAGCCTGCTACTCTATCAGGAAAAAAAGCAATAAAATCTAGGAAGAAAATCTAGTGGATGACCAAATACATCAGCTGGCTGATAGAAGAAAGATTCAGATTACAGTATTTTTAGTTTGGTTTTTAATACAAGAGTATTTTGTGGAACATTTTACAAGGGAATATATGTTTAGGGAAGCACATTTTCAGAATATCTTCCGTAGCACAAATAACGAACAGGCAAAACATATGCCGAGAACATGTTTTTAATATATTTTTTTAAAAATAGAACAAGTAATGTATTTAGGGCCACGTGGCCCAGAATTCTCCACTATTTTTTCCTGCTTCACCATGACCCAATTCAAGATACTACGTCATGCATCACATGGTGGGTTTTCCCTGTTCGTGCAAGGCATTGCGGGATACAAATTTGAAACAGGACAGAAAAATGGAGGACGAGAGTGTGCGAATGAAATGTGAAAGACCGACTACAGTAACGGAAAGTGAGATGAAAAGACACTACGTTGGGAAGGAAAGGAAACGCAGGACCAAACTAATAAATATCGGCGCTCAGCGAGCACCTTGGTGTGATCAGCTGTTCATTTAGCGACAGAACGATGGAACTGTCAGTGCACGCTCAAAGGTAAACCTGCGCATGCGCACACGGACTTCCTCTGTCTGTTCAAAGCGAGCGATTTCATGCAAATTATTTACTACGGAATCTTCTCAAATTAAATAACTTCCCAGCCACAGAATGGCCTGTTTTTTATTGAAGATATTACAGAAGTAAACATATATTACAATGACCAAATTTCAGAGGGAACTAAATTTCACTGATTTTATGAAATCGAAAGGCCGTCTAGCTTTAACATTTTTCTGGCAAAAAATACAACTTGTTTGATGAGGAACACACACTGTCAGAAGCAGGGGAACAGTAGGAGTCCATTTCTGTCCCCCAAGGTACAGTCTACACTAATATACCCCCTAGGGCTCATTATTGGACTTAAGGTAACTATGTGTACCTTTTTAGGGCCAAAAAAGGTACATATATGTTCCCAATCAGTATATAAAAGGCTACAAATAAGTACCTTAGAGGGTACTGCTACAGCAACAAGCTGTCGTACCCCTAAAGGTACAATGATGTACTTTGCTTTCTGAGAGTGTCCTTGGAACCTGAAAAGTGCTTCATTTCCAGCTAATTTCATCTTGGTGAATATCAACCCTGCACACTTATACCCCTTAAGAGTTAAAATAAAACCAGATAGCAGCATGCTTCAAAAAATTATTGATAATAAATATGAGATGAGATAAAACACTTTGGAGTGTTGTTCCAGGAAAATAATCAGTGAGGAGACGGTCTGATTTTTTTTCCCCCAACGTGAAGCAGACTTGCCACAAAGTTGACTATTTTCCAATAACAGCACATTCCAAATATTTGTTACTATTCTTATACCAGAGCAATTTGCCAGTGCTAATGATGAGTTACTTATTAAAGAAAGACACATCACAGGTTTTATCCTTCGATCCGTTTCATGCTGTAGAATGTCTGCGAAACAGGTTTGCATCTGCGAAACAACCTCCACCCTGAAGACTTCCCTGTGTCGGAAAACTGTGAACGCTGGCTTTATCTGACTGTTAGAAAGAGCGGATATAGGAAACTCCTTTTAAAAATGCTAAATAAGCATCTTACTACATATCAATGATTACACATTTGATAATTTGTTCATGTGGAGCACCCACCATACAAGCTGTTACCGTAGAAATGATAATGTATTAGACGGAGCACACTGATTTGCTTTGTGGCCAGAATGATTGTCAGGGTTATTGTTAGATAGATAGATAGATAGATAGATAGATAGATAGATAGATAAAGTTTATTAAAACCTCTTGCAGTGAAATACTGAATTACAGGTTGATGCACAATTAACAGTTAATTCGACGAAATCGAGTCGTACAAGCTGTCGACAAGGCGTGTAGCACTGAGTTGACTATAAGCCATGCACAATGAGACTGAATGGAATAACTGTTTTATTCTATCTACATTCACTGGATTTTGAGAAACAGAGCATTTTTATTTTTATTTTGTGCAAATTCGATAAATAAAAACTTGATACAAAACATCCGACAAAATCATTTCCACTTAGAATGTAAACAACCCGGCGCAATGACAGTAGCAGTTTGTGAAAAATCCTGTAATAATAATTCTTGAAAAATAAAAAAGACAAGTTCTTACCATCAAATACTTTAATTCCATATTTTGTTGCTTTTTTAATTT
>JAOBAM010000017.1:34971236-34982634 GCA_025212355.1 Notarius kessleri
GGCTTTGTGGGTGGGGGTGGGTGGATGTTGTACCCCCTAGGGACTTCCCTGGGGCCCATACATGAATTTTGCTTATATCTGCCAAATTCCGGGTCATCCCCAGACTTACTTGCCAAATTTGGTGAAAATCCATCAAGAAATGGTGATGTTAGCTCAAATAATATAGAAATAAAGAAAGAAATGAACAAACGTTTCCGCTTATTACTGTATATAGATGTTGGTTTTTAATGCAGTGCCACCTGAGGGGTTGAAGATGACGGGCGTTCATTGTTGGTTTTCTGCCTTGCCCCTTATGTGCAAAGATTTCTCTGGATTCTCTGAATTTTCATCCCCTGCTGGCTGAAAGGCCTGAAGGGGGATTATGTCGTGGCGATATCCGTCTGTCCTTCCTGGGAAGGGTACTCACCTTCTGAAATCACCTCCTCTCATTTCACGAAACTTGACAGGATTCTTTGTTATACAGTATGTCGGTAATATGCATATTGCAATTTCGTTCAATTCAGTTGCATTTTACCAGAGTTATGGCATAGTTGCCAGTTGGGGATATTGTGCTCTCAGAACACTCTTGCTTGATGATATTATGGATTGTTGATGGCGAAATCCCTAAATTCCTTGCAATTCTACATCAAGAAACACTTTTCATAAACTGTTGGACTGTTTGCCCAAGCAGTTTTTCACAAAGTAGTGAACCTCACCCCATCCTTGCTTGTGAACAACTGAGCCTATCCAATTACCAGTTAACCTGTTTACCTGTAGAATGTTCTATAGAGGTGTTTTTGAGCATTCCACAACTTTCCCAAGCTTTTGTTGCCCCTGCCTCAACTTTCTTGGAATGTGTTGCAGGCATCAAATTCAAAATGAGTGTATATTTCCAAAAGGCAATCAAGATCATCAGTTTGAACATTAAATATCCATCCATCCATTATCTGTAGCTGCTTACCTTTACAGGGTTGCAGGCAAGCTGGAGCCTATCCCAGCTGATCATGGGCAAGAAGTGGGGTACACCCTGGACAAGTCGCCCAGTCATCACAGGGCCGACACATAGAGATAAACGAGCATTCACACCTACGGTCAATTTAGAGCCACCAGTTAACCTAACCTGCATGTCTTTGGACTGTGGGGGAAACCCACACAGACACGGGGAGAAGATGTAAACTCCACGCACAAAGGCCATCGTCAGCCACTGGGCTCGAACCGAGAACCTTCTTGCTGTGAGGCAACAGTGCTAACCACTACACCACCGTGCCACCCAGATAGAGCTCATTTTTCTCAATTTTATGAAAAGGCAGTATTCCTTTCAATCGGAAAAAAAAACGAACGTGGTGTTATGAAAATAAAAATAATTAAAATTCCCAATTTGGAAAAGTTTTCGATCCCAGTTTCCGACACCACTCCAGTGCAACATTCGTCTCCGCCATGACATACTCAACAAGTGAGACGAAGGCTAACGTAGCTAACAAGTAATGGTCTTTCGCAACCAAAAGCTTTCTTGATCGAATAAATAAATAACTAGCAATCCTAAAAAATGAAATGATACACGTGTGGTAAATAAATATTGTCAGTCACCATGTGGAATCCATATTGACAAATTCAAGTGCTACAATTCAGCATTGAAGCTTCTGGAGGCGGAGACCAGAGAGTGCGCCACGGGAAAAGAGATCCTGTAACCGCACAGCGTTCGGCTCCGTTCTGAAGTTTTGTTCATCTTTATAAATTATCATCAGTAAAACCGCGTCCTTGAAGCAGATCTTGTTTACAATTCTGTGTGACTGATTTTCCGTACTTGTGAGCGATTTCCACAACGTATTTTCACAATTTGAACGTCCTGCTTGACATTTACATCCATTAGACATATGAATCATACTTGGTGCTCGTTTCTGCATGGAAACATGGCTGAGTATTTTAAGCAAGAGAGGGGACCGGATAACGCAGGAGACATGGACACCCTCAAGGTCATGCTTTTGTATTAAGAGATGAGCGATAGCCAGAGGGGAGATATCACAGAGCTGCTGAGATAATGCAAAGAAAAATTATCTCAGCCTAATCTTCCTTTACACACACACGCATACACACACTTCCTCCCTACAAACCACGAATGCATAATGTGCGACAGTCTTTTTGTTGATGGTTAACTCTGATGGCGTCCATTCATAACTGTCAGCTCAGAATTGAATTATTTTGTGGGTTGACTTCACACCACTCGTGTAGGCAAGACTCGCTGAGCTGAAGCAGCTGACAAATTGTCACAATATCTAATGATTTTTTTTTTTCCATTTAGGGTTTTAAAGAACGATTCTCATCAGCTCGCTCATGTGAAAAAAGCACAGAGAATGACCAAGCAGGGACGTCCATGTCCTTTTGAAAGCCCACAGAGAGCTCATGTACAACGTTTAAACGGTTCTACAGTTTCAAGCTTCGATTTAAAACCATATAACAGAGGGTTCCTCTTGGAGATCCTGAAATCAAGAGATGATTCTTGGCTTGAAAAAAAAAAAACATATGATGTTTTCACTTTTTTTTTTCAGGTTGTAAGTTGAACATCGAAAATGCAACCAAAAACTATCCAAAAAGCTTTTTTTTTTCCTTCGGTATTTTTTGAAACATGATATTTGTTGTCTCAGGTCTCCATTTCAGAAAATCTGAGAATGCAAAGTATCTGGAAGGAACCTTTCTTTTTCTATAATTGAGCTCCTCAATAGCAGAGAAAGTTATCGACATTGGGGAAAAAAGATGTTAATCTCCTCAGGTTTCCCTTTTTATTTGAAGGTATCTATTTTCCTTGAAATTTTAGACAAGGGTGAAGTTCAAACACGAAATCCACTAACCATCCAAAGAACCCTGAAGGAACCCATTTCTGGAAGCTTGAGCTTTCAAGGTGTGCAATGTGTAAGAAGAAGAATTTGGCCTCCAAACCAACAGGGGGCAGTAGATCATCAGAAAATTGAGGTGTCCACCCAGATTCTAAGAAACAAGGAAAGCGTGGTTCCTCCTTCCCTTCCTCCCAAGTGTACCACCACCTATTTTACAAAAGCTATCAATTATAGAAAAAAAACGCAACTACGAACTAACAGCAGGGCAAGAATACGCAAAATTGTACCAAGTTGCTGAAACTCGAAGAGCTGGTCAAGATAACACCGCGATCTGAACACTGCCTGTCGTTTACACTCGAGCTTATTGAACTCAGTTTTGAGCAAGAAAACCGCCACAGCAACTCGCACATCAGTCGTGCACGAGATTGATCTGACTCATGACACGGCAGATATGTAACCGAACCCGACTGATGCACGTTGAGTCCAAATTCCCATCCTTTGTTCTCGGTTGAATGACTCATGAAGTATTCATCGCCTATCACATGAAATGGTACAACTTGACCTTTCCAACCTGGCTAGTTGCTTGACTATGCGATGAAGTGTTCGGAAGAAAAAATTTTGAAATTACATCGAATCTAATCAGAGTTACAATCCGTGTTCAGCTCTGCATCCATCTCCACATGGATGAGAAGAAGAAATTATTTGACACGTGCACATTCAAATTCATCCTCTGCATTTAACCCATCTGAAGCAGGGAACACACAAATTTGCAGAGGAGTAGGCAGCTACACTACAGCACCCGCGGAGCAGCTGGGGGTTAGGTGCCTTGCTCAAGGGCACTTCAGCCCAAAGCCACCCCAGGTTAACCAAACCTGCCTGTCGTTGAACCACGAGGGAAACCAGAGCGCCCGAAGGAAACTCATACAGACACGGGAAAAACATGCAAACTCCACACAGAAAGGCCCCCGTTGGCCACTGGCCTCGAACCGAGAACCTTCTTGCTGTGAGGCGACGGTGCTACCCACTACACCACCGTGCTGCCCGCTCACGAGTTCGTCACTTCAGAGATACAAAACGTATCACAAGAAAGAGCAGAAATGGAGATTTGGAATGATGCGAGTCACATTCATTTCGTATTTGGACATACTGAAGTGATGATGTGATAAAGACGGATCAAACTCCTGCAAAATATCTTGACTCATTTCTTCAACCATTTTCACACTCCAGATTCTTGGTTGAATAAATCAGAAAGTCTTATCACTGAACAGCATACTGCATACTGGATATAAATCAAATAAACATCAGAGTAATGTTGGAGGACTTGACACCTGTCTTGGTCTCAAGACAAAGTTTTGAATTTTTGTTACTGTGAACAGCCCTCACCCCTCCTCTCTCCCACCCCTTTCACACCCACCAGTCTGGTTCTGGTCTTGACTCTGTCTCACCCTGCTTTGATCTTGGTCTTGACTTGGTCTCAACCCCTCAAAGTCTTGGTCTTGATACACTCTGGTCTTGGTCATGACTTGGTCTTGGTTTCAGTGGTCTTGACAACAACACGAGAGCAGAGCTTATTCTTTCCAAGGTTTCTCTGTGCAAGAAAACGTTGTCGAGTAATCCGGTTTTGAATTCAATCAAACAATGACATTTATTTCCGGTCAACTCCCAAATACCATTGCTTGGCATTGCAGTTCAGTTTTCCTGATCAGCTCCCTTCTCTTTCTCTTTTCCCTTCTCCAAAAATCCAACATCTCTGACCCAACACAACAGAAACTGCAACTCCATGTTGCGGTGCCTGGATTCTGATTGTTTCTGTGAACCCTTTTCTTTTCTTTCACTCGGTAGACTTCCCAGAAAACTGAATACACATCCACACCAAGACTCAGCTGACTTCAATGACTCACATGATGGCAGAGAGAGCCAACGACCCTCTAGGCTGCTAATGCCATTCACACCTGGCCTCCAGGGACCCTGACAACTTCCAGGATGGTTGAGAGGGTCAACGACCCATGTGACCTCAACCAATCTCCTTCGGGTTGCTTTTGATCCCTGAGAGGATAAATACCTGGAACTCCCCACTCATCAGACAGAACTGAAGAAGTCTTTCGGATGAGAGGTGAAGCGATTTCAAGCAAGTCCAGTTGCCTTCTTTAGCACCCATGGCTTTTGCTTTCTGTCGTCAAGAAAAATAGCTTTGCTTTCTTGTTGAATCTGTTTGTACAGTCAGTCGCAAAACAGCTCTTTCCCATTTAAATTTGTGTGTGTGTGTGTGTTTTCAATGCAATTTTTGTATATTCGAAGCTGAAAACTAACGTTGCCACTCATTGGGTCTCACCACTTATTTACTTCCACATACAGTGACATCATGTGTGCGATTTCTTCACACCCTCATTTTGGACTGATGGCACACTGGATGCTACAGTGACTCGCTAGTGCCTCTTGAGGTACAAAGTGGTATTACAAGACATAGTCCATCCTGTCTCGGAGCTCACTGGGTCACATGCAAACTTCAGGAGATATCTCTGCAACACCATCCGTAGATGTATTTGATGTGGTGTCAGCGCTGTTATTTCGTCTCATTTTGTTGATCATTTGTAAAATTTTTGAATGTTATAAACTTAAATTCTGACATGTCCTTACAGAGACCACCTTTAAATATAGAGAAAATTTTGGATTTTAAAAAACATTTCTTTATGAGAAGGTATTTTATGGAACCAAGCAGAATCTAGAACTCAAATCATTAAACCCTACAAACAAACCTGAAGAAAGGCTTTTTTCATGTGTTGGTTTTTGAGGTTCCAGATTGAACCAAAATACAACCGTCAACCATCCAAAGAATCCTGAGCCAATGTGTGTTTTGTTTTGGTTGAGAGTCGAGAGCTGTGAAATCCAATGAAAAATCTTTGTCTTCCTCAGATTTTCCAGTGATGCAGGTGAAGATTGACATCTCACGCCAGCAGGTGGAGAAGATCTTCGGGCTGGAGGATTACTGGTGCCAGTGTGTGGCCTGGAGCACGACAGGAACCCAGAAGAGCCAAAAGGCTTTTGTGCGCATCGCTTGTGAGTTATATGATTCATCAAAACCAGAACCAAAATGCTAAATCCAGGGTATAACGTCCAGGGGGAGAAGGATATAATTCAACTTGCTTTCATAAAATGGTTCCACTTAGTCCATATGGAGTCCATCAACGGAGACATGGACTGATAGGTATCCAGCATTGCTTCTTTCATTTTGACTTCACATGCTGAAAAGGAAGCATGTTCTTGCCTTTACCCTTCCTGGTTGGTTGGGAGGAACTGGTTAGTATCATGTGAAAATGTGAGGCAGGACGCATAAACTAGTGTGGGTAATCCAAGTATAATCCAGGAACCATTGTTCACCCAAGTCTGCAGCTGAACTGAAAACACAGGTAGATCGAATAACCAAGGGTAATCCAGAATAAACAGGGCAGAAAGAATCAAAACTAGATAAAGACTGTGACTAAAGTCACAGTAATTTGCGCTAGTTGTTACAAACCTGGACATCTGGTCACCATACTCTATAAATCCAGAACGGTAAACGCCCTGAACATTATCTGTAGCTGCTTATCCTGTTCTACAGGGTCACAGGCAAGCTGGAGCCTATCCCAGCTGACTATGAGGCGAGAGGTGGGGTACACCCTGGACAAGTCGCCAGGTCATTGCAGGGCCGACACATAGACACAGACAACCATTCACACTCACACCTACGGTCAATTTAGAGCCACCAATTATTCCTAACCTGCATGTCTTTGGACTGTGGGGGAAACCGGAGCACCCGGAGGAAACCCACACGGACACGGGGAGAACATGCAAACTCCACATAGAAAGGCCCCCATCGACTACTGGGCTTAAACCCAGAACCTTCTTGCTGTGAGGCGATAGTACTAACCATTACACCACCATGCCGCCCCTGGTGTAAATATCATTTTTGAAAATCGTTGAGCATGTTGATGTATGGTTTGGCTCCCAGTTTTGTTGCTTATGGGTGTTTTGTCTGTATTTTTTTTCTTCTCAAAAGAAAAGTATAAGCCATTTTATCTTTGCTTATTTGTACTTTATTGGTGCAGACCAGACACTATTCTCTTCCTTCAGTAATTATTTGTATTTGATTGTTATTTTGGCCTTGGCTCACCTGGCACAATTTTCCATCAACTGTGTACATATTTCTTTCTTCCAATACGACTATATCTCCAAATCTGTGAAGTACTTGCCAATGTATCCATTATTCTTTCACATTTTTCCCATCACACATTTTCTGTTATCGTTCCAACCCCAGCCTATAACAGCTTGGATGTACCAGCTATATTTTAGCTTTGAAACGACGACATTCTACCAAAATCAGTGACAGTTCTGATGATTCAGTAGACTGAAACAGTGCATTGTGGGTGGCTGTAACATGTTGTTCTCTGTCCAAAGTGGCCTCATATTGGTGGTGATACAATTCAATTTCCTTCAAGAGTCAATCTTAGCAGGTTAATAAAATCCTAAGTGGGCAATTTAAAAGTGTTTACAACTTGTGTTTGTATTTGTTGTAGGTTGAACTGAACTTGTTCATGCAATTCAGAGGAAAATAATAGACGACAAGACTCCATCTATGTATTGTATGAGGTAGCAAATTACTGATGCACTCAAAACTATCAGAAAGGCACAACAAAGCAACAATGATTATATTAATGACAAGCCAGGTGGGTGACAAAGCTAGCAGAAGACAGGAAATCCAAAAGTGACCTATTCCCCCAGCATCAACTGCATTGAGGTGTCAGGAGAGGAAGGAGAGGTGAAAATGGAAACAGGAGAGAAAGAGAGAACAAGGAACAGACACAGACAAATAAAAAAAAAAACCCACACCCTTGAATGTAACACTAAGAAGACATATAATCAGACAAGATTGCACTAACACCAGTCATGTGATGGTTCTTTTAGCATCAATATTTAATAACACAGTGTCAGATGAATGGGCTGGCACTGGCCTTAATGTTCACACTGAAAATTAACTAGGTAATTTCACCTCCAAAGCGAAGATATATGACCACCATTATGAGTTCGGAATGTTAAAGTTGTAAATAGGAGTCCATTAAATCCAGTGAACTCCTATTATAAAGAGAGTCCATCTTGACTCTCATAGTCTGTAGCTGTACCATATGCTGTGATGGCCCACCATAAATCACACCTATATTATGGAGCAAAATATTGAAACTACTACTAAGATCAGTCTTTATTTTATTACAAATACGATACATATTATACTACTGTACAATGAAATGTTTTAAGTTGTGACTGATGAGTTATCTGGATTATGGTCTACATATAGCCCATGATCCTAGCCCTAAGACACAGATGAAGCTCATGTCACCCTGTAGTCCACCTTGACGATGACACTGCACTCCTTGAAGACACCATCAGTTCTGCTGAGGCTCTTCTTCATCGCATCGAGTTGGTTTCTCAGGCTGTTGGCCTCCAGATAAATGCGCGGAAAACCAAAGTGATGCTTCTGAACCCCTCAACTAACAACCCCCTTCATTTTCTGGACAACTCAAGTATAGAGAAAGTCAATGACTTTAAGTACCTGAGCAGTTGGACAAGTATGCCCCAGGATATCAAATGTCAAAGAGCCAAAGCATGGGTTGCCCTCAGTGCCCTAAACAAATTTTGGTTTGCACCTCTGACCAGGGAAACTAAGATCAGGTTTTTTAAAACATCAGTTGAGTCCATACTGTTATATGGCTCAAAATCTTGGTCCTTGACCAAAACTCAGGAAAATTCCCTGGATGGTACTTATATATTGCAAAGAGTTCTAAATGTATCCTGGAGTGATTACTAGGCTAATGATCAACTTACCTCGCCTCTCATGTATCATCAGGAAATTATACCTTGCTCTTTGGGGTCATGTTATGTGACCTGTGGTGCAAGTGTAACTCCGGGAGCCTGACGCAAAGTGCAAGGTTGGCTGGTGACATACCACTTGGAACATGGTACTTGAAAGGGACACAGGCCTACTGAGTGACCACCTTAAAGCAGCTATGGCCAACAGTCAGGTCTGGGCAAAGGTATCTCTGCAAGTCACCTACCTGCAGGATGTCAGATGATGTTGTGTTGGTGACATGAAAATATTGATTTGTTTTGAGAGACTCAAAATCTAAAAAAAAAAAAAATTCACAGAACGTTTGTCACTTGGTCATCCTTTATATAGTATGTATTATCTAATATAGTATTAGAGCAGTGGGCACGTGCCACCCTTCACCTCCATGCAATGGAATAGTAAGGCATCTCCTTCCCTCCACTAGCCTGGGGTGGTGTCTTGAGCAAGCACTAGTAACCCCTTGCTCCCCCTGGTCAGGGTTACGACCGAAGACTGGACTCTGCAGACTGCGCAGAGGAGACCACCACCTGGTGGTTCAACGGGCAGGAAGGTGGACCTAGCAAAACATTTATGGGGCGCAATCAGGGCACAATGCAATGCGTAGAGCACTGCTGGCCATCCACTGCATCCCGACCTAGCTCCAACCGTCTTCATTCTGTCTTGCCCCTGGACCCAGTTAGGTCGGGCCGAGAGACTGAGGCCAACAGCTGATCAACTCTCCTTCACTCTAATCCAAGTCACACACAAGGCATGACTTCAAATCAGTGGTGTATGTGCAGTAGAGATTAAATGCATTGCCAGGACCCAGAAGAAACTAGTTGCACGGAAAGCTCAAACCATCGCCACCCCCACGACAGCACCTACCCACACATGCCCAACATGTGGGCGTACCTTCAAAGCCTGGATTGATCTCATCAGTCACCTCTGGACCCACAACTGCCACTCACCAAATTGAAGTCATGGTCACCTTTGACCCCAAAGGACAAACATCATCATATAGTATGCACATTCTAACAATATTTAGCCAAATAAAAAGGGTTTACTCATGAATCAGAAACACAGTAATTGTTTTGAACACTCATTTTTACACATACTGACCACTTTTGCCCATTTTGCATGCAATTCCCCAAATCAGGCAATCAGTGGATAAAATCATTCAGATACAGGTCAAGAGCTTCAGTTAATGTTCACAACAAACATCAGAATAGGGGAAAATTGGTGCCATCATTTCAGAAACTGCTGATCTTTCACCCATAACAGTCTCTAGAGTTGACACATCCATCCATTTTGGCATATCACTACAGTGATGTGGCCGCTCTGATGGCTTCAGCCATCAAAATGTCTAGGGAACATTACAGTAGTGGTTTCCCATTGCCTTCTACTGGATTATTATAGAGGTTTTCTTCTTTCAACCATTCACACTCACACCTATGGGCAATTTCGAACCACCAATTAGCCTAACCTGCATGTCTTTTGACTGTGGGGGAAACCGGAGCACCCGGAGGAAACCAATGTAGACACGGGGAGAACATGCAAACGCCACATAGAAAGGCCCCCATCAATCGCTGGGCTCAAACCCAGAACCTTTTTGTTGTGAGGTGACAGTGCTAACCATTACACCACCGTGCCACTGAGTTGACACAGAATGGTGCAAAAAAAAAAAAACATTCAGTGAGAGGTGGTTCTGCAGACCTTGTGAAATGCCTTGTGTATGAGAGGTCAGAGGAGAATGACCAAACAGCTTCAACATACAGGAATTCTCCAGAAACCCAAATAACCACTCTTTACAAATGTGGTGAGCAGAAAAGCATCTCGGAACACAAAAACCTTCAGGTGGTTGGGTTACAACATTAGAAGACCACATCAGGTTCCACTCCTGTCAGCCAAGAACAGGAATCTGATACTACAGTGAACACAGACTCACTAGGAGACATTTTCCAATCTTCAACTGTCCAGAATTGCACTCTTGCCCTGTATCTGGTCAATCCGATCTCAAAAGTCAACACATCTGCAAGATCGATTAGAATAGATTAAGATAATATGAGGTATTACAAAGTTACAATTGATTAACCGAAGAAATGAAATCAGGAAATAATAATAATAATAAAAACTTGTCTTTTTCCAGACGCTAATGTACATACAGTTAAAGAAAAAACTGTAATCTGGTCTGATGGTGTGTTAATTAGCGCTAATGACTTCCTGTGCTGAGAGTGTAGACAGCACTGCAGGAGGGAAACAAAAGAGTCAGCAGAAGTGGCTCAAGAGAGATGATGTTTCTATTTACAGACATCCACCTCTATGCTCTTTCTCTCTCTCACACACACACAGGTGGAAGAGGAGCATTATCAACACCAGTGCATTTGCAGCTTTCCTCGCCTGAGATACTACAAAGAGTCAGCAGAAAGACAGAGTGCATCTCGCACGCTATCTCTCTCCCTTCCTCTCCCTCGTCCTCTCTCCTTTTGGCTTATGATTGGTCCTCAGAAGAAGCATCAGTCATACTACAGGCAAATGTGAGGTCTGAACAGTGACCTTTCCTGAAACGTATAAAACATACTTGGACATATAGCTGGAGACACATCTGGACCCTTGTTTTGTGTGTCTTGAGTGATAATAGAACATAAATCCAGCATTAGGGCGGCACGGTGGTGTAGTGGTTAGCGCTGTCGCCTCACAGCAAGAAGGTCCGGGTTCGAGCCCCGTGGCCGGC